>CAXITT010000022.1:165596-182328 GCA_964033795.1 Lymnaea stagnalis | reverse complement strand
CCTCCCCCCCCCCACCGAGAGTTCAACGCAATGAACACCCGCGGCTTGTTATGTTGGCTATTAAAATATTGACATCTTCCCGTAAGGTCATCACTTGGAGGCCCATTGGAGGCCCACAGGAGGCCCATTGGAGGCCCATTTGGAGGCCAATCGCTACAAATAAATTCGACAATACATTTTAACGGTTAATATTTTTTTTTCGGGTGAAATTTGTAAAACAGGGTATAGGGGAAAAAGAGGTGGGGTGGGTAACAAGGGAGGGGGCACTTAGCCCTTGAATGTCCCAGGAATTATGTTGGACAATAATATTTTGGACAATCTGATTGGTGATTTGAGCAAAAAATTAAAGAAAGACAGATTAAACATGATGTTACGCTTAACATACAGACATATTTAATTGGAGGCAAGCTTAATTTATAACACGCGAAATACATAAACGCATAAATAATGAAGGCACATACACTATAAAGACACCTTAGAACAATACTCACCCACAAAGGCGATGCCGTCCTACAACACCTATATTGTACCTACACTCACACCAACACAATGTCTTATTTAGCTCATTCACACACACACATACATAAACTCACAGATACTAGTCCACTCTCTACTCCCCTCTCTCTTTCCCTCTATGTCTACTCTCTACACCCTCTCTCTTTCCCTCTATCTCTACACCCCTCTCTCTTTCACTCTATCTCTACTCTCTATTCTCTACACCCCTCTCTCTTTCCCTCTATCTTTACTCTCTACTCCGCTCTCTCTTTCCCTCTATCTCCTTCTCCGTCTATCTCTCTCCCCCTCTGCCTTTCCTCTCCTTCTCCTCTCTCTCTCCCTATCACCTGTCCCCCGACTCTCCCCGCCTCTCTCTCTCTGCCCCCCTCTCACTCACTCTACCTAACTCTCTGTCTCCCCAAGCCAACACACACAAAAAACACTCGCTTTTCACCCTACCCCCATGATCACATACCAAACCAAATAAAACTTCCGCTCTCTCTTTCCCTCTATCTCCTTCTCCGTCTATCTCTCTCCCCCTCTGCCTTTCCTCTCCTTCTCCTCTCTCTCTCCCTATCACCTGTCCCCCGCCTCTCCCCGCCTCTCTCTCTCTGCCCCCCTCTCACTCACTCTACCTAACTCTCTGTCTCCCCAAGCCAACACACACAAAAAACACTCGCTTTTCACCCTACGCCCATGATCACATACCAAACCAAATAAAACTGAGAATAGAATCTATTTGTAAAACCAGTGCCGCTAAAACAAACAGCTCTTGTTGCCGCGCCCCTGTCACCGCCAATAGTTCCAAACATCTCTCTCCCCTTACCCCCACCCCCCACTCTTGATTTGTAGCGACCTCCATTATTATTAAATAACATCCCACGAATGCGCCCTCGGAGTGATTAAATTTCAATGGTTGTAACGCGAGGATTAGGCACGAGTTACCGTGAGTGCTTCTGGACGCGAGGCGGGTCCCGCCAGGGTTAAAGTTCACTCCGATTGACAGGGTGGTGCGTTTCAACTTGTCAGCCCTCGTTAGGCTCCAGACGGGATGGACAAAAATTGAAGAAGTCCAGGGGGGGGGGGGAGGTTTGACCATAAAAAAAAAATAATCAAAATTTGGGTTAAAGTTCCCTCCGATTGACAGGGTGGTGCGTTTCAACTTGTCAGCCCTCGTTAGGCTCCAGACGGGATGGACAAAAATTGAAGAAGTCCAGGGGGGGGGGGGGAGATTTGACCATAAAAAAAAAATAATCATAATTTCAAGACGCGATCCTGGGGGATGCCTTCACTCTCAGACAAACGGGAGGCCGCACGGCGATGAGCTCCAATGATTTCCTCGGCTAATGATATTAAATAATGTAGACGATGCATCGATTAGTTTCATTCGATATCCTGACCTAATTAGCCAAGGCTATTACATTTATTTTTTCCCCATCGTCGGCGTGGCTGAGATGAATCGGTTAAGGGAGTTAAGCAATTGTCCTAACACGTTATTCACGTCCCCTTTATAAAGCTAACCTCATTTCTAAGCAATAGTTTTAAATTATTGAAAATTCTGCATTTCAATATTCTGTTATCTTCCATAAAATTCTGTTTCCTTTAAATCGCACAGAAAGTACATATATGTATAACAAAATAAAACAAGACATTATATAAATTATTTTATTTTGCAATAATTTTTATTTTTAATGTTATTTTTTTAAATGTCGTTATGTTTCTCAATCATAAAAACACACTCGACGGCACGAAGATGCTAGAAATGGTCAACGTCTCTCAATGCCTTGAGGAAAAAAAAATGAGAAGGACATCTGAATGTATGATAAGGGCATCACGCATAAAGTGACATGACGGGACCAGTCAGGCGAGGCCGGACGTCGAGGAGCAGCCCCCACATCCTACCCCCCCCCCACTCTCTCTCTCTCGAGCTAATCGCATCTACAGAGACGACAAAAGCAGAACATCTCGACAAACCCGGAGACGGCATACCACGTGGCCCTCTCTACCCAATCGAGTCTCGTTCGTTAAGACAAGGTCTCGTCTTTGACGAAAATCTTGCAGATTGCAGGAGCGTGTTGGAGTTGAGTTGCACCTTGTTTTTGAGCGACCAGTAGTTGGACGTCTTGCAACGAGGGATCTTAAATAGGAAACTGGCCTAAATAGTTTTTTTTTATGCAAAATTTTAAGCCCCCCCCCCCCCCCAAAAAAAAAAAACACACACCACAGCGAACACAGAGAGCTTTTATCAAGATGTTAGACTCCACAGAAATGGCCGTTAACATTTTTTTCCCCCAGTAATCTGAATAAATCTGTCATGAGCCCTTGCCACGAACGACCTAATTCTTCTTACGCAAGCAGAGCTGTACGAGACGGGGTGAGGGCACCCAACCCGAACGACCTAATTTTTCTTACGCAAGCAGAGCTGTACGAGACGGGGTGAGGGCACCCAACCCAGGACGCCATCTTCAAAGGGCACCAATATCGCAATATACCATTAAAAATATGACTGCTTTACTGATTTTTTAAGGGGAAGAGCGTCTAAATTCAGGCTTTGTCCCAGGCCCAGCATTCCCCCCCCCACCTCACCCTCCCACCTCCAACCTGCCGGCCCTACACCCCACCTTTCGAACCCACTTCTTTTTTCTTCCAAATATTGAATACTCCAAAAAAAAATTTAATTAACCATTTTTATTATATTTTTAAATTTCTTTGACTCGTTAATACGAGTTTGTGTGTGTGTGTGTGTTGTGTGTGGAGGAGGGGCGGGGAAAATTGTAAAATCTTCATCCTATCTTTCTCTTCTTCCCCCCTCTCTCCGCTCCCTCGTCCCCCCCCCCCCCCCCCCCCCCCCCACACACACACACGAAACATCAGTGTAAATGCATTTCGCTAATAACACGAGCGACTTGAGAGTTTCTAATTAAGGTTTAGCATTGGTTCGCGGGGAAGCGGGCCCCACGGTTTCTTGACGATGAATATTAGAGAGCAGTTCCCCGGGGAAACTCCGAGTCTTCCCGATGCACACTCTAATGCGTTCCTACGAGGTGGGAAACATACTCATGGACTTAAAAAAAAAAAAGATAATTTAAATAATTTTAAGAACAATTTTTTGGAAATTATTCATTGAAATCGACTGCCTCTCCATTGGTCAAAAAAATATTTTTTTTTTTTTTAAATGTTCATTTTGGTTTAAATCGGAAGGTTTCAAACCCTCGTCCGGTCCTCGGGATGCAGTGACGCACATGGTCATGGCGACCTCGCATGGATATGAATGAGTTGACTCTATGAGGGATGACGCAATCCATCCGTCCACCCCGTTGGCCTGACCAACTGCTTCCTTCCTCTCCCGACCGCTGTAGGGATTTAAGCTAGATTGACTTAAATTTGATCATGACTAACAATTTTTTTTCTAATAATATTTATTTTTTAAAATTAAGAATGAAAAAATAAAATTACATTCAATTTAAACCATTCCGGAATGAAAGATCGCGTGGGTAAAAAAAGCGTTATTGAATTTAATAATTGTATGATAATGTTTGATAATGTTGTAATAACATTACATCTTTCGGGTCTTACTTTATATGTCTAGGTATTTGTGGCAAGTAAACGAGACGCTGGAAAAACACCACACAGTCATCCACACACACACGCTCACAGCTATGTATACGCCCAATACATACACATATTTATATCTAACGGCGCCCTACTACCAGGAACTCGTAAAATAAAAAAAGAAGTTACAACCCCTTCAACAGATACAACAGATATTACCCATGGCCCGTGACCTCTGCACTGTCGACCCACTGGCATACACCGCAGAAAGCTAAATTTAGCTCACTCGTCATCCAACCTGAACGTCATCCACCACCAAGACATCTAAATATTTCCAAAGACTCTTCTAATCCACTTCCGGTAGTATCGAACACAGCCTAAGCCCCATCTCTTAAGGCCTCACCACATCCCAAAAAAAAAATTCCGCCCTCGAACCTACCCCCCCCCCACCCAAGTCACTAGCTGCTATTAAGGGGCGCCGATAATCACTTTAAATTACTCATTGATTTAATTTCCCGCAGTCTTAAAATAACTCTACGCCCATGTCTCGCGCCAACAACAGGAGACAAGAAATATGTCCGCTCCACCCCCCAACCACACACACACCTCCACTTTCCCTCTCCATGTCACAATTCAGTCTCACCACCCTTATTATAATTCAAAGTTTATCCCAAAACTCTCCTATCGCGACTAATTGTTTTTGTTGGCCTACAAAACGGGCGCGAATTTAAACACTAAGGAAACCGCCAATCGTGTTATAATGAAAAACGGAAGATGACGAAAAACACTTGTTAGTGGGGGAAAACCCGATTGTTCCATTATAAATTTCCCCCATCACCGGCCAATGGCGGAAGACGTCGGGGAAAAGTTGAGATATCCGCAAAAACAAAACCAAAATTAACGGCCGCATCAACACCTGATGATTGACCGCCTTGTTGCTGCAAGGTCGTGGAGGGGTTCGTGGATCGGTTTCCGTTTCTGCTGCCTCGTCTGCCTGTGACGGTATTCAGGCTGCCCGGTCTTGACTGGACGGTTCCGTAACATGCATAATTGAAATGTTGAGACAATTCAAGTTTAATGCGGCAGAGTAGAGGTAGGCTTCGCTTAAGATTGAAAAGGAGTTATTTTATTTTTAACGTCTTTTTTTAAAATCTTTGTCTCCGTGTGTGTGTGAGAGAGAGAGGGAGTGAAAGAAATGATGAAAAAGAGAAAGGGGAGGAAAAAAAAGAGAGAGCGAAAGAGACAAAGAGAGAGAGAAAGAGACAAAGAGCGAGAAAGAGAGGCAGTAAAAGAAAGAGGGGGGAAGAAAGACGGAGAAAGAAAGAAGGAGAAAAAACGAATGAACAAAAGAGACAGGGAGAGAAATAGAGAAAGAGAGAGATAAAAAAAGGGAGAGAACGAAATAGGGACAATGTGACGGGGAGAGAAAGAGAGCGAGAGAAAGAGAGAGAGAGAGAGAGACAGAAAGATAGATAGAGAGAGAGCGTTGAGGAATTAAATAAAACAACTGTTTATTCCAGTGGCGAAAAATAACAATAATTTGTAACAGCCTTAAAACCCACTCAGTCCTATAACTATAAATATCGACCGTCTTTAACAGAGCAATCAGAGACATAGGACTATGTCCTCTCAAATGACAATAATTAGGGTGGTCATTAAATCAGATAGTCTAAGGGCAACCTACTCTTTACGAATGTAAGGTGGCTGTTTATATTTTTTCTTAACGGTGCAGGCCCGTGTCGGAGGGGGGGGGGTCATTCTGGAGCCAGGAGAGTGCGGGACCTAAGGCAAAGTGAATTTTGTGGGACCATTGACGGTATATATCCCAGTCGATACGACCTTGAGAAACCTCAAAGTCATACTGGGTATGACATCGGACACGTCATACCGGCTTTATATTGACATTCTCACTGTCTGTCTTTTTTCCTTTTTTTGGTGGTACTATCATATGACAGTTGGAATAGTCCTGGGCCACATTGCGCAACACAGCTCATTAGTTGATAATCTAATAGTTGTCATGTTGTCATTAATTCTTAAAATTCCGAAAAAGCCATATGAGCTAAATACTCCCAAGGAGACTGTATGATGACGCTAAATCCGCTCAGTGTATGTGTGCTCAAATCGCCTAAGGTCGTGGCACGGAGTTGCTGAATTTCACATAGACAGCCAAAGTTGTTAACGTACAGGGATTCTCACGATACCCATATAGTAAAACAAAATAACGCGTTCAAAAAAAAAATTTGACGTAAAATTTTAACGTGTGAACTGAAAAAGAAAAAGAAAAGATTAGACCAAATTTCCGTTCGAACAAATTTCCGTTCGATCAATTCTCCGTCGACTAAATTTCTTTCAAACAAATTTCCCGATACTAACTTGCAGGGTTGCTGTAAACATGTCTCGAAAGTTTCCACAAAATTATTTGCATACTTGAACGATTCCTCCTGGCGCCTCTTGCGTCTCGTCGCTAGATTCAATATTCAGACAGCATCTTTGGCGAAGAAACGGATTACATCCTGGACATGTGTAACGGCTGCATCAAGTTGCAGAGTCGAGGTCTTAATGCAATAGAGGGGTAGCATGGGAGCCGAACAGACTTTGAATATGATGTCGCCTTCGAAATTGTGTTGAATGGAAACTAACAAACTATGAGAGTTGTTGTTGTTGTCCGTCCGTCCTTGAACGCGAACATGAGAACATGGCCGAGTCAATTTTCAACTTGAGTAGTGCTTTGACTTGAGCTGTAGAGGAGCCTCTAAGTTGAGTTGACATCCGAGGTTAACGAGTCCCACCTCTAAGACGAGTTGACATCCAAGGTTAACGAGTCCCACCTCTAAGATGAGTTGACATCCAAGGTTAACGAGTCCCACCTCTAAGATGAGTTGACATCCAAGGTTAACGAGTCCCACCTCTAAGATGAGTTGACATCCAAGGTTAACGAGTCCCACCTCTAAGATGAGTTGACATCCGAGGTTAACGAGTCCCACCTCTAAGATGAGTTGCCATCCAAGGTTAACGAGTCCCACCTCTAAGATGAGTTGCCATCCAAGGTCAACGAGTCCCACCTCTAAGCTGAGTTGACATCCAAGGTCAACGAGTCCCACCTCTAAGATGAGTTGCCATCCAAGGTCAACGAGTCCCAACGAGTCCCACCTCTAAGATGAGTTGCCATCCAAGGTCAACGAGTCCCACCTCTAAGCTGAGTTGACATCCAAGGTCAACGAGTCCCACCTCTAAGATGAGTTGCCATCCAAGGTCAACGAGTCCCACCTCTAAGATGAGTTGACATCCAAGGTCAACGAGTCCCACCTCTAAGATGAGTTGACATCAAAGGTTAACGAGTCCCACCTCTAAGATGAGTTGACATCCAAGGTTAACGAGTCCCACCTCTAAGATGAGTTGACATCCAAAGTCAACGAGTCCCACCTCTAAGATGAGTTGCCATCCAAGGTCAACGAGTCCCACCTCTAAGCTGAGTTGACATCCAAGGTCAACGAGTCCCACCTCTAAGATGAGTTGCCATCCAAGGTCAACGAGTCCCACCTCTAAGATGAGTTGCCATCCAAGGTCAACGAGTCCCACCTCTAAGATGAGTTGACATCCAAGGTCAACGAGTCCCACCTCTAAGATGAGTTGACATCCAAGGTCAACGAGTCCCACCTCTAAGATGAGTTGACATCCAAGGTCAACAAGTCCCACCTCTAAGCTGAGTTGCCATCCAAGGTCAACGAGTCCCACCTCTAAGCTGAGTTGACATCCAAGGTTAACGAGTCCCACCTCTAAGCTGAGTTGCCATCCAAGGTCAACGAGTCCCACCTCTAAGATGAGTATACAGATAAGATTTCCGTAAAAAGAACAATTAGCGTACAAAGCACAACGCGTGGTTAAGACAGGACTGACATGTACAGCACGAGTACAATTATTATAACATTAGATAGTCAAAAAAAGTTTTTTTTAAAGGTGCTTTCCAACAGTGTTTCTTGATGTACAATACAAAAAAACAAAAACACTTTAAACACAAAACCAAGTTCAAGCTGGTGACGTTTCCAATGACGTGAATTACGGTTTCCATTTTTTTAAAATTCTAACTGTATTTATTTTTGTTTCAACTTCCACTATTTTCTTTTTATTTCTTCATTTTTTTAAAATAGAAAAATGTATGTAAAGAAATATTCAATGTGAAGCATTCATTCTATTGTATCGCTCTTTCTGATGACTGAAAAAGAACTACTTCTGGTTCGATGTTGACAAGCTTGGTATTCCATAGTTCCCTCTAACAATCAAATGGCACTTGTAGCTGTCGGAGGTGATGGAGACGCCGACGCTGGAAATGTCCGGCCCTGAAGTACGCGGACCAACGGATATGACAGACGGACAAGAGTAGATGCTCAGACAGTCGCTACAAGGCGGGACTCCGGTTCGTCTGTCAACGTGCCGCCGTCAGATGAGTGTAAGACGAGAGGAGAGGGGGGGGGGGGCGACAACTGTGTATGACCGAGTCCAGTGCGGTAATTCGACGTCCGACCGTGGTGTAAAGATGTATAATCCCGGACAGGTCAGTCAATCATTCACCGCGCTACCCACCAAGAACTGTACCGTCTCTTGTCAACGTGCCGCCGTCAGATGAGTGTAAGACGAGAGGAGAGGGGGGGGGGGGGCGACAACTGTGTATGACCGAGTCCAGTGCGGTAATTCGACGTCCGACCGTGGTGTAAAGATGTATAATCCCGGACAGGTCAGTCAATCATTCACCGAGCTACCCACCAAGAACTGTACCGTCTCTGAACATTTATTGTACTTGGGTACAGCTTAACATGCAGTTGAACAGCTAGAAGTGCACAAACGATCCACCGTACCAGAGCCAAGTGTATACTGGTCACTTAAGTAGCTTGCAATACCGATGACGCATGCGCATTCACTCCTTCAAATCTTCAGCCGACCCTCCACTATACAAGTCTATGCACTCGACCATTCATTGCACTGGTTGCACTCTTTATTCTCTAAGTGCACAGCAAGCCTTTGTAATCTTGTAGTGACCAGTCTTAAAGCGTAGCATCAATGTACCAACGTACAATCAACCCGTCATTGTCCCACCGTTTCTTTTTCAATCGAACTATCGTATACTTACGTACATGGTTGGAAAAAAAAAAGTGCTGTCTAAACGGAAGTTCCACACTGTCGCGACTACAGTTCGCCTCACACATACTTACTAATCGGTCACGCAAGAATCTATACTAGTTTGGTAGATTAAGGCTGTATATCCATTTGAGCCGTAAAATTCCCGGGTGCCCGGAGCTGTCCGTGATTTTTTTCCCCGCATCTCAATTAATAAACCACAAAACATAGCGAATAAATTCAATTGTATAATGCTGTGGACCATAATTATTGCTGCCCCACCTCCACCCCCCCCCCTCAAAAAGGGTACCGCCCTGTGCGGACAACCACCTATGACCATCTTATTACTCCTTTAAATGTAACATATTTTAGCTCTGTTTCTAAAGACATAGTCATTTGAATAACATCCCCGGAAAAAAAGACTAATATTTTACACAAACTCTCAGACACACACACTTACACACACACGCTTACACACACACTTACACACACACTTACACACACAAACAAAGATTTACAGTCTTCGCGTGAATTTTGTAGAAAGTTGATTTACACGCAGGTTCTCTTCATCGGGGAGAACATCAATTATAGTAGTCACACGCGAGGAAAAACATGCCGGCCATATTGGCATTCAATAAGGGGCGGTTACTCTGAAGAATCAGAAGAAGGGCCGTTACTCTGTTGTATTATAGTGAGTAGCACTTTAGCACTCCCAGCACGTAACATTGGTGGTTACTGAAGCGCGAGGAAATGGGAAGATGGATGAGGGTGTCAAAATCAGGGGGCTAGTGGGGTGGAAATTAATCCCTCCAACTTTTTTAGTTTTTGTCTTTCGGACACAAGTCAGTCAAATTATTTCTAGCGGTAGGGCTGCTGGACTTTGGTAGGGGTGCTGGACTTGGGTAGGGGTGCTGGACTTGGGTAGGGGTGCTGGACTTGGGTAGGGGTGCTGGACTTGGGTACGAGTGCTGGACTTGGGTACGAGTGTTGGATTTGGGTTTTATGGTATGCTTGGGTGGGGGCGTTAGGTGGATGCTTTTAGTCTACTTGGGTCGGGGCGCTAGGTGGACGCTACCAGTATGCTTTAGTGGGGGGCCGCTAGGTGGATGCATTCAGTCTGCTTGGGTCGGGGCGCTAGGTGGACGCTACCAGTATGCTTTAGCGGGGGGGCGCTAGGTGGATGCATTCAGTCTGCTTGGGTCGGGGCGCTAGGTGGATACTAGCAATATGCTTTAGTGGGCTGGGATGGATGATAACAGCGCTGGGGTGGGGGGAAGAGACTGGATGATGAATGCTGGTGTGTGTGTGGGGGGGGATGGAAACAAGCAGCCTGCTTTAGGGGGTGGGAGTGATTTGAACGCTTGGCAGACTGCTTAGTCACACAGCTGGATAGGGAAACAATAATTAAAGGCACTCACCTGATTGATTGATGAATGAAACCACGTGTTTTGATCAGCTGTCGTCAGTGCTAAGTGCAGTAGTTCTGTTACCCTCGCCGGATATGCTCGTATTCTGGAAGGGGGCAGGGGGGAAAAAAGCTCGCAATTATCAGATATTTTTGAAGAATGTTGAGTACAAGGTTTATGCAGGAAAAGCAGTTAACAATAAACGGAGAGGCGGGATTCAACAAGGCTTGTCAACTGGTGTCCAATGCAGATGTATGAACAAGTGTAAGAGGAGTCGATCAACGATCAGGGTGTTCACACAGATAGCAGACAGGTGTACTTCAAATCGGGGTTTCCCAAATGGTGGTCCGCGGACCAGCGTTGGTCTGCGCAACATTAGTCTAGAACAGGGGGGCGGGAACCTAGGGGTCGGGAACCTATGGCTCGCGAGCCAGATGTGGCTCTATTGATGGTTGCATCTGGCTCGCAGACAAAATGTTCGATTATTAAAAAAAAATGTTTCTTTAGACTCCTTTGATCTACATATTAATTGCATATCAATATTTGTCTAGCAACATCATAACAATGTTATAACAATTCAGAGACATAATTATTGCATTTTTAGTGTTGAAATTACACAAAATGGACACATTTACTTGAATTTTTAGTTTTAAACATAATGTATGGCTCTCACAGAATTACTTTTCAAAATATGTGGTGTCCATGGCTCTCTCAGACAAAAAGGTTCCCGACCCCTGGTCTAGAACCTTGGGGGGAAATTCATGTTTTGAGTCTCATTTAAAAAAAACAAAAAACTTTAAACAAACCAAGTCTTCAGCATAAAGCGACCCCGGCACTGTGAGCATCAAGAGGAGCCTTTTACGCTGAAGTCATATGTCAGATTAACATTGCAAGAGATGTGAAAATCTATCAATTTAAGAGACCAGAAAGAAGAAAAAATTGGACCAATACAATTTTTTCAACAATATTTGGTGTTACGTGCCTGATCTGGAAACTCCAAGTCATGCTCCATGAAAAAAATTGGGGATGGCAGATAACACACGTAACAGTTGGACAAAGGAACTGACTCCAGGGAACCAGGGAACTGACTCCAGGGGACCAGGGAACTGACTCCAGGGGACCAGGGAACTGACTCCAGGGGATCAGTGAACTAACTCCAGGGGACCAGGGAACTGACTCCAGGGGACCAAAGGGGGAGCAGTGGTGAGCCCTACTTTTCGACACATTTAATGTCCAAAAAAATATTTAAAAATTATATATCGCCTATTTTCACACTTTTGAAACGCGTCTTTAAATGAATACAAACAATTTAACCAAGAGAGTATGCTGGTGCATCGTGTAGCACATTCGAAGGAGTCGACACATTGCACTGCGCTTAAACCACGCCCATCGTACTCCCCCCCCCCTCCCCACCCCGCCACCCACAACAAGAAATCATAGAAGTC
This sequence comes from Lymnaea stagnalis, assembly GCA_964033795.1. NCBI lineage: Eukaryota > Metazoa > Mollusca > Gastropoda > Lymnaeidae > Lymnaea > Lymnaea stagnalis. Next base: position 170,318 of record CAXITT010000022.1, on the reverse strand, counting down.
ATGAGCATGTGTTAGGTTTATATAAAGCTATTGTCTCGNTTTTTTCAACAATATTTGGTGTTACGTGCCTGATCTGGAAACTCCAAGTCATGCTCCATGAAAAAAATTGGGGATGGCAGATAACACACGTAACAGTTGGACAAAGGAACTGACTCCAGGGAACCAGGGAACTGACTCCAGGGGACCAGGGAACTGACTCCAGGGGACCAGGGAACTGACTCCAGGGGATCAGTGAACTAACTCCAGGGGACCAGGGAACTGACTCCAGGGGACCAAAGGGGGAGCAGTGGTGAGCCCTACTTTTCGACACATTTAATGTCCAAAAAAATATTTAAAAATTATATATCGCCTATTTTCACACTTTTGAAACGCGTCTTTAAATGAATACAAACAATTTAACCAAGAGAGTATGCTGGTGCATCGTGTAGCACATTCGAAGGAGTCGACACATTCCACTGCGCTTAAACCACGCCCATCGTACTCCCCCCCCCCTCCCCACCCCGCCACCCACAACAAGAAATCATAGAAGTCATGAGCATGTGTTAGGTTTATATAAAGCTATTGTCTCGGTCACGTTACGATGTCACAAATGCCTTATAGCGCAACCCTCCGCATCACATTCCCCTGGAATGGCATACCATGGACTCAGTTTCTCCTCGTGTTTATTGAAATCCATTTTATGGGCATCGGCACTGGATCAGCATTGCATCCTCGCAGCATCGGCACTGTGCCAGCACAGCAACAGCACCTATTAAGCACTGCAACAACACTGAATCATCATACTGCAACAGCAGTGCATCTGCACGGCATTAGCCCCACGGCATCAGCAGCACAGCATCACCTATAATATAAAAAAAACAAGCAACGAATTCAAGACTGCAACCCTCGACATTATGACTGCCCTCGGGGTGGGGGGCTCGTTGATGACACAATTTCTGGTTGTCCCCCACTTGAATTTATGACCTGTCAAAACAAAGACCTTGACCTTACTTTTGCAGTTTTAAAAAAAGAAGGTAAATTAATCGTCGACCATTTTTTAAAATTACAATTTCCCTAACAACACCCTCCCTTCCTAAAAACAAACTCCCTAACATACCCTCCCCCATCAACCCCCTCCCTCTCTAACAACCTCTCCTCCCTAAAAAAAAAACCTCCCCCCTTACAACCCCCACCCCTCCTAACTACCCCTTCCCCTCCTGACAACCCCTTCCCTACTGGCATCCCTCTCCCAATACTATTTGTTTTTATTTATGCAATCCCATTTATCTTGTTTTAGAAGTATTCGTATCAGCGGTCCCCTTATATTTAACATGTAGGGGTCTCATCGTAGAGGCACAATGAAAAAAACTGCCGTGAATAATAACATAGGACGATTTACAGGTATCAGTTAAAAATAAATGGTTTTCACCCCAGGATAATCCAAGTGGACGCTTTACTTCAATTTCGTGATACCGATTCACTAACAACACTTGCAGTGGAACCCCGTTACTACGGGCCCTGCCATAACGCCAACTGTAATAACAACCAGGTCGTTGGTGTGGCTCCCGAAATTTCATGGATTGGCTCGCACATGCGATGATTTTTGGTGTGTATTTTGTTTTTGTTTGTGTTTTTTTGTTTCAAAGTACGTGAACCAAAAATTGTATAAATATTTTAATATTGGCATACAACACAAATTTTAATTAGGGATTTTAAAACCCACGTTCTGGACTAGATCCCCTATTATCCTTCTTTAAATAAACTAAAAATTCCAACGCTATTTAAACGAAACATTGTACCCCCCGCCACCACCACCCCCTACCACCCCCACCCCCGCGATAACGCGATCCCGATATACAACGTGATCCCAGTTTATGAACCACGATTATTACGTGACACCGGGGTTAAAACCGTGTTTATCTCATTCGTGATTCATACGTGGTATCCAGTATCCATAATCTATCCACGCGTAATTTTTGGCCTGGCTGTGATACGAGGTCGGGGGTCATTGTTACGTGAGGGGGGGGGAACCCCTGATACGGATCGTTCCCCCTCCGAACACCCCCATCCCGGCATGCCCTATGGACCCACCTTGTCGCCTACAGTGAAGCTGCCTGTCAAGACGGGACCTATCGCTCTTACCGCCGACACGAGATTAATCTTGCCACTTGCACAACTCGGGGGGGTCCGCAGTAGATAGAAGTCACCCTCGCTTGCATAATATTAGTTCTAAGCGCATCTCGTTACGCCTTATTAACATAATATATGCACACGCCCTTACGAGAGGATTTTTCCGTGATCAATTTTGCATTATGTTGAGGAAGCAAAAATGCTAAAACATTTTAAATTTTTAACTAGTTCAACATTCAATAGATCGAACTAAAATATCGCAGTGAGACCACAATGAGGGCAGTGTATGACACATGCTTCACCTCCAACCACAATAAGGGCAATGTAGAACACACCCTCCACCCCCCCCCCTTACAATAAGGTCAGTGTAGTGTATAAACACACAAGACCATTCACCCCCCCCCACCCCACACACACACAAAGGGCAGTGTATAGAGCAATGGTTGTTACCACGCATGCGTCATGAATGATAATTACTTAATTATAAAAGTGTTGGACTGCGATAAAGCTGCTAAGTATAATAATGAGACACAAATAAATTGTGTAAATAGAACCATATAAGTTAGGCTTTAATTATGGTTACACATTTTTACAAATTTAGACTTTCGGCAAATGCCTTCATCCTTAAAATTAAAAAAAAAAAACATGCATATATACATGTATAACCAATCTATAACAAAGTTCTTCCTATAAATCCTTATGATGCATTTAGTGCGGCTCAACGATGGCTAAACTTCTTAAGATGTAATGATGGCATTATTCTTTTTTTCCCCCACGTCTTTAAAATATGTTAATATCCTAATGCCCCACCCGCTATTACATCGCAGACTTATTACACCAGATATTTCAACAACAAAAAACAAAAGAGAAGTTAATCGACAGGATTTAATGAAAGATAACCGCGATTTTTGCGAGCGATTTTAACTAGAGCAACGACCTCGGCACTTGCAACGCCATGGGGTTGATCATCTGAGACGCCATCAGTTTCATGAATCGCTCATGTTCAGCATTAACGAGCAAGCCTCGACGCTGGTTTGAGAACACTTCGGATTGAACTGACAATGTATTTGTAAAAAAAAAAAAAATTGTTAACTTAAAACAGCCTTAGGTTTCCTAACGACTGACTGACAGATTGGGTTAGTGACACGTTCAGGTGTGTGTACGGCCGTTGGGGTCATCAAAATTACCCTCATTTTGCCCTCGGGACGGATAATGTCGGGGGCGTGAATGTTATGTGAACTATTCACTCGGGGGAATTGAGTTTAAGTAATGTGTTATGAGGAATAAACTTGGCAACTTAAATATCATTTGAGACAGCAGGTGTCTTAGTTTGAACTGTCTTACACCATACATGAGACATAAGTGATGAAAGTTCATGAAATGCACAGATTATATAGTTAACGCACGAAGCAAATATAAAGTACTTTATTGGTTCATATTCTTTACACCTACATTGTTTACCTCGGGTTCATGACAGGTGAGGACAGCAAATTAATGGCACTTAATTGATGGCAGCACACGGGACAGAGCGTTGAAGACAAAACACCGTACAGGAAACTGAGGACAGCTCAATAAGGACAGCACACCGTATAGAACAACGAAGACAACACATTGGAAAAGAGTCCAAGGACAATCACCTTGAAGACAGCACACAGAGGGCAGAACCTTGAAGACAGCACACTGTTGAAAGCATCTTGAAGATAGCACACTGAGGACAACACCTTGAAGTCAACACACTGAGGAAAGCACCTTAAAGACAAACCAATAAGGGAATCGCACTTATTACAGCACACTGAGGACATGAACTTGAAGACAACCCACTAAGGAAAGCGAACTTAGGACAGCATCTTGAAGACAGCAAACTGAGGACAGCACCTTGAAGACAACCCACTAAGAAAAGCGCACTTAAGACAGCATCTTGAAGACAGCGCACTGAGAACAGCAAGTTGAAGACAACCCACTAAGGAAAGCACACTTATGACAGCATCTTGAAGACAGCTAACTGATGGCAGAACCATGAAGACAGCACACTGAGGACAGCACCTTGCAGACTGTACACTGAGAAAGGTACACTAATGACAAAACCTCGAAGACTACTATTTTTAATGATTCATGTGCGACCATGATGATCGGGGTAATGAGCTAATCTTTCTAATCCAGCACAGTTACTTCCCCTTCTCACACGATTAACGCCCCTTCTCTGAGTCATACTTGCCCCCCCCCCTTTCCCCCATAAAAAATCCACCTGATTGGCTAGTGGCTATGAATGGACCAATTATGGTTCGATATCGATCTGACCAGCGTCACGTCATCCACTGCGGTGTGTATTCAGATTATCTTTGATACCTCGGTGTACAATGCAGTTATCTTTGATACCTCGGTGTACAATCCAGTTATCTTTGATATCTCGGTGTAAAATGCAGTTATCTTTAATACCTCGATGTACATTCATATTATATTTGTTTACTTGGTGTGCATGAAAGTTATCTTTGATAACACGATATCTGCAGGTTTTAGGACATTTGGAGCGCGTTACCCATTTCATTTTATGTTTGCTTTATTATCAGTGTGGGATCCTAAAAAAAAAAAAAAAAAAAACACGAAAAATGACAA
>CAXITT010000022.1:145819-160276 GCA_964033795.1 Lymnaea stagnalis | reverse complement strand
TATATTAAAAAAAATAGTTTAGAATGGTGTCAGCTTCTTCGTTAATTTCAATAGTAAAAACACAGAGGAGTCCCATTGGTTAGTGTTTGGTGTTAGCCCTTTGGTGGGAGAGGGTGCGATGGGTCAGGAGTGTGTGTGTGGGGGGGGGGAGGCGCCAAACATTATATTTGTCTTCCGACTTCGGTTTCTGATATCACCATTTATCCCGCTTTCTCCAGCTTGCCAGTGAATGTTAACATTGACCGACGCTGTATGAGCATATTTAAATAATGCAAGCATGACCTGAATGTTGAAAGAATCTAAATTTAGATTATGATGCGGGTCCTGGGGGCGGGGCGGGGGGGGAGGGGGAGAGAGAGAGATGGGGGGGGGACCGGGGGACCGCTGATAAAACATCGTATAGGGAACAAAGAGGAATAATCCACGCATTTAAATGATGCTGTCGTGTCCTTGTTTTGTCCGTATATCTAACGACGGCCAGGCGAGGTCGATATTTGGTGTAATGGTGTCATCTTTTGGTGTACTGGTGTTATCTTTTGGTGGAATGGTGTCATCTTTTGGTGTATTGGTGTATCGTTTGGTGGAATGGTGTCAACGTTAGGTTAATTGCTGTCAACTTTTGGTGGAATGGCGCCATCTTTTGGTGGAATGGTTTCATCTTTTGGTTGAGTTGTGTCAACGTTAAGTGAATTGGTGTCAACTTTTGGTGGAATCTCGTCATCTTTTGGTGGAATGGTGTAAACGTTAAATGAACTGGTGTTAAATTTTGGTGAAATGGCGTCATTTTTTGGTGGAATGGTGTCGACTTTTGGTGGAATGGTGTCAAATTTTGGTGGAATGGTGTCAACTTTTGGTGGAATGGTGTCACCATGGTGGCATGGTATAACTTTTGGTGGAATGGTGTCAACTTTTGGTGGAATGGGGTCATCTTTTGGTGGAATGGTGTCACCATGGTGGCATGGTATAACTTTTGGTGGAATGGTGTCAACTTTTGGTGGAATGGGGTCATCTTTTGGTGGAATGGTGTCATCTTGGGATAATCAAGCTGCAGGAAAGGTGTTGGGATTGAGTGGGATTGTTCTGAAAGTGCGTGACATTGTGGACGTTAAAGGGATACAACACTTGAACATTTTTTGTCTTGCTGGGATTCTGTTAACTGTGCCAGTGTACAATTTGTGTTCTGTTAAAAAACATTTGGTGTCTGTTAAAAGAAAATTGGTTTCTGTTCAAAGAAATTGTTAACTGTTCAAAGAAAAAATTGGTTTCTGCTAAAACAAAGGAGATTTCTGTAAAAATAAGAATAAAAAATTGGTTTCTCTTCAAAGACAATTTGTTTCTGTTAAGGGTCCATCTTTTGGCTGGTAACCTGGTCCCAACATACCACGCAGCACTATATCAGATTGCTTAATTAAGACAGGGACCCTTGTCTACAGGCCTCGCGTGGTGATGGTGACTTCATGAGTATAGCAAAAGTATTAATAATTCCTAAAAACATGGATTATTCTCTCTATACTATAGATACTCGCTGAACATAATAAAACAAGAATTCAAATCTGAGGGTAAATAACGACTCTCACTTAACGTCTATAGAACCAACCAAAAAAAAAGTATGAGGGTGTGTTCATCAAATCATGTATTCACAGCTATTTACTGATACATTTGTATGAATCATTTTATGAGGTATAAAAGACATAGAATATATTGTTATCCAAATGTAATCCTTGAGAGTGCCCGTCTGCAACTAAATAATTTTTTATAGCAAACACGGCACACACGTAAAAAAAATAGATTTCAATGAAGGAGAGATCAAGTTTCTCTCGGTAACACTTTCATTTTCACATTATACACTATGAAAATCTTTGCCTGAGGCCAAGGCGAGACTTTTTAAAATAAATTTTAAAAAAACACACAAAAAAACTATTTTTAAAAAATATAGGTCAAATAGTTTTTTTTTATTTTACATCATACTATCAAGGCCGCCGCTGGCGGATTAAAGGATTACAGATGACAAATGGGATAGTCCGCAACATATTGAAAGGGGGTGGAGCTTTGAGGGAGGACGGTGGATGTCCTGTCATTGAATTTATTTCACCTCAGCCAACATTTACTTTCAGGATATTAGATCCCCTGGGGGTGTTGGGGTGGGGGCTCCTCTTCAATATCTACACGTGCATAGGAAGGTCGTGCTTTTTTCAACACCTGGTCCTCTAATAGGTAATTTAAAAATCGCAAAATTTAACTGAATCTAGACTTGTCATCTCAGTGTCATAACCGCTTTACGTGAAAATGTTTTTGCAAACTTTTGCGAAAGCTAAGTAAATTAAGAAACAGGTCGCCACCAGAGCGGGGTGCCATCATAGCGGGGTGCCACTATACCAGAGACATTCGAAGAAGATCCATGAGGGGGGTGGGGGTGGAGTCTCACGGAGGTGGCGGCACGATGGTTTTATCGCACCGAGGACACATCAACTTTTAGCGACGGCACCGTCTAAACGAGGATGGAACCTGCGCCAATTTAAGAACCTCTGGCTTAAACACAATGGTCAAGAATCAATCGTCCTGTGGCCACACTATGACTGCGTCCAATGATGAGCCAACCAAGACACCGCGTCACGTGGATGGCCATAAACTATATCCTTCCAATGATATGAAGAATGATATCTTTCAAAGCAAACGAAACCCCGACGCCTGTCCCCTCCTTCAAGTACCCGATAGCTCAGTTTCGCCCCGACTTGCTCAAACGACAGCGTAAACCCCCTTTTTTTATGAAGCTCTCCAAGCGAAGAAGACGCGTGAGAGAGTTTGATACGTTATAACCAGCTAATCATGACGCCATTATGGGGCATATTAACCACGGGTCTGCCCTATGTTTATTTTATTATTATCATTTTTTTATGTCGGGGGACATCACCATCATCACGGCAACAAAGAGTTAACGGCCCTTCCAAAGGTAATATTAATGGCCGGCCCTCGCTGGATCCTCGGGCTTTCATCTCCGACTCGTGTGTCTCTGTTTGGCTTATTTGATAGACGTCGGGGGCCATGCGCAAACACGCCGTGCCGTGATGGTATCCACACAATATGGATAATTAGTGATAGTGCAATTCGTTTGTGATATAAAAAAACCCACAGTTATTCTTTTTATACTCCTCTGACGACTGTTATCATTAAAAGCATAACAGATATTGCTAGAGCATATGCCATTTCACGTCAGGCTAGGATTCAAAGGAAGAATGGTAATTTTTTTGGACATTTTGGGTGCTGGGGGGAGGAGGTTGGGGGGGGGGATGCAAAGCACACTAACTTAAATAAAATTATTCTAAAAAAATGTTTAGCATATTTGTTACTCTGATTATCGGAGTTGTGATGAGTTTCTTAGGCAGACCTGGCAAAAAGAAAGCAACTGCAAACGGCTGTCGTATAAGCAGTGGCGTAGCAAGGATTAGTTTCGCCCCGGGCGGGACAAACATTTTGCCCCCGACTCCCCTCCCCCTCCCAACCACAATTCTACTTTTAAAAACACGGCATTTGGCAGAAAATGCAATCTTCAATATAAATACAAATAGTTCAATTTGGCGAGGACACCGTCTCCCGCCTCCTTGCATGCACACACACACACTCACACACTCTGCCCCCCCCCCTTCCTACGCCTCTGCATATAAAAACATTTCAGCCGTTACTGTTTCCTTAATCCGGGGTTACTCTAAATAAAATCATCTATCATCCACATTACTCAGACCGATGTACGTTGCGCCACTGCTTGAGATGGTTTACTGCAACAATTTGTAACAACGACAGTAACCAAATGCCAGGATTACCAGTGTCAACCGAGCGATTCACCATCTTGGCAGTAAAGCCGATACAACATCTTGGCAGTCAAGCCGATACAACATCTTGGCAGTCAAGCCGATACAACATCTTGGCAGTCAAGCCGATACAACATCTTGGCAGTCAAGCTGATACAACATCTTGGCAGTCAAGCCGATACAACATCTTGGCAGTCAAGCTGATACAACATCTTGGCAGTCAAGCTGATACAACATCTTGGCAGTCAAGCCGATACAACATCTTGGCAGTCAAGCTGATACAACATCTTGGCAGTCAAGCCGATACAACATCTTGGCAGTCAAGCTGATACAACATCTTGGCAGTCAAGCTGATACAACATCTTGGCAGTCAAGCCGATACAACATCTTGGCAGTCAAGCTGATACAACATCTTGGCAGTCAAGCCGATACAACATCTTGGCAGTCAAGCTGATACAACATCTTGGCAGTCAAGCTGATACAACATCTTGGCAGTCAAGCCGATACAACATCTTGGCAGTCAAGCTGATACAACATCTTGGCAGTCAAGCCGATACAACATCTTGGCAGTCAAGCCGATACAACATCTTGGCAGTAACACCAATAAACATTAGGGAAACAAATGATTGAACTTGCCGACAGACACTCGAGACAAACCAAAAAATCAAAAAAAAAACTTCAATTAACAAAGACAGACATTGCATTATGCTAAACACCAGACAAATGGCAGACACATTAAAAACCGATGTTTCTTTCTCTTTTTGTTTTTCATTTTTTTTTTTTTTTTCATTTCTAAACTTAGGCCAAGAGACACGTCCATTGACCTGGACAGAAATCAGGACCCTCTTGACAGTTATCATTTCCTTAAATTGTGCGCATATTTAAAAACAATCAATTATATCAGGGTATAACAGGGCGCAGTTGGTGTTTTTGTTTACGGCTCCAGGTGTTTTGAGAAAATACCCGGGGGGTCAAGGGTTATAAGTAAAATGAGTTAACTTCTCATGTTCTATAATGTGCAACGAAATCTACTGCCATGTGCCGTACTGAGGGTGCATTGCCTTCGTCAACCGTTTGTGTCAGGAAATAAACCACTGATATACGGAACAGGCAGTTGCCGGATCCCGGAATAGAGATGACATTGAAGCTCGCTGCGAGAAAGCTTTTTCTCCACTCAATACTATTAATATAACACAAGGGGGGGGGGGTGTTTAGGCCCGAGGTGGGGAGGGGGCGGATTTAATATTTAAATAATAAGAAGAAGCTCCACAATGATAATGAACGGAAACCATTTCTCATATTTAACTCAACTTTGTGAAGGACGATGAATGGAGGACATCACGTCTTCCCCCAATCAACCAACGCATTTTTTTGTTTGTTGGTTGTGTCTATAACATGATTGAGTTATGTTTTCACGTTGTGTTGATTTTTATCCTTTCATCCCCCCAACGACTCCGCGCCAACGTAATGAATTACCGTACTTAACGAAGTAAGCGCACGTATTTACCCTCTCTAAATCTTTCGTTGTTGTCGCCCCCCCCCCAACCTCTCCTTTCCAACGCCCTTCGCCCAGACACGCCACCTAGTGGCCGGGTAATTATTCCATATTGTGCGAGATTACTCTGTCATCTCAGGTTTACTTCTATTAATTAGTCTGTCACGGCTGGGTATACAATTTGGCAATGCATCAATGGGAAGAGATTTTTTAACTGATATTTTCTGTTTGCCCACTTTCATCCGGGCATTAAAGAGACTGCTGCCTGCAGGGACTCTCAACATGTTTTGACTAAATACTAATACCGGGTTTCACGGAAGCACCCCGTTTCACCAATCGACCACCATTTCAAATTTCCATCATGTTTCACTCGGCCGCAATACATCACCAAGCCACATTGTTTTACCATGCCACATTGTTTCACCAAGCCACATTGTTTCACCAAGCCACATTGTTTCACCAAGCCACATTGTTTCTTCAAGCCACATTTTTTCACCAGCCGACATTGATTCATCTAGCCACCATGTTTTACCAAGTGACCATGTTTCACAAAGGCACCCAATTTCATCCACAGCAACCATGTTTCATCTAGCGCCATGTTTGACCAAACGACCATGTTTCACCAAGCCGAAAAATTCACCAAGCCAAAATATTTCATCTATCCACTAATTTGTTTAAATTTATTAAATACCATTCATTATCTATGATACTTTCAACAAACAGAAAAAAAACCCATTACAAAATTTTGAATACTGGCTAAACCGGAAGTGACCTCCATTTAATGAACTGTGGAATCCATTTCCTGCTCTGCTACGTATGACCTAATTAGTCTGAATTTTAGATACCGAGACATGAAGTAATATCAACGATCCTTTACTGGGTGAGCCACTACCTTGACTCAAACTAATCTAGCGATAGTCCCCACACAATAAAACCCTCGATCACTCCTCGTCAACCCTCCAGTCATCATCTCACATTTAAACTAACCATACTCTTGCGAGTGCAATGACAAGTTTCATTTTTTTTACGGACTACTGCGTAATTTCCTTATCTTATTAACGTGGTTAAGGTGCCATCAACGTGGGTAGGTGTCATAAATTGTATTCAGGTGGGTAGGGTGCCATAAACGGTATTAAGGTGGGTAGGGTGTCATTAACTGTATTAAAGTGGGTAGAACCCATAAACTGTATTAATGTGGTTAGGGTGCCATTAACATGGCTTTTATTTATTTAGTTGTTTTTTGTTGTTGTTGCTTTTTTTACTGTGGAGTAACATCAAGTTTTAATACAACTGTAGTAACAAGAACGTTAGTTCATTTAAAAGCATTTTTTTAAAATATATTTCCACAGCGGTTTCCTAAATAACGAATGTTTGTTTTCTCTGAGTAGATATACTTCGTAATTTTAGATTTCTAATACGGAATTTCTATGAAATTTATCGGAACTTTTTATGTGCAAATTTTAAATTTATTCTAAATGTGTATAAGCTGCGATTGCCCCACTGTTTTCACAATAACTTACGTGTAGACACCTCCTTGCAACCAAAAAAAAACTAGAATTTTAAAAACCTATACAAGTGAATAAATGGATACTTCCCATATTTAAGATACAGATAAATGATTATTTTGTATACTAGGGCTATGCCGGGTCCTTTTTTTCACAACATGTCCGGGTAATTTGAGGAAATACCCGTAGATTCAATGTGTAACAACACCATACCTGCCGGCCTTGAAACAATAAGCTTACAGACAGTCCTACCCCCCCCCCGGCCTTTACACAATAGTCCTACAGATAGTCCTAGACCTCCACCTGCCGGCCTTGAAACAATAGTCATACAGGCAGTCCAACGCCCTACCTGCCGGTCTTTAAACAATAGTAATACATATAGTCCTACACCCTACCTGCGAGCCTTAAAACAACAGTCCTACAGACAGTCCTACACTCCACCTGCCGGCCTTGAAACAATAGTCATACAGACAGTCCAACGCCCTACCTGCCGGCCTTTAAACAATAGTCATACAGACAGTCCTACACCCTACCTGCCGGCCTTTAACCTATAGTTCTAAATACAGTCCTACACCATTCACATGGCTCTTTATTGATAAATATAATAAAATTAAACCTCCTTACCCGAGTTCAGCCGTTATGCATGACGCTCGCTGTTTCAGCGTTTTTTCATTCAGTACTTAATGCAAAACGTGTTGAATAGGGGATACCGGTTTTGAAAAGGATGCAGCCACACCAGCAGGGCCGGCCTTAGGCCACTGCAACCGATGCGGCCGCAGTGGGCCCCACACTTTCACAGGCCCCACTTTCTAAAACAAAATCTTAATTTTCACTTATTATCCTTATCCCTACACAGACTGGGCCCCGCGCAATCCGTTTCGCGTAAGGCCCCACAATTGTTAGGGCCGGCCCAGCACACCAGAGGCAAAGTATATCGACTGTTGCCGAGGAGCTCACACTAGGATGATTTAATGAATTGACCATGTCATTATATTTATATCACTACCTTAACGTGATGATTTAATGAATTGACCATGTTATTATATTTATATCATTACCTTAACGCGATGATTTAAAGACAATGCCATCTGCATCCATCAAGGCATCAGTAGTAGGATGATTGAAAGTGGAAAAAATGGATCGCTACCCCACCCCCTCCCCACGGTACTCCATCAATCAAGATTATCTGTAACACATGATATGACAAAAATAGAAGTGTTTTAAAAAATGAGGTCAAGAATCCTTTTAGCTCTCTCTCTCTCTCGTACAACGGACGGACCCCGGGGTCAACTCTGTACGGAGGGTTCGCGTGACGCAAGACCATTAGGTCAATGTGAGAAACATCGCGTGTCGCGGCCTTAACGAGACAATACCTTCACCTCTGGCAGGCTGAAGATGAGCGGTTCCAACACGGTTACCACACTCGGGGTACAGTTCTGAGTAGAGGCGATGTCGAGGTTGAGTTGTGTGATCAAACTGTGAGGACACGGAAAGGGCTTTAAACCGCGGCGTGTTGTGGCCTCTTCACCCGAAAGGCAGAGTGCTGGGTGGTCGAGTGGTCTAAACTGAATCAATGCCAAGTCAGTGGACTCGAGTACAATCCCCGGCTTAAGCAAAAACCTTATCGGCACCCTGGGGGCGATGGGACTCGCTAACTATGGATGGTAACTCACCCCTGAGAAGGCAAACTCTGAAATTGAACATGAAGATGGAGTCCCCTAGGCGGTATGACCTTAACGCAACGAACATTCAGACAAGCAGAACGCATAAAGAGTACAGTGAGACACACAAGACACACCGCTGGCCATCTACTGCATTCTTGTCTATTTCCAGTCACCTTGTCTTGGCCAGGTCTTGCCATTGGAACAACTTAGCAAGGACGCGAGAGTGGGGCTCTCTCACTCGAAACACAACTCACGCCCTTTAAAGCTTTGGTCATAAAACTGCTTTGGTCATCTTCGCGTGTGATATAACCCGACACTTTGATGGTCTGTGACCACTTGGCTTCAAGTCGACAGGTGCACACACTATTGTCTATCGAGCAGATTCCTTCAAACCGCAATGGTCCTCAAATAATGAACACTTTGTGTTTATGGTTAAAATTTTGGGTATCGTTGCATCAGCTTTTGCGATAGATGAAAAAAAAAATAGTTTCACTCTTTCTTTCATGAATGCACCACACAAAGCTTTCTAATAATTGATTGATTTACTTTTTTAAAATCGATGGATGTACGCACAATTGCCAAGTAACGTAAGGCCACCAGACGTAGAGCATGTATAGCCGTGTAAGACGATCTGCACATCCGAAACAATGGTTTAAGACCACTAGACGTAGGGCAGGTATAACTGTGTAGGACCACAATCTGTACATTTGAAACAATGGTGTAAGACAACTAGACGTAGAGCATGTATACCGGTGTAAGACCACCAGACGGAGAGCAGGTATACCGGTGTAAGATCACCCTTGTAAGGCAGAAAAAAATGGTGTGACACCACCAGACACAGAGCAGGTATAACGGTGTAAGACCACCAGACGTAGAGGAATCACATCAATGTAAGACCACCCGACGTAACCAATGGCCACCAAGACATTTAAGCGGGCATTCGCGTGATGAAACCAATCAAAGTCACGTGACGCAAATCAAGAACCCGGGTTTATGTCCTGGTTTTTTGTCTTGATCACGTGTCATTGTTAGGAACGGTAAGTCTGGTCCTGTTTCATGGGGAGTCTTTCCCTTTTGTGCACGTGTGTTGGCATGTATCGGCACACGATTGCCAGACTGACAAAACTCGAGGCCATGACGAGAATAGTATTAAATTTTTTTTTTTTATTGTCGTCAGTAGTGTAGGAAGGGATGCGGAGGGGAAGGTCCACGGGGAAGACAGGGGGAGGGGGTGTTTTCGACGAACTGCAGAGCTTTTTCGTAGTAGGAAGGGGGCGGCAAAAACATTGGCCAGTCCTGGGCAGCACTAACCCTAGCTACGCCACTTCTTCTCCTAGCCCTTTTTTCTAGTCTCTACCTTAAAATCCACGGTCCCAAAATTCTATAACACTTTAATCTAACCCATTATATAACAAGTAACAGCGCATGAACAATACAAAGCTCAGGTCTTAAATGAACTAAGTAATTATTTAATAAAACCTTTTTTTTTTTTAAAATAAATAAGGAAATCTTGAGTCAGAAAATGGATTAGCGACTCCCGGTCTGGCTCGACCATGATTCCGCCGGGAGTATTGAAAGCACATTTCGGTCGTCATGTTAACTTCAGAGACGTGTTAAATTTTTTTAAAAATAAAAAATTCCACCCTCTTGTAGTTTTTTTATTTTTTTTAATCTACTGAATCCTAGTAGCAATTATGTTAACTTGAACAATGTTGGTGACGTCAACATTACTTCTTGTGGTGTTGTCGGATTTGGACCGTGGAACTAGTTTGATGTGAGAGATGCAGGAGATATAAATGTCGGCCATGTCGCTGATATTATTGGTCTGAAATATTACTTTTTCTGAAATCGAATTGATCTGAAACCCAACTGGTCTAAAATCTAACTGGTCAGAAATCTAATTGGTCTGAAATCTAAATGGTCTGAAATGTATATGGTCTGAAATCTAACTGGTCTGAAATCCAACTGGTCTGAAATCTAAAGTGTCTAAAATCAAACTGATCTGACATCTAACTGGTCTGAAATTTAACTGAGCTGAAATCTAACTTGTCTGAAATCTAACTGGTCTGAAATCCAAATGGTCTGAAATCTCACTGGTCTGAAATCTAACAGGTCTGAAATTTAACTGAGCTGAAATCTAACTGGTCTGAAATCCAAATGGTCTGAAATCTCCCTTGTCTGAAATCTAACTGGTCTGAAATCCGCACGGCACACTGGTGTGAACTATAAGGAAAGGGACATTAATCAGGAATAATTTAGTGAAAGAAAGATTTCTGTCCAATTCAAGACGAGAGTTGGCGTCTCTTGGACGCGTGTCGCGGGGGGGGGGGGGCATGTCTGGGAGAGTGAGTGTCTATCCCTGCATGCATAGATTATTTTTTTACCCCCACGAATGCAGATATGACTTTGAATATATTTGAATAATGACGCATAATGACATTCTCATTGGAGAAGAGCTTCCGTTCTGCCAATGTTCCTTTCGAGCGTTGGACGGCATGCTCTGATAGAATTTCGGATAGAGAGAGAGAGTAAATAATCTCTCTAGCTTTTAGTCTCCTCCTATCGTTCTTTCACTTTCTCTGACACTTTCTCTAACACTTTCTCTCTCCCCTCTCTGTCCCGTTCCGTTTGTCTCTTTCTCTCTGTCGACACTCTCTGTATTCTTACTTTCTCTAACTCCCTCTCTCAGTCTCCGTTTGTTTCTCTCTGTCCACACTTTCTCTGTGTATGTCTCTCTGTATGTCTCTCTCTCTCTCTCTCTCTCTCTCTCTCTGTCTCCCCCTTCAATGACATTCTTTTAGGTTTCCTTGCGTGTCCATCTATCTTCACTATCAACCTTGCATGTCACTAACTCACTCTCTCTGCCTCTATTCTACCTCTCTCTCTTTGTATACGTCTTTCTCAACCTCCCTCTCTCCTCCATCTGAGTTGCTAACAATTTCCCCCCCCCCCTCAATTGCACTCAGTCCCCTAGCCACTCGCTCGCACCCCATCCACTTGTTCATGGAAAGAAAATATTAGTATGAGAGTTTGAGAACATTCACGTGGACATGATGATGAGAGGGGTTGATACAGTGGGAGAGATGGGTCAAGTAAGAAGTGGTGGGTCTTCTAGGGACTGACGGTCTGTGAGGGAGTGGTGGGTCAATAAGGGAGTGATGGGTCTATGTGAGAGGGTTTGGGTCTATGTGGGAGGGTTGGGTCTATGATGGAAACGATGGGTGAAGCGGGAAACGATGGGTCTTCTAGGGAGTAAAGGGTCTATGAGGGAATTATGGGTCAAGGGGGAAGTGTTGGGTCTTCTAGGGAATGATGAGTCAATGAGGGAATGGTGGGTCTAGTAGGGAGTGACGGTAGGAGGAAGTGATGGGCCTTCTATGGAGTGATGGGTCTAGTAGGGAGAGATGGGTCTAGTAGGGAGTGATGGGTATAGTAGGGAGTGATGGGTCTAGTAGGGAGTGATGGGTCTAGTAGGGAGAGATGGGTCTAGTAGGGAGAGATGGGTCTAGTAGGGAGTGATGGGTCTATTAGGGAGAGTTGGATCTAGAAGGGAGGGATGGGTCTAGTAGGGAGTGATGGGTATAGTAGGGAGTGATGGGTCTAGTAGGGAGTGATGGGTCTAGTAGGGAGAGATGGGTCTAGTAGGGAGTGATGGGTCTATTAGGGAGAGTTGGGTCTAGAAGGGATGGATGGGTCTAGTAGGGAGAGATGGGTCTAGTAGGGAGTGATGGGTCTAGTAGGGAGAGATGGGTCTAGTAGAGAGAGATGGGTCTATTAGGACGAGTTGGGTCTAGAAGGGAGGGATGGGTCTAGTAGGGAGTGATGGGTCTAGAAGGGAAGGATGTGTCTATTAGGGAGAGATGGGTCTAGTAGGGAGAGATGGGTCTAGTAGGGAGAGATGGGTCTAGTAGGGAGTGATGGGTCTAGTAGGGAGAGATGGGTCTAGAAGGGAGTGATGGGTCTATTAGGGAGAGATGGGTCTAGTAGGGAGAGATGGGTCTAGTAGGGAGAGATGGGTCTAGAAGGGAGGGATGTGTCTAGTTTGGAGGGATTAGTCTAGGAAGGAGCGATGGATTTAGGAGTGAGGACAGGATATTATGGAGTTTGAGAGAATATCACAGCTAAGTGACGAGGACAGAATGAGGGCGGATGAGCGAATGAGATGAGGGGATTAAAGGAGTATTAGAATTGAAAAATGAAGGTTTTTGAACGAAAATATAACCTGAGAAATGGGATTTGACCTACTATAGCATGAGAGATGTGAGAGTTCGTGAGATGAGAGAGATTAGACTAGAGATTAGATAGGTTGGGAGATTTGAGAAGTTGGGAGATTTCAGTGGTTGAGAGATTTCAGAGGTCCGGGATTTTGAGAAGATATAAGAAGTTGTGATGTTTGGGAATTATTGATCTAAGAATATGGCAGTTTTGAGAGAGATAAATATTTATGAGCTATATATATGGAATTTGAGTTTAGAGATTTAGGGATTCTAGAGTCGACTTAAGAGATTATGTTATTTGGACGAATATGAAAGCCTATGAGATTAGAGAGTTTATGATCCTAGATTCGACGTAAGAGATTATGAGATTTATTTAATAAACAAAACACACTCAGCGTCCCAAATAAACAAACACACTCTGCGTCACAAATTAACAAGCACACCCTGCGTCACAAATAAACTTACAGACGCCACAGCTTAGAGCGTATGTCTATAGTTGGTTCATATCTCGTTATTGATCATTATTGATAAATATACAGACCGTATCGTATAAAAGACATACGAGCGCATGACGCAGTTCGAGGCCCCCCTAGGGGAGTGAGAGCAATGATGTTTGTATTCCTAATCCAGGACCGATCCATTAAAGGGGCGCTTTGAAAAGAAATGCTTCGACAATGCGAAAAGAGGATTTTTAATATTTTTTTTATTTTTTATTTTAAAGAAAGAAAATTCTTCTTCAACAGGATTAAAAAATAGAGAAGACAAAAAGAAAAGAAAAAATGAAAAGAACAATTATATCATGGGTTCTTTCAAGCTCTGAATGCTGCAGTCTCCATCCACTTAAAGGACTTCCAATCGAAGGCCCTGTGTGTGGAATCATCGTAGTGTGAAACTCGTGGCCACGGCCCAATAGAAACCCGTGGATAATTACAAGTAATAATGGTAATCAATACAGGCCCAGGTAGGGTAAATAAGCGGGAACCAATGATTTTCGCCGGGGCCACACCAAATCAATGCCCCCCCTCCCCCCCCCCCACCCATCAAACGTTGCAGGCCCGCCCGTAGCCCTCGCGCCGTGGCCTCGGGTTTTTTTTTTCTTGCCGCAAGGGCCGGGTTTGTTGTAAGCAAGAACCTCCTGGTCACAGAGTTTAGGGAGTGGATTAATTCCCCCTCCCCCCACCCCACAGACACACCATTTCCACAATCCCCTTTTTAGCATGCTCTCCCATGTCATTGTTTGGGTTTTATTTTTAATTTAATACCGTACGCGGGTAACGCTTAAAGTCCTCTTCTCTCCTCCCCCCCCCCACACACACACACCGCCCGGTGCTCGTGGCGCTGCCTCGAATTGTGAGCTCTGGGTACACATTTTAAGTGGCTGTCAGGGGTTCCCAAACTGCTGTTAGGTTTCTAATATAAAAAAAAACTAGTATTAACTATTGATTATTCTTTGTTTGGTCATGACAAAGTGATATGACATCCTGTTTATCAATTCGATATTTTAATCACAGCAGGTCTGTCACAATTTTAGTCCGCCTAGCGCATAGTTCTGTAATGATAATATTTATATACAATATATAAATATTTATAAAATGAACTTGGTAGAAGTATTTAATGGCGTGCGGTGTTACGTAAAACAAAGTAACATCTCGCACTAGGGGCAATCGTGACCACAAGCGTGACCACAAGCGTGACCACAAGCGTGACCACAAGCGTGACCACAAGCGTGACCACAAGCGTGACCACAAGCGTGACCACAAGCGTGACCAC
>CAXITT010000022.1:130292-145382 GCA_964033795.1 Lymnaea stagnalis | reverse complement strand
TTCTACTAATTAATGTATTATTTTACTTCCAGGTTAAAGTTGTTGTTTTCACAGAGATCACTTGAAGATCCCCATCACTGCCAGAATTCACAGCTGCTCTTATGATGAATTTGCAGGAGGAATCGTGACATGCCAGGACAATGACTGGTCAACATTTTACTTCAGGTAAATCCAGTTCTTTTTATTCTATTTATTTTTCATTACCCATGCCACTAATTTAAAAAAAAAAATTTTTTGGTATCTAACCTAACGGCCAATTTTTTTTTTATTTCTCTTAAGGGGAAAAAAAAAAAAAAAACACAAAAAAAAAACAATTAAAAAAAACAGTAACAAAAGAAGATGAACATAACATTTTTGTTTTAAACGGGTCCGATTTCTATTCAAGCCCTAATAATTGATATTGCTGGACACGCCCACGACGAGCACATTTTTTGAAATACATGGCCTCCCACATCAGTAACGAGGAGTCAGCGAGTTCTTTACTTTTTGGGTATTAAAAAGTAAAAAAAAAATACTGTTTATGTAGTGAGGGGCAATACAAAATATTTTCAAAAGCCATAACATTGAGACATTATGAGAGGTCATTACAGCTTCATTTTAAAGATTCAAAAAATGCATACGGTTATTTACGATGCTTTGTTTTTTAAGCATTATGAAACTCGCTAATTAATTTTAGAGAAAATAGGAATGGACTTAAGAAATTGGATTTTATGAAAATAACGAATTTGCCGCTGTCAAATTTCATAAAAATAAAAGGTCTAGCTCCCCAGCCCCCGCCCCCACCCACTCTATTTTCAGTTTTTTCCCATCCGATAAAACAGTTAAAAATGCTATCGTCCTGCTATTTACCCACCAATTAGACAAGAAAGCCCTGTCCACGGATTTTGAAATGTCCCAGCTTCTGGGGAAACGCGTGTGGGGGGGGGGGAAGGGAGGGTTGGAGGGGGGGCGCTTAATTTGTTGTCAAAATATTGGATTAACAGTGGTGTGTTTGGATTTAATAGCACTGCGCATGCGTGTCCGCTATCATGCAACAATAAACCGACAGGATTGGACGAAGAAAACACAAATAAATAGGGGGGGGGGGGGAAAAAAGTTGGCCAAAAAAAACAAAAAAAATCGGCATTCCAATGGGACCTTGGTGACAGAGTGCGTGCCAGGAGAGAAGGCTTTTATCAGCGCGTGAATTTTTTGTGCTAAGTTACATTGCATTACTAGGCAATACGCCGCGGACATTGTTTATTATTTCTAATCATGGGAAATGGGTTTTTTTAAGTGCAAAGTAAACATCAATATCCAGTGCAAACATGAGATTTAATAACCCCACCGACCCAACCCATCCCAGGAGACTGGCAATTTAAAAAAAAAAAAACCGTCGTACTAATTGATTTGAGGACCACTGTTGTAAGACCATCGGAGCGCGTCATCAGAGTGGTCACTACAACTTACTTCGAAGACTCAAATGGACCCCCATCAAAAGACGTAACCCGCAGATGTCTGATCAATAAAGTATCCATCGAAGATGAACATAATTATACACATTTATTTTTTGAAGAATCCTGGACGATTTTGGGCACATTATTTATTTCCATGCGAAAACAACAAAACCCTCTAGCATCGTATCATACGACAACACAGAAAATGGCGGCTGTAATTTTACCGGAGCATTATATTGATATTTTTTTTTCAGTGGAATTTCTGTACCTGTATAATCATTAGCCTGTGAAAATACAATGTCTATAACATGGCATGATACACAGTAATTTTTCGCCATAGAACATTTCTTTTAAAGCCATGCAATAATTGTAATATTTCAAAATAAAAAAAAAACAAACAAAAAAACGGTAGCAATGTTGAAACTTGCTTCTCACGACCCCCCTCCAGCCACACACCCCCCCCCCCCAACAAAAAAAAAACAAAACAATTACATTACCCTAAGTCATTATGTATTATGTTTTATCAAGAATCTCTAAAGGACACTCTGAAATTAGGTCAAATTTTTACGAAGGTAAAAACACAGCGAATCTTCAAGAAATAAAATATATTCACCATGAAGTTGGATATTACTCCATTAGGGCATTACTTCTCCAGGGCTCATGAATGGGCGCACGAGATTCCTCAGAATTTCCACAATCCAAGAAATGTCACATGTTTCGAGTCAGTCAGTCTCTGCCATGAATCGCTGTCGCATGTTGTTGTTGTTTTTTTACGAGTTCGCGCGCGTCTCCCTCCAACAAGCCGCCGGCCCTCGATCTCGCCTCGTTAGTCTGTCAACCGCCGGTGCTCAGCCATCTTCCAATATGGCCACCCGCTCGTTCGTCAGACGGTAAAACAGAACTCGTATGTATTTTCACCATCTGAAACACGGTCCATTCCATTACTGGATGTCCCCCCTGTAAGATTACCGTAATCTAATCTATACATTTACCCAGCAATCGGTAACGGCTACCTTAACTGTCGTGAATGTACTTCTGCGTTTCCGGGTTTACTGTTCATGTTCGAGATGAGCCACTCCAACATTTGCAATGCGATGCCTCGTTGTTGTCTCTATAAGGACGTCGCGAAGATCAAAGTCAACAGAGATCTATTTCAAGGATGCAACAGTAGAGAATGCTCGTTTATAATAGTAACGGTTTCTTCAACACAAAACGACGCTAGTGAGTTCAACAGCACCTTCGCTTTAAGGTTGTTCAAGGAGACAAATGGAAGGCATGGGCACTTGTCAGTTAATTCAACGTAAAGCGAACATCGAGTTTTTAAAAAACTCATCAATGAACTGAATAGTTTTCAGTGGATTTTAACAAGTGATCAGTCAACATGTTTATCATAGAGCGTTTCTGTGTAACGCAACTCGTCCATTTATTCATTCCTGCATGACACCACTACCACCACCATCAATGTCGCCTCCATTTTCTCACGCAATCTTGCATTGAGCATTCTTCCCGTTCAAAATCTTACCCAAACATCTATCCACTCTTAATCAATCATTCAATCCATTCATCTTTATTATTCCACTTATCCCTACTTCCATCCATTGCTCCACCCAATGCATGCATTCAATCCATACATTCAATCTATCCAGTCAATTTATCCAGTCCATCCATCCAGTCAATCCATTTATTCCATCCAGTCAATGAATAAATGTAATAAATCCATTCATTGAATTATGCACCCAACCCATTGATTCAATATATCCATTCAATCCATTCATTGAATGTATGCACCCAACCCATTGATTCAATATATCCATTCAATCCATACATTCAATTCATTTGTTCAATCCATGAACCGAATCATTCCATTCCAATCATCCATTTAATCCACGATTCATTCCATGCACCCAATCCATTCATTCAAAGAATCAATTAAATCCATCCATTAAATCTATCCATTCAATCCGTCCACCCACACAATCCATCCACCCAATACATCCCCCCAAACCATACATCCAATCTATTCACTCTATCCATCCACACAATGCATTGATTCAAACCATGTACCAAATCCAATTCAATCTATTCATTCAATCCCTTCATCCACTCACCCGTTTTGCTCCCCCAACCATCAACATCCAAACATCCATCCCTAAATCTATTTACTTGATTTTACCCTTATTCCTATCTCTTTCTCCCTTCCACTCTCTCTTTTTCCCTCCCCTCTCCCTCTTTCCCCCTCTCTCTCCCTCACTCTCTTCCCCCCTCTCTCCTCTCTCTCTTCCTCCCCCCCCCTATCTCCCCCTCCCTCTCTCTCTCCCTCTCTCTCTCTCCCCCCCTCTCTCTCTCTTTCCCTCCCCTCTCCCTCTCTCCCCCTCTCTCTCCCTCACTCTCTCCCCCCCTCTCTCCTCTCTCTCTCCCTCCCTCCCTCTCTCTCTCCCCCCCCCTCTCTCTCCCTCTCTCTCTCTCTCCCTCTCTCTCTCTCTCTCTCTCTCCCTCTCTCTCTCTCTCCCTCTCTCTCTCTCCCCTCTCTCCCTTCTTTCTCTCTCTCTCGTTCGCTCTCTCTCTCTCTCTCTCTCTATGTCCGCCTGTCTCTCTATTCACTGCCTCATCTCTGCTTCCCAGCCCCACTAATACCATTTAGTACCTATTTCTTCCATTTGCTATGCAAACGTCTGCTCATGCCCTCAACGTGCCCTCGACAAGCTCGCTCACGACTGCCGTCCCATTCATTCTCTTCAACTCAATCCAAAGGTCACCCAGAGGTCGCACTTTGGTCGCTTTTTTTTTTTTCCTTTTCTTTTTATTTCTGCTGTGGCTAGTCTTTTACCATCGGATTTTTATTTCGGGCTTTTCTATCCAAACACATTGACGGAAATGACGTCTATTGGTGTTAATTCTAGAGGAATGGCGAGAGAATGGAAGAACAACATGGCCGCCCTTAGCAGACGTCTTCCTGTTTCATTTTGACCGTTGACTTCTTAGATACTGTTTTCATTTCGACACGTCGTGACTAAAAAAAAAGTTGCATTTTTACACAGGGGTTCTGAAGTTATTTAAAATAGCTCAATCGTAAGAAGAACAACACAGAGAGAGCGAAAAAATAAATTATCCGAAGATTATCGAACTGTTAGTTTGTGAGAAAGCTGAAGGGTCCCCGCACTATTAGCTTGAGAGCAAAAGGGTCTGAAAGCTAAAGCCGCTTTCCGATCTAAAGCTAAAGCCCCCCCCCCCCCCGCACTGAAACGTTGAGCACCAAAGGGTTCCCACACATTTTACCTTACTGACATGTAAAGACTAAAGTGGCATTTCACTGAATTATGTATAGATGATGACAAAGAGTCTGCAAGGGTCGCTAGTGTTCTCTGGTATCGTGGACTCACTGATAACTAGTATTTTAACATTTAATGGACCCCAAAAAGAATACTGTGGCTCTCTTTACTCCGGTCTTCCACCTCGCACTGTCTTTCTCTCGCTGTTTTCTCTCTCTCACTCTCTCACTCTCTCTACCTTATTGGAATTATCCTGGAGGAAATGTCTCAGCTTTTAATATTGAAATATTGACTAATAGACAAGGAAGACTTAACGAAGCTATTGAACTACTCCTGCAGTTAGCAGCACGTAACAGTGGTGCACTAACGCTTTTAAAAACCAAACATGATTCTTCTTTTTGCGTTCATTCTATCTGAGTCGCTGCGGTTTGGTCAAAGTAAGTGGTGAGTCTTCATACAGTCCTAAAATAGTTTTTCTTATAACATTAATAAATTAAGAAGTGAGGACGAGGGGAGGGGGGGTCTAACATTGGTGTTAATGATTAATTCAGATAAACTTAGGCAGGTGTGCATTCGAAGGAGAAGACGTAAACACGAGTGATGATAAAATACCTGGCTTATGTCGCATACATCAGACACGACACAAGCACGATACATAGAATGAATGCGATACATGACATACACACGATACATGACAAATGTCATTCATACATGACAAACTCACCATAATGACAAAGATCATTCACACATGACACACTTGAACACGCCCCCCCCCACCCCCTTTTTCACATGTACGCTTAAAGTAGATTTGAAAGCGGGGCATGCAGAAATGAGCATTTGTCCCGACCCTCATGTTCCACCCGTGTCCCACCCAACGTATCCCGACCCTCTTGTCCCACCCCTCGTATCCCAACTCTCGTGTCCCAACCCTCGTGTCCCGACCCTCTTGTCGTGTCCCGACGTTCGTGTCCCACCCCTCATGTCCCACCTCTCGTGCCCCCGACCCTCGTGCCCCATCCCTCGTGTCCCGACCCTCTTTTCCCGAGCCTCAACTCTACCACGATCTCATCCCACCTGGGACAGGTCATATAAGGACTCGGCCATTCTTGACACAAGGTGCTCAAATGGTCACAGGAGGTACCCTACCAAACGACCGAGGCGATTAAAGGCCATGTATCGCGATGCCGTTACATCAGGGATCATCACCCAGAGCTTCGTTCTCACAAAAACAATTGCTACTGCCCCCCCCCCCCGACTCCCCACCCAGTTCAAACAACTCGGGAACACGTCGCGTTGGACCCCATCGAACCTCATTCTCTAAACCCCTCACCATCTCCCCCCCCCCACACCACCTTTCNCCCCTTAAAAGTAAATTATCCCCCAATTATCCCCCCCCCCCCCCCCCCCCCCCCCCGCACGGCTTTGACAATTTAGATACGGCGCCTTCCATAAGTAGTTATTCCATTTTATTTAAACAAGTGATTTTTTATAGTAATTTACGTACCCTGGTAAGAAAGATGGTGGAAGCACCAACAGAAAAAAAAGGCATTGCTGCAATGCTTTGTTTACACCGGACATCATGACGTCTGTCCCTGATTTCGAAGTTTGACCAAAAAGCTGCCAAATAAAATTTATTACATATTTGTGTAAATATCATAAGAATTTTTTAGGTTATTCCGAATTAACATAACGAACTAGAAATGTATGTTAATTAAAGTGCTCACACTCATACGCTAGTGTTTTCGGAATTCCGATAACCGTTGTGATTTAAGGTGACGATTTTTAAAATAGATAAATTTAAACTTTAGTCACTGAAACCTGGAGTGCTTCTCAAGATAAAAAAAATCAGCCATCTGGTAAAAAGGTAAATAAAAAAATATAAAAAATTAATCAAAAAATTAATCAAAAAATTAATCAAAAAATTATTAAAAAATTACTTCCTTATTTGTATATTCATTTAATTTATATATATTGTGTTAAGGTTTATTTCAAAGAAAGGTTTTAAGGCACTAGAGAGTAGAAATATTCTTAAAATGCATTACTCACATGACAATATTAATGAGTTCGAGACTGAGTAATTCAATTTATAAAAGTCGAGTGGCACGCCGTTAAACTCTAACGTAAAGAATCTTATTGGCGAATCTTTTTCTTCTTCAGAACGGCGGCAGCGTTTCGGCGTTACTATTGTGGTTGAAAGGGCAGCGGAAAATATATCAATTAACAAAACACACACAGAGATTAGTGTGGCCCCTCTCATTAGTCATGGCCCGTCCTTTCAATGAGTAAGAGCATCGGGTTAGTGTTGAATAGATCTAACGGTGAAGGCGACACCAGTGAGGATTGTACTAATGCTTTATAGCAGCGGTTCTCAACATGTGGGTCGCGACTTCTTGGGGGAGGGGGGGGGGTTTGAATGACCCTTACACAGGGGTCGACTAAGACCATCCGAAAACATGATATTTATGAAGCAGAAATGGAAATAGTTTTATGGCTGGGGGGGTCACCACAAAACGAGGAGCTGTATTAAAGGGTCACGGCATTAGGAAGGCTTGAGAACCGCTGCTTAAGAGCGTCACTTTTCTTCCTATTAATCTTTATTTTAAACTACAAATAAAAAATTTAAAAAATAAAATAAAATAGTGCTTGATTGTCAACGGGTTCTTCAGCTGAACCCATTAACTATATATACACACAAATACAATTAATGAGTCAATTACACTACCCACACACAACAATGCCAGAACGGCTCTACTACACTCACCCCATACGACAATAAGACAATGGGGTCCACGCTCCCATAATGCAACAATGAGAACAGCGGGTCTTATCTATCCAGATCATCAAGTTTAACTGATGGAGTAATCGGACGTTTGAAATAAAAAGATTCACCTCCTAGTCGGGATCGAATCCTGTAAACCCCCCCCCCTCCACTCCACCCCCAAGGACGCAGTCTGATCACGCCGCTAGACCGATAATGGACTTTTGATTACATTAACAAAAAGGTAAGATTATACATGTCTGGCCCAAATGGCTCGCCGCAATCAGCATGAGAGAACAGCGAGAGCAATGATTCTCAAACAAACACAGGATTTAGTGTTTTTTTTTTTTAATTAGTTTAAAAATAAATAATTGTAATCGATTCAAAAAGACTGAATTTTGTTACGAACATACAAAAAGTTCATTTTCAAATAAAAAATGTTTTCAACGACATGTTAACTTGCATTTGGTTCCTTGTTGAGAGCAGGTCGAGCTATATTCAAAATCTTTTATCAAATATTTTGTTGGTCGGAGCCGGCGTCGATATAATGGATTGACGATGTATATCCAATGGATGAATTTAGTGGTCATTTGTATCCAGTGGGTTTTATGCAATTGAGAGTTATAGCCAATGGACGCAGGTAGCGGAATAGCATATATAAGGGATGGAGTGGAGATGAATATCCAATGAATATCCAATGGCTTGGACCAGCATATTCAGTGGATGATCTTCTTTTCACCATTACTTGACCAAAACTATGGAGGCACATAGGGGTGTTTTCGGTCATATTTGGGGACCCCCTAATGCAGATAATCAGAAAAGGGAGACGTGACGGAGAGAAATTAAACTCAATCAAAATTTAAATTGTTAACTGAAAGAGCATTGAAAATGCCTTTTTTTCAATGAATGCCCAAGCAGCCGTTTAATTGCTGGCCGAAGGCGTATCTCGCAAACAGGCGACTCCGGAGGAATTCAGATTAAATCTAAACTGCTTACCCTGAAACGTCCCTGAGGGTATAAACTCAAGAACATCAGGTGCAGTCGATCCATTTGTCTTTCTCGTTCAAAGGGTCTCTAAAGTCGACCTCGCGTTTGTGTCGCGATAGGATCATGAGCATTGTCCCGTCTGACACGAGAGGTGAGTACTGACGTCAAATGCTGGATATCGGGTGAAAGTGGCGACTTGGGGGACGTTAGACTGGTACGCATTTCCGGGTTATCCGCCGCGACATCGCGGTGCGTTTCGGTGGAACGGTGAATTCCAGAATTGGGGTTGGTGCGTCGGAGGCAGGGAGTCGTACCAACGTGTCCAAGTGTTAAAACGATTAACGAATTCATTTCGCTTAAACAAATAAAT
Organism: Lymnaea stagnalis; assembly: GCA_964033795.1. Classification (NCBI taxonomy): domain Eukaryota; kingdom Metazoa; phylum Mollusca; class Gastropoda; family Lymnaeidae; genus Lymnaea; species Lymnaea stagnalis. The sequence goes on along the minus strand of CAXITT010000022.1, from coordinate 136,562 downwards.
AACAAGAGAGGTAAAATGGGCAGTGTCTTTGGTCAAGGGAACTGCACGCTTCTTTGAAGGTGGGTCTGCCACCTACCTTAACCACTTCATTACCGATGACGTCAACGTCATGATCACCCACTTTCAATTACCAAAGACGTCACATCGACGTCATAACAAAAATTTTAGAACTTTTCTGAAATACCGCAGAACGTCACGTCGACGTCAAATTTCAATGCTATATATTTCCTTATTCGTTAATCTATAGAGAAGTTAAAAAGCGAATCGGTTAGAGAATGAAACATACCAAAAATTTCATCTTTTAAATTTTTTTTGTTGCTGAGTCAGCAAAAATCGATGCCCAAAACCCTGCGGTAATGAAGTGGTTAATTGAAAAATGAAGAATCCCCTTCACTTTTCATGATGTAGCTTTTCAAGTGTATGCATGTGTCTGTGTGTGGCTTTTCATGATGTAGCTTTTCAAGTGTATGCATGTGTCTGTGTGTGGCTTTTCATGATGTAGCTTTTCAAGTGTATGCATGTGTCTGTGTGTGGCTTTTCATGATGTAGCTTTTCAAGTGTATGCATGTGTCTGTGTGTGGCTTTTCATGATGTAGCTTTTCAAGTGTATGCATGTGTCTGTGTGTGTTTGAGGAAGGAGAAAACATATACATGTAGATATGGCGAGAGGAAGATAGAGAGAGAGAATAAAAGAGAGGAAGAGAGAGAGAGGTAGTAAAAGAAGTGACAGAGGAAGAGAGATAGGGAAAACCAGCGAAATAAAGAGCGACACAGTGAGTGAGAAAGAGAGAGACAGGGGGAGAGAGGAGGGGAATAAGAGAGAGAAAGAGAGAGCGAAAGATATATATACATATATATAATAGTTATATATACAGAGAGAGAGAGAGAGAGAGAGAGAGAGCAAGAGAAAGGATGAAAAAGAGAGATAGAGACGGAGTGAGTAAGAGAGAGAGAGAGAGAGAGAGGGGGGATAAAGAGCAAGAGGGGGGAGAGAAAGAGAGAGTGGACCCCACAGTCCCTGCTCGTATCAAATACTCATCTCTTATCTTTCCTCTTCTATATTGCCAAATTGACATTCCTCTATAAAAAAAAAAGAGTGAGATAATTACAATGCCTGGTCGTCTCCCTTTAGCCAAAGCCGTCAATCTGGATCTGATCACGTCCGCCATGTTTGATTTAGAGGTTAGCCCCGGGTGTCACGTGACGAATGCTCGTGACGCTATGCTTATGCTCAATGAATGGGGTGTGAAGAAGGGATAAGGCCACACGTGGCTCTCGAACCCAGGCCGGATCAGGGGTTGATAAGCTACGAAATTCGTTCACACTTGAACAGCTTCTCACCATGTCTATAGCGCCACTTCTGTCATCCCCAAGTCCATGACGCCACTTCTGTCATCCCCAAGTCCATGACGTCACTTCTGTCATCCCCAAGTCCATGACGCCACTTCTGCCGCCCCATGTCCATGATGTCACTTCTGCCGCTTAAGTCCACGATGTCACTTCTGTCGCTTAAGTCCATGACACCACATCTGTCACCCAAAGTCCATGACACCACTTCTGTCACCCAAAGTCCATGACACCAATTCTGTCACCCAAAGTCCATGACACCACTTCTGTCACCCAAAGCCCATGACACCACTTCTGTCACCCAAAGTCCATGACACCACTTCTGTCGCCCAAAGTCCATGACACCACTTCTGTCACCCAAAGTCCATGACACCACTTCTGTCACCCAAAGTCCATGACACCACTTCTGTCACCCAAAGTCCATGACACCAGTTCTGTCACCGGAAGTCCATGACACCACTTTTGTCCACTAGGCTGGAGACAAAGTTTGTAGAGTCACACACTGCACCTTTTTCTGCTCAGGAATACAGTTTACCTCACCACTGACAAGCACACAGTGTTGAACTCACCACTGACAAGCACACAGTGTTGAACTCACGACTGACAAGCACACAGTGTTGAACTCACCACTGACAAGCACACAGTGTTGAACTCACCACTGACAAGCACACAGTGTTGAACTCACCACTGACAAGCACACAGTGTTGAACTCACTACTGACAAGCACACAGTGTTGAACTCACTACTGACAAGCACACAGTGTTGAACTCACCACTGACAAGCACACAGTGTTGAACTCACCACTGACAAGCACACAGTGTTGAACTCACCACTGACAAGCACATAGTGTTGAACTCACCACTGACAAACACATAGTGTTGACGGCTGCAGCCTTAATGGACGTGCATCTAAGAGACCCATCAAACCACGTGTCTGTCTGTCACCACACTGCCACATGACCCACACCTATTCTCCCCGCGCCCCACATGTTACTATCCTGTGTTTAATGAAGCGTGATAAGCTTCCCGGGGGGGGACATTGATTATTTCAATCACCTTAGCCGACATCGGCTGGACGCCATAGACAGCGTGACTTCAGTTGAAATATTAGTTAAAGAAAAAAAATCTTATTCGATGGATTTCATTTTAGTTGTAATAAAAATTGTAATCAATAGACGAATAGAAGCGAACAAAAGATCAAAATATATTATTAACAAAACAATGATACCTGTAGTCTTTTATGCAAGAGTCTTTTTGCATTGAAGGTTTTGTTTTTGAGGGTAAATGGCTGACATCTGACAGAAATAGTCTTACGGTTTGAACGCGGTCTCCACAGTATCATCCTTTATCCATGGATAAATATTATTTTTTTTTAAAATCCAGCGCTCCATGTCTGACGCGACAAATCAACGAGGCCTGAGGTGTCTTTTAAACAAAAAAAAAAAAAAAAAAAAAAAAAAAAAAAAAAAAAGAAAAAAAAAAATTGTGTATAACTTTAGATCCACTGATGTACGATATAGATAAATAAAAGTATATATATATTCGAAAGATTGAGATCAACTGGCTGGTAACCAGAGTTGATATGTCAAAGTCATCAGGTAGTTCAATCAGTTAGTCTTACGGATTGAACGAGGTCTCAACAGTATCATCCTTTATCCATGGATAAATATTATTTTTTTTTAAAATCAAGCGCTCCATGTCTGACGCGACAAATCAACGAGGCCTGAGGTGTCTTTTAAACAAAAAAAAAAAAAAAAAAAAAAAAAAAAAGAAAAAAAAAAATTGTGTATAACTTTAGATCCACTGATGTACGATATAGATAAATAAAAGTATATATATATTCGAAAGATTGAGATCCACTGGCTGGTAACCAGAGTTGATATGTCAAAGTCATCAGGTAGTTCAATCAGATAATATGGTCTGCTTTTTTCCTAGCGGCAGAAGGTGCATCTATAGATTAAAGGCAACACTTAACGGATAACGGTTGCGTTGCGATCAGAATAGCCAGCGCATTTGTTGCTGTTTTTTTTTTGTTTTTTTTTGCGCACCTTTCTAACGATTGGTTAATAATCTGAGACAGCACCGGGGAGTCTCAAACGTTAATGCCCTACAATGACGATATAAACAAGAGACCGTCGTGGGGGCTGTCATATTTTTTCCGTCGTACTTATGGTAAGAAATGTTTCTCTTACTGTCCGGCGCGGGGGTGGGGGGGGGGGGCGCAAGACATTAAGTTCTTGAAAAAGAATGTAACTACAAGAGACAAGCTATAAAGCTATAAATAATACTGTACTCATCTCATCTACATTGATCTTATTGAGAAATGTGCGATTTCAAGTGTACCTAGTCCATTGGTGTGAGATGATCACCACCATTACCCTATCAACTAACATGACCCTATCCACCACCATGACCCTATCCACCGTCATGACCCTATCCACTACCAAAAACAAAGACAAGGTAAATCACCACACAGCCGTTATCCATCAGGGGACGAATACCCTTTTTAAAAAAAAAAAAATTTCCCAATGGACGTTTTTAAAATTTAATATTTCTTCAAATAATGTAGATCTATGTATACCTAGATTATACTTTATAGATGTCTTGTATTAAATAGTTATAATTTTAAAACGTTATCTTGGTTTAAATATGTATTTTTTATGTGCTCAAAATGAATATATTCAATGAAATTTAAAAAAAAACATTTCCTTTTATTTGGATCAACAGAGAATCTTATCTCATCTCATCTATCTTATCATCATATCTTATCTTAACTAATATTACCGAACCTAATCTAATCTAATATAATTATCTAATCTAACCTTATCTTATCATCTAATCTTATCACCTTATCGTATCGTTTTATCTTATCCAATCTTATCTTAACTTATATGATATCTTAAATTATAATGATATCTTATCTGATCTTATCATCTTATCTCATCTGATTTTATCATATAACATTATCATTTTATCGTACGATCTTATATTATCATCTATCATCTAATATTATAATAGTATGCTATCTTATCTTATCATCTTATCTTATCTTATTGGGAACATAATATACCAAATTATTTTTGAGACCAAAGTCCACAGATCGAGATTTCATTGAACACCTGGAGATGAAATGTAATCCGTGGGAAGCCAATCAAGCGGAAATGTAATCCGACCACAGTCGGCTGGGGACAGCACGTGGCAGTGAGAGAGAGGGATCTCGCATCGAGGGTGCTCAGGGGTCCATAAGATTATTCCTCAATTATTAACGACTGTCTTCGCTTGAGAATCCTTGACGTTTATATCGAAGCATGAGATTCATTTCCCCTCAGGCGTAGCCGCCTACGGCCCGGTATGTGATTTAGCGAAACGACATGTAGCACTTGAAGTGATCTTACAGCCACCGAAACGACATGTAGCACTTTAAGTGATCTTACAGCCACCGAAACGACATGTAGCACTTTAAGTGATCTTACAGCCACCGACAACTTAATTTCACATGTCGTAGACTGCGCTAGAGAGTTACCTAAATGGCCAGCAAGCCTTACGTAGCCGGTCCGAACAACATGAAAATGTATGGTCAGATTTAATTAAAAACATATTATATATATGTATAATATATTTATTATATATATATTTTAATAAACCTGGCATCCGGTCCCTGCTGGTAAGATCTCGAAACGCGCACACGTGTACACCGGCCAGGCAGACTTGACAGTTTGGGGAACGCTGTACTCGTACGACCTTTTTCACGCATGACTAATTTATACTTCTCATTCTGTCCACGAATGGATGTTCCGCTCGCACTTCTGGGCAAATATCTCATCAAATATCTCATCAAATATCTCATCAAATATCTCATCAAATATCTCATCAAATATCTCATCAAATATCTCATCAAATATCTCATCAAATATCTCATCAAATATCTCATCAAATATCTCATCAAATATCTCATCAAATATTGAGAGAGGGAGAGAGAAATAGAGAGAGAGAGGGGAGAGAGAGAGGAGAGAGAGGAGAGAGAGGAGAGAGAGAGAGAGGAGAGAAAGAGGGGAAGACAGTGAGAGAGAGAGAGAAAAATGGGAAGACAGTGAGAGAGAGAGAGAGAAAAAAATGGGAAGACATTAAGAGAGAAATAGAGAGAGAGAGAAAAAAATGGGAAGACATTAAGAGAGAAATAGAGAGAGAGAGAGAGAGGAGAGAGAGAGGAGAAAAAGAGATAGAGGAGAGAGAGGAGAGAGAGGGGGGAGAGAGAGGGGAAGACAGTGAGAGAGAGAAAAATGGGAAGACAGTGAGAGAGGAGAGAGAGAGAGAGGAGAGAGAGAGAGGAGAGAGAGAGGAGAGAGAGAGGGGAGAGAGAGAGAGAGAGAGAGGAGAGAGAGAGAGAGGAGAGAGAGAGAGAGAGAGAGAGAGAGAGAGAGAAGAGGAGAGAGAGAGGGGAAGACAGAGAGAGAGAGAGAGAGAAAAATGAGAAAACACAAAGAGAGAGAGAGAGAGAGAGAGAGAGAGAGAGAGATAGAGAGAGAGAGAGAGAGAGAGAGAGAGAGACGAGTGTACCGGCTTATCCGCCATCTGACACCGTGACTGCTGCCGATGACAAGCTGCCGTTCCCTGGCGGCGACTGTTTATTGACGCTGTTAAACAGGATCTTTGGAACAAGGATGAATTTGCCACCACAATGGATCATCATTCTTTGGATAATTCGACACGTGGATAAAAATATAGTCGAGGGGTTCTCAAATTTGGCTAAATTCATTATGAAATTGAGTGCGGGGGGGGAAAAAAAGATTTGTTGTTCTTTTTTTCAAATTTCTTTTTATCCTCCATACAACGGGAGTCAGATTCCAAGACACCCCCCCCCCCCCAAAAGGTTGAGGCCGATTACAAAATACCTCCTGAATTTTTGAAAAATTGTTGGTGTAAA
>CAXITT010000022.1:106197-120576 GCA_964033795.1 Lymnaea stagnalis | reverse complement strand
CCCCCCCATCATCCCCCAGCCAACCACAAAATTCCAACCAAACCACCCCACGCAACACCACCAGATCAAACCACCAAAAATAACTTCACCCTACAGCCCCCACGCCAACCTCCCACCTAACCACACGACTCCATATAAATCCCCCCCCTCCACAAACAACCAAACCTTATGAGCCAAACACCCAATGTAAGTTCCACTAATCAAAGATTTTATCAAAAATGTAACTTCCTGGTCAAATAAAGACAAGGGAATTCATAAATGTAACTGAAAAAAAACATATTTCAATAAAATAATATGTTACAAGATTTACACACCTTTCAAGTATTTTAAAAGGAAAAAAAAAATGCTTTTGTCACAGATTGCAGGGGCGTCCAGACCCAAGAAACTTGAACAATTCACGTTATGATCAAAATAAGCATCATTTCACACCACTAATTTTTGACAGACCACTGCAGTTTTTCAGGCGCCGCCTCTATTAATTTAACGTCCATGACACGCTACTGACGTTTTGGAGACACGCCTATGAACTGTTTTTTTTTACAACAAACCTCCTGTGTCTCTGGAAACTGAATTGATGAATTCACAAATATCACATAGGCGCATCATACAAGAAGATTTTCTTTATTTTAGATGATGAATAAAGCCTCACAATAGTATTTAAATTGTCCCATGTGTCACATTCTCTATCTCCCTCTTTCTCTCTTTCTTTCTCTCTTTCTTGCTCTTGCCCTCTCTTTATTTTTTCTCTCTTTTGCCCCCTCTCTGTATTGCCTCTCGCTACCCACTCTCCCTTCCCCCCTCTCTCTCTGTTACTACCTCTTTCCCCATCTCCCTCTCAGTCTTTCTCTCTCCCCCCTCTCTCTCTCCATTCTTCCCCTGTTTTTCTCTCTGTCCTCTCTTCCTCTCACTCCCCCCTCCCCCCCACCCCCGTCTCCCTCTAAAAAAACAACGTGAAATTATACTGGACATTCTCCGATTGTTTTGACCATCCATTATTAAATGGTCAATCAGACGAGGGCATGCAATGTAGGGTAACCTCATTCTGAGCAGACAGGTTAGCGCCCCCTTAGGACCCACCAGTTTTACGGGGTGCCGACAGTCTGCAACTGCTGCAGACGTAACATGTATTCGTGTATATAAATATGTATGTATGTAATCGACAAGTTTGAATATAAAAGTGGACAGACAGGTCAAACAAGTATTAAAATGTCCATTTGGGGAAAGGCTCTGAGATATCTCTCTTGCATTTAGTTGGCGAAAAGACTTATAGGATCCTGACTTCCCCGGAGAATTCGGGACGAGACATCCTCGCACCGCCCCACACCCTATGGCGTGTGCACCGTCTACACCCCCACCCCCCAAGAAAAATTATATACAACCGTCCTGCACAACATACGGCCCGCCAGCACCCACTTTGTGGCCCGCGAAGTGATGAGGTATTCTTTATTATTATTATTTTCTTAATAGTTTTCCCCCTTGTCCTATTGTCTTTCTGCTCGCACACGTTTTATCATGAAGTATTACGGCCCGCCTAACATTTCAAGTTGTGCAGGTTACCTCCTTTGGTCCGTTTGGACCACTGTTTCAGTAAGTCCAAAGTAGCCTACCTAACACAAACACACACACATGCCCAACAGTAATCTCCTGACCACCCTGTCACCATCTCATGCCATCCACCGAACCCTAACCCCGTGACATAAACATCATATTCCCACTCCACCCTAAATTCAACTCCATCCCGTCTCATCAACATCATATTCCCACCCCACCCTAAATTCAACTCCATCCCGTCTCATCAACATCATATTCCCACTCCACCCTAAATTCAACTCCATCCCATCTCATCAACATCATATTCCCACAGCACCCTAAACTCAACTCCATCCCTTCTCATAAACATCATAATCCCACTGCACCCCAAATTCAACTCCATCCCATCTCATCAACATCATATTCCCACAGCACCCTAAACTCAACTCCATCCCATCTCATAAACATCATAATCCCACTGCACCCCAAATTCAACTCCATCCCATCTCATCAACATCATATTCCCACAGCACCCTAAACTCAACTCCATCCCATCTCATAAACATCATAATCCCACTGCACCCCAATTTTAACTCCATCCCATCTCATCAACATCATATTCCCACAGCACCCTAAACTCAACTCCATCCCTTCTCATAAACATCATAATCCCACTGCACCCCAAATTCAACTCCATCCCTTCTCATAAACATCATAATCCTACTGCACCCCAAATTCAACTCCATCCCATCTCATAAACATCATGTCTACCCACACCCCCCTACACCCCGCACCCCATTCTAACTACGAAGAACACTCGCCTACGACATCAAGTGGACATGAAACCCATTGAATAAATCATGACGAACTAATGGACTGCCCACCATTTACGGTAGCTCTAAGTCTGATGTTAATCCCTGGTTAAATTTTCAAACAGAAACTTGTTTTGTTTTTGTGTTTTGTTCAAAGCTCCATCTTTCTTTATCTTTAAAAGGTTTGTCCAGACCAGTGGTCCTAAGCCTACGGCCCGCGGGCCACATACGGTGCGCAAGAGTTCCTCGATACGACCATATATACGACCTCGATACGATATATATATATATATATACTATTTTAAGTCGTTTTTTCTCCACACTTCAAATGAGATATGTGCAGTGTTCATAGAATTCGTTCATATCTTTTCAAACTAAAGTCCGGCCCCCGACAGTTTCTGAGGGCACTGATCCAGCCCCTTGTTTTAAAACAAGTTTGAGGACCCTCTTGTCTAGACCGTACACCTCAACAGTAACGCCATGATATCTAGATCACTAAGTCAAAACCAAATAGACAAGGCATTCTTCTCGGTAACCAGAGAAAACGACAAGTGACAAAACGACAAAGGACAAAACAACAATGTGACAAAACGGCAAGGTGAAAAAACGACAATGCGACAAAACGACAATGCGACAAAACGACAAGATGACTGGCTAAGGAAAAAAAAAGGAGGTTGGGAAGGGGGGGGGGGGATTTTTCTGTATATTGAGCGGCGGCGGATTGCGGGAAACTGCAGAGGGTTTTTTTTCGTAGGGGGAGGGGTGCGCGCGACAAAATATTGTGCGGGTAAAACGACAATGCGACAAAACGACAATGCGACAAAACGACAAGATGACTGGCTAAGGAAAAAAAAAGGAGGTTGGGAAGGGGGGGGGGGATTTTTCTGTATATTGAGCGGCGGCGGATTTCGGGAAACTGCAGAGGGTTTTTTTTCGTAGGGGGAGGGGTGCGCGCGACAAAATATTGTGCGGGACTATAGGCTGGCCAGACGTCCGGCAAGAGGAGGACATGTCCTCCTTTTTAGCTCATTGTCCTCCGTCCGGCCGGCAAAGCTAAAATCTTGTCAAATGTCCGGCTTTTCTCACATTTTATATTAGAATTGTTATGTAGCGTTGTTACAACTATTACCTCCTATATTTACGTTGTTACAATGTACAAAGTCTATGCATTTCTGCGAACCAGTCGATTTTAGTCATTCTAACACTATGAAAAACTCACACGCATTTCGTTTGCGTATACGAAAAATGACGCAAAACCATTTATGGCAATATAGCATTTGGCTGGTCGGTGATGTGGTTTTTTTTTTTTGTTGTTGTTTTTTTTTTGCCTTTTTCGTCACCGTTTTCAAATAATTAAATTGTTTGATCATCAGTGACGTAAAACGCATGTTTTCCTAAGCTTTATGCACCATTTTCGCCGCATTTTAATTTTGTGACCGGCAGCGCAGTTAATATTAGAGATCGGTATGTATTTATAATCTTATTACTTTTTAATGTTAAATAGTAAATGTATAGGACTATAACGCAGGACTGCTTCATTTTGTCCCAATTCTTAATAGCTTTATTTGGTTAATAATAGCAAAGCCCCTCTAAAAGTTATGAATTTTCCCGATATAGGTGTAAGAAAATTAAAATTTCAGTTTCCAATAGTCATCTCCCCTCACACACACACACACACACACACACAAATAGGTTGTTAGAAATGGCTATTTTTATCATTTTGACTTTAACTTTAATAATATCTAAAGAGATTTTCATTAATTGTTTATTTTTAAAATTTTGGTGCGAAACATTAATTAGCTTCAGTTTATGAGTGGGAACCAATTATAGTTAATTTATAATTAATGATAATGTATAAGCATAGCATCGCCGTGAGCATATATAAATTATTGTACTAGTAATAGTTTAATGGTAATGTAGAGTAGAGGCCAACCCCAATTAATGTAATGAACAAGATTATCAGGTAATGATTGTACAATTGGCTATTTAAATGATGTTTCTTGACATTTTGAAAAAGGCTTCCATTGAATTTGTTTTTGTTACGTCACTGTTTCTTGGTCGATTCCCTAAGAGTAAGTTGGCAGCTATAACAATAAAAGTGTGCTGACTGTGAGTTTAATCCGGGACGACTCAAATGAAAAAGTCAAAATGTCCTCCTTTGTGTCCTCCTTTTTGTTTTAGCATGTCCTCCTTTGTCCTCCTTTTTGTTTTATCATGTCCTCCTTTGTCCTCCTTTTTGTTTTATCATGTCCTCCTTTTTGTGTCCACCTACCTGGCAACCCAAGGCGGGACTTGTACTATAGCTATGCCACTGATTTTATTTATTTAACCAATAGGTATAAAATGTCTGCCCGGTTTAATCAGGATATTATTAAGTATTTTCTTCTTCTTCTTTTTCCATTTCATTCTCAGTCTCAGCTTCAACAACCCTTTTTTTATTTAACATTTTTTTTTTAAGCCTAACTTCCATTATTTCAAGGGTCATCCCCAGGTCGTAAATAAGTTGTTGATTGTTAGGTTGTGGATAACGTCGTCGAGTCTCGCGAGATCATGGGGGGATAATCCACCGGTCTAGTCCTTACGTTCAAATAATTAATATCTTTAGTTTAGGAAATTGTGGATGATGTTGTTCAAAGGTGTTGGATCTCATCTAGTCGAGTGCAGCGGTTCTGAACGTGAGCCATATGACCGCCACGCTATGGGGCCAAAGCAGATTTATCGTGAGCCGCTGTTCTTTAAAAAAAAAAAAAGGACTGTATGACATTGTATACAACGGGAGCCTTGCTGTTTTTGTTGTTGTTTTTTGGTTCATTGAGATCAATAAAATGGATAAGTTTACGCCAGTAAATAAAAATTTGAGAAACGCTGACCTATTGCAACGAAACCCAGTCAGCTATACAAAAATCAAATGTTGGACAGCATCTAGTGCAGTGGTCCTCAAGACAGCCCTACACATTGAAATGCTTGACATGAGATGGTGCGGTGGTCCTCAGTCAGCTCGTATCAGCAGTGGTCCTCATTCATCTTTACACAATCAAATGCTCGATATCATCTAGTGGCAGCGGTCCTGAGTCAGTTCTTTTGAAAAAATAAAGTCCCTCTACACGATTAGTGTGTGGTTTAGCTCTGTGTCGGACTTTCGAAGCGATATTTCGTTTTTAATTGAGAGTCCACTGAGATCGGCGATAAAGATAAGATGAAATAAGATTCTTTTATGGATCCAAGTAAATGGAAATGTTTTGTTTTTTTTAAATTAAATTAATTAAAGCCCATTGTACTTGTATTTGATTACATTAACTAAAGCCCATTGTACTTGTATTTGATTACATTAATTAAAGCCCATTGTACTTGTATTTGATTACATTAATTAAAGCCCACTTTTTCGTGTATCTGTTCGTTTCAATGTTTAAAAAACCGCTAACAACGACAGCGAATAACGAAACAGTTAAATTTATTTGATGGTGCAGAGAACTGGTCCAGTGTACAACAGGTCAAGTGATGTTTTGAGCCACGTGCAGTATTACGTACATGCGGTGTCCCTTCACTGTTTAGCTCTGTTTAAGAATATAGTTAATGGGAGACGCCACCACCAGGGGGGGGGGGGGCGCAACATTTTCTATTTGTTTTCTACATTTTTATTTTACCAACGTCAATTAGGCAGTTAAGGTTAATAATACGCATTTAGGGGTCTGTGGTAGTGAAGGAGTCGGGGTTACGTAAGTACACTACGACTCCGGTAAAAGAAAATATCGCCATATTGTATTTGTAACATCTCGCTTGTAAGACTAAGTCTTATTTTTATCGGGGCTCAAAATGAAATCAACATTATCAAAAGCTGGACGCCAACTTCTGGATTACTGGACCAAAAGGCGGAGTCGTTAATTATCTCCTTCCCTCCCCCCCCCCCTACAAATCCGCAGATCTAGTCTGAAAAAAAACCTTAAATAGACTTTTCACGTCTGGAACGAGCAACCCTCGCAGCTGAGGCTCCCGTCTCGGCAACCATCTGCTGCAGAGAACACGCAGAGGAAACCCGAGCACCGGAAGTGCTAAAATAGACGAAATGATTGGCTGGGTGAACTGTCAAAACAGATTGCCGTCCCAGGCTGAGATCTGAGCTGTCCGACGGACACTCTGGCCAGGTACGTCTCTCACATCTCATTAAGCTCCCGGGGCCCCCGTCCCACGAGCGGTGCTCAGGCTCGGCTGCAGCTATTTAAGGGATTTGATTGTGATCCTTGTTTTTCTGTTCAGCACCCGTAAAATTGAACACGGTAGACGAGTTGTTTGGGCTAAAGAAACGTTGACTTGAAATCCGGCACGGTTGGCTCGCTTCTTTTTTTTTTTGTGGATACACATTACCTCGTAGAGTACCGGTACAGTCGATACATTTAAGTAATGACTGAAATTTCGACGAAGCTATTAGTACCGGTACTTTAACTATAATTTACTACATTAAAAAAAAAATTAAAAAATTGAAAAACGCGTCCATCGTTTCATTGTTTTCCCGGTAGCATTGGCGTAAACTATTTAAGCTGTTGACGCTCGACTTCTTATTCAGGGGCGTCACTTGGGTAGGGCATTTGCCCCCTCCCCCTGAAAAAACCTGAAATAACGCCCCTGTTTATATTATTTTTGTTTCCCGTAACGGCCAACTGAAGTACTTCCTAACGTAAGTATGGCCATCATTACGCCAGATAAACGTATCACATAAGGATCTACATATTTAAATGAACAGTGGATATTTTCTTCTCAAGATAATAAGTTAAATATTTTCTTATAGCGGTAATTAGGGCGGTGGAGTTCACGGCCACCGCTTTCTCAAGTCCACCTGAAGCTGCTACCCCCCCCCCACATCAGCCGGTCCCCACATGTGGGCTGTCCAACATGGCTGATCCACGCCCACGCCCCCTCCCCCGGGCAATTAGGGCGTACACGATAGATTCCCGCCGTTATCTGGTTTATTGGTGGGTGGAAAGCCGCGGGGGGAAATGTTTGGGCTAATGAGGGTGCTAGGGGTGCTAGGGGTGTAAGGGGGTGCAAGTCCAGACGAGCGAGTGATAGATGAGGGGGTGGGGGTGGAGATATATTCCATATCAGTTGAGCATATATGGTAGCTGGGGGTGCAAAAAATGTGTCTTTAAGTGCATGCTTGAGACTTTATTAGTTATCGGTAATTACAGAAGCCTTCTTCAGAAGCCAAGCCCCAAGGTAAGGGTTGGGTAGGGGGGGGGGGGGGGGGGGTTGGGACGTCTTCGAAAGAAACAAATGTTTTTATAAGATGTGACTTGGCATTGAAATACCAGGAGTTTAGAGGGGCACGAAAATAAGCTGATATCAGAGCTGTCCCCGGTTGTGCACTTAGACAAGCTGACATCAGAGCTGTTTACGGCTATGCACTTAGACATGCTGACATCACAGCTGTCCACGGTTGTGACACCCGGAAATGTCCTCTTGTGTCATTATAACTATCTGTGCACCCGGAAATGTCCTCTTGTGTCATTATAACTCTCTGTGACACCCGGAAATGTCCTCTTGTGTCATAATAACTATCTGTGACTTCCGGAACTGTAATCGTGTGTCATTATAGCTATCTGTGACTTCCGGAACTGTCATCTTGTGTCATTAGAAATATCTGTCAAAACAGGAACTGATGGTCACCCGACGGTCAACTAACAGTCAACTGAAGGTCTCTGATTGTCATATGATGGTCAACTGAAGGTCATCTGATGGTCCAACTGATGGTCTACCGATGGTCAAATTATGTCCAACTATGATCGCTCGATTATCCAGTTGTTGTCCACCATTACTACACCATTGGTACACCATAGACCCAGTGCTAATCTAATGTTGGTCCAACAATGGTGTACTAGCGTACACTGTTAGTACACCACTGTACACTATGGACCCAGTGCTCATCTAATGTTGGTCCAACAATGGTGTACTGGTGTACATTGTTAGTACACCATAGTGTAACTGTAATAACAAGTGTGATCTATGTGTTGTCTAATTTTATATACCGACGGTCCAGTTGTTGTTCCCTCTAAGTTCACGTACACTATTGGTACACAGTTGGTCCAATGTTTGTTCACTGCTGGTCCACAGCGGCTGCTGATATTACAGCCGTTCCCCAAAATCCCATTGAACCCCCCCCCCCCCCAGTCCTTATCAGGATCTGAGAGACGCCTTCCGGTGTAGCACCAAATAGCCAAATCTGACGTCACATATTAATTAACGTCTGCTATCAAATATTATTCCGCGGGTCTCAATGGAGACCCGGGAATGTAAGATAAGTGTCAAGGGGAGATAACACTGACAGCTTCCACTTGTCTCCCCCTTTGTTGCCCTCGTGTTTACACACGGGCACCTCTCCTATTGATCCGGGCAAAATTCAGACTACAAAAGACGAGGGTTTATCCGGCTCAGCAGCAACAACTTAAAACTAATGCGCCCAGGTACCCGGATACGGAAGCGGTGTGTGGCACGTAAGGGTTACACCGCACACGTTGTTATCTGGCCGGACGCCACTTGTCACCTGCCGCGGACCGGTTTTAAGTTGAACCGCTCCCTAATACCGAAACTCACGAACCACGCTTTGCGCATGCGCCTAGTAGCAGCCAATCATTGAACAATCCAAAATATGTTTTCGTGCAGCTACACTCACAATTGAAACCTTGTTGACCATTATAAATTCATTCACCGCGAAAGGTGCGCATCACGTCATATATGTCTCATGGTCGATTTCAAATGCAAACACAAAAGCCATTTCATCTCATCGAGATTACCTCCCTTGCCGATACACCGAAACACCCCATTTCCATGACCTGTGGCTTAGCTAGACTAAGAGCTAGTGCCAACACGAGAGGGCCAAGATCCCCCCACCCCCTTCCCCCACCACCAAATCAAGACAAATCCCTGTACATGCACACCGGCACATACTTACCCTGCACATAAACATAGTGGTGTACCTTCGACTCTCGAATGTTGCCTAAGTTGTAAGTGATGCTCTTCAAGAAATGCAACTTTTCCTGATTTATTGGAGCGCAGGAATGCACAGTCGCAACATGGCATTTATCTCCCAATGAGTTGTAGCCCGCGGGGTGGGGGGGGGGGCGTTTATATGACGGTGGGGGGAGGAGTGTGAACGTTAATTCGGAAACACAAAAATAATAAATCCAGCGCACCTACAGGTGTGTTGGGTGAATGAAAAAAAAGTTGGCTGGGCGTGGCTTTGAAATTAATTTATTACAATTGAAACGGTTAACTTTTGACTTCGATTTGTTTAGCTCGTCGATAAACGAAAAGGGATATGGCGCGTGCCATGCTGAACCTTCTCCATCAGAATCCGACACCGGCTATCGTGTGGTCGAGCTAAACAGCCGGTTTCGTTGATAATATAAATGAATAACGGCATTGAAATTGCAATTCGAATTATTATGCGCAACAAAAAATTATAAGGTAAAAAAAAAAAATTCTGCAAGAGCGCCTCCAGTGAAATGCGTGTGGGTGGGACAGGGGGTGCCATAGTTATCTTCTCCAATGCCACGACGTCGACATCGGGAAACGCCCCTGGCACATACCTGCCCGAGACGAAAATAATAATTGAGCGGGCGGCGTACGTTTAGGGAATTTGGGGGGAAAGGGGGGGGGGGACCTTGTGAGCATTTCCCGTCATTAGCGTAATGCTTATTGGGCGTCACCGTGCGCGTTATCAGTCATAATTTAGCCAATTATTGTCAGAACGGAAGGGGGAGACAACCCAGACAGGAGGTACACGCAAGAGGGGGAGGGGGGTTGGAGTAAAAATAAAAGCCCAGGTAAATAAGCCTCGTTAAGCTTGATAGGGTTGTAAAAAAATAAATATAGGGAAATAAATAAAGGACGTGTTTTTTTTTAATAGAAGGTGGTGGGAGGGGGGTTCATTGAGAAAGTAAGGGAGAGAGAGAGAGAGAGGGTGAGGGGATAAAGAGTGGGAGGAGGGAAAGAGGGAGGAGGAAGAGAGGGAGATGGGAGAGAGACTGAGAGGGAGGAAAGGAGAAAGGGAGAGAAAGGAGGGATGGAGAGATAGGGGAGAGGCAGAGAGAGGGGGGAACAGAGAGGAGCAGATAGACGTAGAGAGGGGAAGGGAGGGACAGAGATATTCATGACGGGAGGGACGGAGAGAGGGAGGGAGAGACTGAATAAATGGGAGACAGAAGGGTGGGCATGTAGAGATTTTTCGGAGGTGCCACATGGGGAGGTAGAATGTAGGGGTATCTGAAACCAATGTTCCCTCTAAGGTTTGTTGGTTCGTGTGCAAAATCATACAGTTGTGTGCAAATTTTTACAGCATCAATTTTTTTGTGAGCAAAATTTTACAGCCTACAGACTCAAACACATACTTAAGTGGAAATCAGCTGCACGGTACTCAAAACTGCTGCTTAAAAGGAACATTGCCTGAAAGGTAGATGAAGTAATCCTCTCTGTCATGAGCGTACAGGAGAGCGTGTACAACACTGAGGTATAGAAACAATATGCAAGGATTGCTATAAACCAGCGTTTCTCAACCTTTTCCAGGGGTCGCCTAAGACCATCTGAAAACATATATCCCTACAGTTATGAAGTAGCAACGAATATAATTGTGTGGCTTGGGGGTCGCCACGACACGAGAAACAGTATTAAGGGGTCGCGGCACTAGAAAGGTTGAGCACCACTGCTATAAACTATATAGCTATTATAAGGTATAAATATGCTGCAGGACAATTGGAATAATACAGGGAAGGATTTTATGGCAGGTGGGATAGAATGTTATAAAGAGGGGCCCAAAGGGGGGATACAGTGTAGAAGCAGCTATGGCGCAAATTACAGTAGAAATATGAACCATGATATTTATAAATTTTTCAGCATAATTTTGAAAAGGCCATATAAAAAATCATTTTTTTTTAAATTATTATTATTGCTTTTAATTTACATCCATGTACATAAACGTGAAAAAATTGAGGTGTACATTTACGATGACAATATGTACATCTGTATTTTAGATGACTTGAAGAAATTCCGTGGAAAGTTGTTGACATTTTATGGAATATATTATGGAATATGGATTATGGAAGTAGTGTAGAAGTGCAGATTTGATTTAAAAATATTACGTGCTTTAAATAGCATAACGGGCAGGATTAAGTGATTATGTTTCATAAATAGACTATTACATTTTAAATTTAAAGTTCTGAAACAGTTATTTTAACAGCTCTATATAGGAGCGCGAATTTATGTGCTTGGGCTTGGGCGGAGTACGCTTAAATTATTTACCCTCCCCCCCCCCCTTTAGCACACAAACCTTCAATGTAGAAACAAATGTTTGTTTCTTTTACTAGGAGATGTTTAATACAGTATGAGACATTAATCGTCGTTACACAATGAAATATGTTATCTAATGAATTAAGGGTCATAATAACAAAGCATTGATGGCCACGCCTTCAATGTCTGTAAACTAATTTAAGCCGTGCGTCCGTCAAATGCAGACCTGTTTACTCTCAAACTCTTCAGTATAAACATGTATACACCTTAAAATCGTACATTGTATGCCAAAGTAAACAGATCTGCTATACTCACACAATTGAAATTAGACCCATTCAAGAGATGAGCAACAGATCTGCTATACCCATACAATTGAAATGATACCCATCCAAGGATTAGCGCGGGGAATATTCTATGAAACACCGCTTTGTCAAGATTACTTTAAATAACTTGACCGGTTGGGGGGGGGGGGGGGGGGTGGGGCGCTGCTACTTGGCTGACGTGAGCTGGTCACCTTATTATGTAATTTTTTAAAAAGAGTTTAAGAGAACAACACATGCAGCTGTGCAGAACAATTTTGATTCCACTAACGCTACGTGTAATGTGTTACTATTATGTGTGATCCCCGCAGGCTTGTTCGTGTTAGTGTGACAGGTGTTTGTTTTGGGTGTTGAAATTTATTCTTTAATTTTATATTATCTTCTCATTAGAACACTAATTATACCCAAGCGTCAATGTAAGCTTATGGAGGAGTATTCCAAAGAGTGGAACTCTATTAAAAAGGGACGCTATGAAAGTTAAGTCGAGTGCTGAGTGCACAGTTTGCAATGATGTTTTTATTATTGGTCATGGTGGACGTTCAGATATATACAACACATCACATCAGTGAAATATAGGAAAAGACTGATTACCACAAGTACATTTCTACGTTAGATTTCATAGATAAAATTAGCATATTTCAATAAAGAGTTTCCGGTGGAGGCCCCCGGATCCCTCTTCAACTGGAGGGTATCAACCCCGAAACCACCCCCTCCACTCCCCCCACACATTCCCCCCCCCCCCCCCGGCAGAAAAACAAAAAAAAAAAAAAACCTCCCTGAAAGCGTTCCGTTTCCTCCAAAACCTCCTTTGGGCCCCCTAGGGGGGGGGGGGGGGGAATGTATCAAACATCATCATTTGGTCACCCTAGGGTAAGGGGGGGGGTCTGTATCAAACTCACAGACGATCGTCTGAGACGGCGACGCCAATCCTACAACAGCTGTTGATTGCGAGTGTGTGGTAGCTTGTCGCGCACCTGCTCTCCAAGGACATCCAGCAACTCCCCCCCCCCCTTGTGATAGTGTTGCAGAGACTGGGTAGGGGAGGTAATTATGACGCAATAACAAGGGATGCGGTATGTGCATTGGGGAGAGGGATAGACACTTGAGGCAGCAGGTGTTACTGACTTTTGGTGACCCAGACGAGCTTAGACTCGATAACACAGTGCAGTGGTCCTCAAAATTTTTATCGCCGTGGACCGGTCAACGTTCGATAATTTTACCGCGGCCCTCTGAGGTGTTGGGGGTGTTGATTGGTAATATTTTGGATTGTTTTGATTTATAATTTGATTCCCGCTGTGACTGTCCTCTTTGCCCCATTCTCATGGCCCTGCCTGAGGGCAACAATGGCACCCAGAGCGACACATAATATCGGAACCACTGGGCTGGCCAAATTGTCGGCTGTATAAACACACGATTCATTTTTTTTTCTTTTTAAATTTCCTGTGACGTCACAATTACCCATACAATAATTGTTTGATATCTTTGGTTTTTTCAATAGGGATGGGGGCTAAAATATCCTTGGACGTACGAGTTTGGGGGCTGGGGAGTGTCAAAAAAAAAATCAAGCACAACACCCCCCCCCCCCCAGCCTGTAATGGTTCCGGTTGCTGTGAGCCTTTGTGTCATCTAGAAAATCTGGGAAGCTTATAAAATGGAAATAATTTAATGTTTCCTGGGCGGCCCGGTACCATTTGATCAACGGACCGGTACCGGCCCGGGGTTAGGGACCACTGCTATAACAAATCTGTATTTTTTTTAAAGGGGAAAAATGAAGATTTTAAACTAACTTAATTAAAAAGGAAGCACATTTAAGAAACTTGTAAAATTTAATTTTAAATTTTTTTAGATTTAAAGTTACATTATTTTTATTTTACTTTTTTAAAAGATGATAAAATATGAACGAAAAAAAAAAGAATTTTAACCAAAAAAAGCATGCGTTTTTGGAGGGACGGACACATTGTTTTGGAGGGACGGACACATTGTTTTGGAGGGGCGGGCACATTGTTTTGCAGATGTGTATCAGCCATTGTTATAAAATATTATTTAGGTGAAAGTGCAGGTCACATTATCACAGTCATTGCTAAAAATAAAGTTGCTGGTGAAATTCGACGTGGTTCAAACTCCAAGTCAGATCAGCATAAAATAAAACGTATTTAAATAAGAATTAATTACACGGTTAAAATTGGGGGATCATTAAAAAAAACAAAATAAGCTACCAAGTACATTGAGATTTATTTTTTAGGAAAAGCTGTTTTTTAAAAAATAATAATTAATATCCATTATGCCTATTTCCTGACAACTACCTGATGTCTGATTACGACCACAAACTGTAAATGTGTGGAAGGAAGAGGGGTATTAAAAATCGTACAGCTGTTTTGTGCGTTTTATCAATTTCAATTTCAAGGCCCTCTCAGACAGTCATTATTACAGAAATTTTCCAC
>CAXITT010000022.1:73464-105093 GCA_964033795.1 Lymnaea stagnalis | reverse complement strand
GGGGGGGGGGGGGGGGGGGGGTGATAGTTTCGCCAATCCTTACCATGAAAAAAAAAAAGATGCAATTGGCCGATGATGCCTCCTCTCAAAAAAAGTGTCGCCCTTGGAGGACACCACCAACACCCCTCCATTCGTCTTCCTACGCCACTGGATGTGCATCTCCACCGCTGAATGGTACGTTTAAAAAGTATGCAAAGAAGAGTGAATGGTGTCTGTGTGGTTAATCAGGGGCGTACCTTGACTAAATGCCCACCCCCACCCACCAATTGGTGCGAATTCTCAAAGTGCGTTCCCAAGACACTAGTTATTTAATTCTATATTTAGACAATAAAAATGGAAGGGGCGTTGACCCACTCCACACAGCACACCGCCCTCACCTTTATGTTCAATACTATGGGGGTATAAACGATGTGTATACAAGAGTAAATGACATTCACGGGATGAGGGGTATCAATAAGGACCTTTAAGTTTGGAATTTATTTTGACATGTTAGAGACCGTGCACATACTAAGCTACGCGAAGTGCGGTTATGGGATGCGTGTGTAGTGTGGTAAGGTGTGGTGCGTGTGTAGTGGGGTGAGATACGTGGTGCTTGTGTAGTGTGGTAAGGTGTGGTGCGTGTGTAGTGGGGTGAGATACGTGGTGAGTGTGTAGTGGGGTGAGATACGTGGTGCGTGTGTAGTGTGCTGATGGTGTGGTGCGTGTGTAGTGGGGTGAGATACGTGGTGAGGGTGTAGTTGGGGGAGATATGTGGTCCGTGTGTAGTGGGGTGAGATACGTGGTGAGTGTGTAGTGGGGTGAGATACGTGGTGCGTGTGTAGTGGGGTGAGATACGTGATGCGTGTGTAGTGGGGTGAGATACGTGATGCGTGTGTAGTGGGGTGAGATACGTGATGCGTGTGTAGTGGGGTGAGATACGTGATGCGTGTGTAGTGGGGTGAGATACGTGATGCGTGTGTAGTGGGGTGAGATACGTGATGCGTGTGTAGTGGGGTGAGATACGTGATGCGTGTGTAGTGGGGTGAGATACGTGATGCGTGTGTAGTGGGGTGAGATACGTGATGCGTGTGTAGTGGGGTGAGATACGTGATGCGTGTGTAGTGGGGTGAGATACGTGATGCGTGTGTAGTGGGGTGAGATACGTGATGCGTGTGTAGTGGGGTGAGATACGTGATGCGTGTGTAGTGGGGTGAGATACGTGATGCGTGTGTAGTGGGGTGAGATACGTGATGCGTGTGTAGTGGGGTGAGATACGTGATGCGTGTGTAGTGGGGTGAGATACGTGATGCGTGTGTAGTGGGGTGAGATACGTGATGCGTGTGTAGTGGGGTGAGATACGTGATGCGTGTGTAGTGGGGTGAGATACGTGATGCGTGTGTAGTGGGGTGAGATACGTGATGCGTGTGTAGTGGGGTGAGATACGTGATGCGTGTGTAGTGGGGTGAGATACGTGATGCGTGTGTAGTGGGGTGAGATACGTGATGCGTGTGTAGTGGGGTGAGATACGTGATGCGTGTGTAGTGGGGTGAGATACGTGGTGCGTGTGTAGTGGGGTGAGATACGTGATGCGTGTGTAGTGGGTCGAGATATGTGATGCGTGTGTAGTGGGGTGAGATACGTGGTGCGTGTGTAGGGTGGTAAGGTGTGGTGCGTGTGTAGTGGGGTGAGATACGTGGTGAGTGTGTAGTGGGGTGAGATACGTGGTGCGTGTGTAGTGGGGTGAGATACGTGATGCGTGTGTATAGGGTCGAGATACGTGATGCGTGTGTAGGGGGTGAGATATGTGGTGCGTGTGTAGGGGTGAGATACGTGGTGCGTGCGTAGTGGGGTGAGATACGTGATGCGTGTGTAGTGGGGTGAGATACGTGATGCGTGTGTAGTGAGGTGAGATACGTGATGCGTGTGTAGTGTGGTGAGATACGTGATGCGTGTGTAGTGGGGTGAGATACGTGGTGAGTGTGTAGTGGGGTGAGATACGTGATGCGTGGGTAGTGGGATGAGATACGTGATGCGTGTGTAGTGGGGTGAGATACGTGATGCGTGTGTAGTGGGGTGAGATACGTGATGCGTGTGTAGTGGGGTGAGATACGTGGTGCGTGTGTAGTAGGGTGAGATACGTGATGCGTGGGTAGTGGGGTGAGATACGTGATGCGTGTGTAGTGGGGTGAGATACGTGATGCGTGTGTAGTGGGGTGAGATACGTGATGCGTGTGTAGTGGGGTGAGATACGTGATGCGTGTGTAGTGGGGTGAGATACGTGGTGCGTGTGTAGTGGGGTGAGATACGGTCTGCGTGTGTAATGGGGTGAGATATGTGATGCGTGTGTAGTGGGGTGAGATACGTGGTGCGTGTGTAGAGGGGTGAGATACGTGATGCGTGTGTAGTGGGGTGAGATATGTGATGCGTGTGTAGTGGGGTGAGATACGTGATGCGTGTGTAGTGGGGTGAGATACGTGATGCGTGTGTAGTGGGGTGAGATACGTGATGCGTGTGTAGTGGGGTGAGATACGTGATGCGTGTGTAGTGGGGTGAGATACGTGGTGCGTGTGTAGTGGGGTGAGATACGGTCTGCGTGTGTAATGGGGTGAGATATGTGATGCGTGTGTAGTGGGGTGAGATACGTGGTGCGTGTGTAGAGGGGTGAGATACGTGATGCGTGTGTAGTGGGGTGAGATATGTGATGCGTGTGTAGTGGGGTGAGATACGTGATGCGTGTGTAGTGGGGTGAGATACGTGATGCGTGTGTAGTGGGGTGAGATACGGTGTGCGTGTGTAATGGGGTGAGATACTTGGTGCGTGTGTAGAGGGGTGAGATACGTGATGCGTGTGTAGAGGGGTGAAATACGTGATGCGTGTGTAGAGGGTCGAGATACGTGATGCGTGTGTAGGGGGTGAGATACGTGGTGCGTGTGTAGGGAGTGAGATACGTGATGCGTGTTTAGTGGGGTGAGATACGTGATGCGTGTCTATGCTGGGTGAGATACATGATGCGTGTAGAGGGTTGAGATACGTGGTGCGTGCGTAGTGGGGTCAGATACGTGATGCGTGTGTAGTGGGGTGAGATACGTGATGCGTGTGTAGTGGGTGAGATACGCGATGCGTGTGTAGTGGGGTGAGATACGTGCTGCGTGTTTAGTGGGGTGAGATACGTGCTGCGTGTTTAGTGGGTTGAGATACGTGATGCGTGTGTAGAGGGGTGAGATACGTGATGCGTGTGTAGAGGGGTGAGATACGTGATGCGTGTGTAGGGGGTGAGATACGTGGTGCGTGTGCAGAGGGGTGAGATACGTGATGCGTATGTAGAGGGGTGAGATACGTGATGCGTGTGTAGGGGGTGAGATGCGTGGTGCGTGTGTAGGGGGGTGAGATACGTGATGCGTGTGTAGTTGGGTGAGATATGGGGTGCATGTGTTATCAGGTAGGGTGTGAGAGGGCAAGAAAAAGGGGCGTGTTTAAATTTTTAAATATTTTTTTTAAAAGATTTTTCTACACCTGGGGAAAACGTTCTTCTCGTGTTAGAGACTCCGTCTCGTCCGGAAATATTTGAAGGTTGTTAGGAATTTGGCCGTCAGATGTTAACATGAAGGTCGACAGGGTTCATTAAGTCTTATGTATTTGGCTGTCAGATGTTAACATGAAGGTCGACAGGGTTCATTACGTCTTATGCATTTTGCTGTCAGATTTTAACATAAAGGTCAACACGGTTCACTGAGTCTTATGTATTTGGCTGTCAGGTGTTAACATGAAGGTCGACACGGTTCATTAAGACTTATGCATTTGGCTGTCAGATTTTAACATGAAGGTCAACACGGTTCACTGAGTCTTATGTATTTGGCTGTCAGATGTTAACATGAAGGTCGACACGGTTCATTAAGTCTTATGTATTTGGCTGTCAGATGTTGACATGAAGGTCGACGCGGTTCATTGAGTCTTATGTATTTGGCTGTCACACGTTAACATGAAGATCGACACGGTTCATTGAGTCTTATGTATTTGGCTGTCACATGTTAACATGAAGGTCAACACCATTCATTAACTTGTTTAAAACAATTTTTACAATTGTTTTTTTTTATAAAGTTCTTTGATTGCCGTAGGGAGAATGGCAAACTAAACTTTGACTTTTTACCTTATAACATTTCAACGTCCATTCTCCGACTTTCAAATTAAGATCAGAGAGATGAATTTTACAAAGCAGCAACACGATTGCACCATATCAATTTAGTTAAGAAATTCTTCAGAAGCTCAAAATGTGTTCAGAATGTAATGAAATAATGGCCATTCAAGTTTAACAATTACCGGACTCCCGAAGACTTTCTTTATTTGTATCGTATGTTAACTTATAGTTATTTTTTATACAGTTATTTTTTTTTCCAGTAATGTGTTATTACCCCCTCCACCCCAAACCCGCCCGGCCCCAATTACAGGACGAAAAAGCCAGGACAGTTTTGTTAAAGCTTTTGACGGCATTACTGCCGTTACATTTTGGAGACCAGCGCAGTGGTCACGGAGCCTGTGAGCACCGTAACCACCCACCAACACCCCCCCCCGAGCTCAGTATCTGCCACCGTAAAATTAATTCAGGTAATGTTGGCTTGGTTCCTGGGATGGTGGAGTCTACAACATACGGGGTTGAAGGAGTCTTTCCTAATAATACATATATTTGTTTATTTGTATGTTTGTTTGTTTAGATGTTGTTTTTTCTTTTTTTTGTTGTTGTTGGTTTTTTTATTGCAAAAGTGCCACGTCAAATTTTTCATAGCTTGTTTTTCAAACTCGCGACCGTCTTGTCTGGAGTGTGATGCACTCTTTCATGCCAACCTTCATGTCCGATCACCCCGAGGGTTATCATGAATATTACTGCTACTACATGCACAGGCGATGTCAAGGACAAGTGGAGTTTTCGACGATGGTCCAGCTTCACCCGCTGTCAACTCACAATATACTCAATACATCTCAAACACACTTCAAACTGTGCACGTTTCACATCAACGTTAATCGCCTTTTAAATCGAAAAAATCCCTCGTCCTTTCACGTCTCCTTGTGCACTCGGCGCCTCCTCGTGGAGGTACACGAGAGTGCAATTTTTCAAACGAGACATCCGTGCCAGCAGCCATGTTTTGTGTGTGGTGGCATGTTGTCTAGGCGACGCGCCAGATCGGCATGTCAGTGGGGAAAAATATAAACATGGCCGAGCAGATAACTGTTACACTAACGATAAGGGTATATTTGAAAGCCATAAAATCAGGGTGTTCATGTGTGGGTCTGTGGGGCGGGGAAGGGGGGGGGGGTTGTTGTTAGGGGTCGGTTAGAGGTATTTCGCCAGGTGAAAACTTCTCGTGTGACAGGCATGGCACGTGATACTTCAGCTCAGGTGGATATTGGTTGGGTGAGTACTGAAAAGATGGCAAGAGGTGAGTGAGCATTTGACACGGAGCAGTGTTACTATTTCGTATATATAAGTTTAACGGTGTTTCAACCAAACCAAACCAAGCCCCCCAAAGTTACTCTTAAAACCAACATTTATGTCAAGATTGACAATTCTGTAATTATTGCAATGTTTAAAAATACAACTACAACAAAATTAATAATGTGAATGTTTATGTGTTTGTTTTGGTTTCGGGGAGGGGGGCTTGGGGGGGGGGGGCCTATCCTAAATGCGTTTTGAGCAAAGCCTTAGTTTTTTTGGTTTTTTTAAATTGTGAATGTTTATGTGTTTGTTTTGGTTTCGGGGAGGGGGGCTTGGGGGGGGGGGGACTATCCTAAATGCGTTTTGAGCAAAGCCTTAGTTTTTTTGGTTTTTTTAAATTGCATTTCAGATCTGACAAACCATTGAAAGGCATGATCCCCCTTTGTGACCTGAAAATTCATAAACAGTTATCCATTGCCCCTCATTGACCAAATTGTCGACTCATCCGTCATTTTACCCATTGACCGTAATGTCGACTGTTCGATCCCTTATCTCTTTTTACCATGTTGTCGACTGCTCAATCTCTTATCTCTATTGACCATATTGTCGATTATTTCATCATTTTATCCATGGAATATTGACTCCAGTAAACTATCTTGTCATTCATTGACCTCGTCATTCATTGACCTCCGTGGCCGCTGATACATGAAATGACCAAGGGACATTCAATCCAGTCCTCAAGCCCGCTATCCATCGAACAGATTCTCAACACATCCATCCTGACGGCAGGTATGGTATTAACGATACATCTACTGACCAGCTCCGTTTACCACGCCAGCAATCGGTCGATTCAATGGTCATCTATTTTCTTGACTGTTCATTCAAAATTAGACACACATTAACAACATTTTCATCTTACCCTCACACACACACACACTAACACGCGGACACCCTCATACACTCCGATATAGATAACACACACTAACACGCATAGGCACACACACACATTCATAAACACACACAGTGACACGAAATCTTCAACCCTTGCCCTCTAAGAGCATCCAACATTCATATGTATTCCAGAATGAATCACCCCATGCTCCCCTCGACCCCCTCTCCCCTACCCGCCCCCCATACGCCCCCGTCTTGTAAACCAGCCTCATCTCATTGAATCCCTGTAATTCTGACCTCCCCCAAAAACTCCCTGCTTGAACAGATTGACCACATTGTCCAAATTGTCCCGGTCATTCCGCTGACCAATCAAATTAGTGGGGAGGCCATTTATTTCTTTCCACGGCGGACATGGCCGGGTTTTTACATTGACCAGTCCGACGTCACCGCCCTACTTAAACATGTTCAGCACATTTTTTGGCTGACCGTTGCCATGTCTCAACATTTGCATTAACTTGTCGCACATCGAGTTTATTCTTTAAAATTAATGTTAACCAACCATATTTCCATCTCATCAATCCTTCATTAACTTTCTATTTGTTACCATTCCATAAAACACACTATATTCCATGTGCTTCTATCTATTTCACTAATTTATAATCCTTCTTTTTAAGCGTTACTTTTTGTTAAAATTTTAAACCTATCTTATGAATTTCATATTGTTAGAACACAATTTAAAAAAAAAATTTGTTGGTATGGAATTTCATGATCCATGCCATAATTTTTAGAGACTGTCGTTAGAGAGTTCAAGCAGTCACGATGATGATGACGTCATACGCCGACACCGTAATCATATTAATTTTTTTATCAGAACGTTTGTTTCAGAAAAGGATAACACTTCAAATCGGCATTGCATCGTCACTCTAGAAATAGAAATTCGTGGTTCTCGATTACGAAATTCCTCAGAGTCGCGGGATTTTATTTTACATTCAGGTCTGACCGAAGGACCGGTCGCCATAGAGGAAACCTCTGAAAGGTTTCTGACCAATGGAGGTCCGAGTGATTAGATTACAGGATGAGTAACGCATGCTTCCCGGCTAAGTTGTAGAGCAAACTGAGATCGCGTTTGGAAGGCCGTGCTTCCGACATGCTGAGTTATCTTCCCTTTTATTGGACTTGGGCCATTTTGGGGGATTTTTTTTTTTTTGTATTCAATATGGTAACATTAGAAGTGTGGACAGAATCTGATTGTTTGGTAGGACATGTTGTGTTGGACATTAGGAAGATCAGGACTTCTGTCAAATAAAAATTGTTGCAAAAGGAAGGAAAAAATATAAAGGTGGAAAAATAACCGAAAAAATCAGCCAACCATATGTAAAAGCGGCAGTCAGCCAACACTAGATGAAAGCGGCATTCAGCCAACCATAGACGAAAGCGGCATTCCGCCAGCCATAGATGAAAGTGGCATTCAGCCAACCATAGATGAAAGCGGCATTCCGCCAGCCATAGATAAAAGTGGCATTCAGCCAACCATAGATGAAAGCGGCATTCCGCCAGCCATAGATGAAAGTGGCCTTCAGCCAACCATATTTGAAAGCGGCATTCAGCCAACCATAGACGAAATCGGCATTCAGCGAGCCATAGATGAAAGCGGCATTCAGCCAACCATGGATGAAAGCAGATTGAACATGTTCTATCTTTAAAAAAAAAGAAGAAATAGAACGAAAAGAGAAGTTGTCGTCACGTTATTAAATAGACATACTTCAGCGACTTTGTGGCTATCGGCTCCTACTGGACACGTAGCAATGAAAAGAATATCTAAGAGACATATTTGTGCGCATCACGCTCTGAGATTATCAACGTCTAACATGGCCGGATTTCGTCACGTACCCGGATGCAGACGTTAAATAAAAACGGGGCATTGTGATATTGGCGTCGCTCGGAGTGAAGTGATTGGGAAAGCGTACGTCTATTTATAGAACGTGGCGGTGGGAAGCTTCGGAAGTAGACTTGGGGACAAGTTGTCTACTTGTTTTTCCCGTAAAATAGCAGGACATTCACATACACATAAATACAAGTAAAGACATATGAATACATATACCTACATATAAGTACATAAACAAATATACTACATAAAGAGACAAAAATACATTTAAATACGTAATTGCATGTCAATAAATAAAACTACACATTAGCGGCCATGATATGTCATTACCACAATCCATGGGGCAACCATGCAATTATATATAATCTTAACCCGTAAATTTTATTCACATTTCCAAACGTTTACTAAGATCTACATTCCAGTGCATCCAATAATTAATTCCAATGCCGAAGACTCTGGAATTCCAATACAGCAGATCCTAAAATTCCAATACAGCATACCCTAGAACAAGTGTTATTAAAGTTCCATTCTGCTTCTGTTTCATCCCCCCCCCCTTTCTCTACTCGACCTTTCCCTCACACGACATATCTCGCGATCCACCCCTCCCCAACAATCCCCACTCTTTATTTCATTTCAACCTCCCCGGAAATCCCACAGATCGCATAGTATCGCCGTTAGCTCCGCTGACCACTGCCCAGGCCGCAATCCAGGGGATTAGGGCGTTCATCTCCACCTAATCCCTGACCAAAATGCTGACATGGGAGGGGGGGTCATTAAAGTCCCCCGTGACATGCTGGATGAAGCTGACGTCTGATTGTCCGGTTCTGGTCAGTTCGTGGGCTCATCTAACACTGCCGTTCTCCTAGCTGTCAGCACAAGACCTGACCAATGGCCGTATGTTGAAATTTATGGCCAGTTAGTATGGTCGTGTCGCAAAGGGTTAAGGTGCCAACACTAAACAGCATATCATCATCACTGGATTACAGACGTCACAGGGTGTCCAGCAGTACCGCATATGAAATTAGACCAATGATATACGATCAGCTCAAGCCAACGGCCGTAGTTATTTGGCCCACCGTCTCTGCCTAATCCCAAGAATTTCAAAAGATTTTAATACTTTGCTTGTCTTTTCTCAAAAGGTATTTCATCAAGAAAACAGGGCGGACAGGTACAACTGTCCATTAAGACATGCCAACTTTGATAATTAAGGAGATCTGAAATATTAAATTTCGATAACAATAAGGGAAGCGATAAATCTAATTTGGATGGCGGGACGACATCTAGCTATACTATACATGTGAGGACAGACAAACGGTCCAGATTTCTAGCATCAAAAACTTCTCTGCCTCCAGCCGAACAGCGGGTGTTGGCATTTTTAAAATAAAAAATATTCTGGATCATATCTTTTAGCAAGCGCCGCCTGATTTACCGGAAAAGTTCCAAATAAATAAGTAAACAAACACATTCTTCGTGCCACCGCTCTCCCAGCTGACTGACATGGGTTGGTGACATCGATGTTACTAAAAATAGATGCACGTGGTTATCAAACAAGCTATAGCGTTACACTGTGGGGTAAATAACAGCGATAGACGTCAATTTCCAAAATATAAACTGAGACCAAAGGGGGGAATCAAAAACAAACAAACAAAAAGGGTGGGGGTGGGGGGGGGGTTAAATCGTACAACGGATACGGTATATTCGTGATAAACTTTGCATTAAGTGTGTGGGGAGGAAATCGAAGTATTTCAAGTTTTAATGTTGAGAGTAATAGCATATACAGGGGAGGATACTAGAAAGTGGCAGAGGAATGGCGGGATGGTGAAAGGGGCCCGGAATTGAAATATAATAATTGCATAGGGACAATAGGTGGATAGCGTATCAGAGCCCGTTGTAATCTGCTATAGTCAGACCCCTGTCTAATTATGGTGTACACTCTGTCAATTAGAATGGAAACCCTTGTTATTGTCTGGGTGTATTTCTTTTAATTCACGTGCCGACCCCGGTCAGTATGAGATCATCGGTACTTTTAGGTGCATCTCTCTGTTAAAAGGCACAGCGCTGTCATATAACATGGCCCCAACATTCAAAGGGGCATAAATTAAATTTATATATATATATATATATACGGCATATTCGTGATAAACTTTAAATTAAGTGTATTAAACCGATTTAAAGACACATCTATTTCGCAAACACCTTCTGGGATGATTGTCTACCATATTTTCCAGTTAATGCATAATGGCTGTGTTGCTTAGGGTTGAAATGGCTAGAAAGACTTTGCCATTTTATGCTTGTAATTAGTTTTTGTAGTGTTGCGTTTGTTTTAAATGTGGTAAATTATAGATATGTTTTTTGTTGACTTTGTACCGCGCTTCGAGCCTTTGGGGATGAAGCGTGTTTTTGAAATGAACTTTATTATTATTATTATTATTATTATTATTATTATTATATAATTTTAATTTAATTAATACTTATACTGTGTGAATGTTTTTGTTATACTGTTGAAGGCATTCGCCGAAAAGTTTGCATATGTAGTCTATGTATCCATTATTAAAGGTTAAACTATATTGTTTGTTTTTTACACATATTGTTTGTGTCTTATTAATCTAATAGCGTGAAGAGCTTTTTGGAGGAAAAAAAATATGTAACTGTAACAGTTGTTTTGAAGATTAACTTTGGTTTTCCAGCTTATGGAGAGTTATTTTCTTTTTAAAGCATTATCCCGAAACAAAGACATCATGTCGTGGGAAGATTCAATCAAAGTGTTACGACTTGTTTTATCCTTAGCTATTTATTTTCAGAGAGACAACGATGTTCTTGCTTTTGCAGAGGCGAATAGCTGAATTATTTCAGAACATGGACAACCCATCTGCAATCGTTACTTCTTATGATGTTGTAGCTACACCTAACAATCTTGAGACACAATAGAACGAATGTGTGTTTTTATGAGTTTGAGGTTCAAAAGGCTTCTGATAACACTCATAACAGTGACTGTGGGTTTTTAAATCTAAACACCCCCCCCCCCCCCAACAACCTTTTTCTGATTTAAAAAGCCCTGATTTTAATGACGTCATTGTATTAACAGGAAACAATTTTTCATAGAATTACTTTTCTTCCATAATAAGTTTTTTTGTGTTTTTTTTTAATCAAGTTGACTTTAGAAGATATATACACAGAGATATTCCTAGATATATACATAGAGATATTTATAGAGATATACATAAAGATATTCATAGAGATATACATAGATATATACATAGAGATATATACAGAAATAAACAGAGATATACATAAAGATATACACAGCCCTAAACATAGAGATATACACAGAGATATAAATAAAGATATACACAGAAATAAACATAGAGATATACATAGAGATAAACAAAGAGATATACAGAGTTATACACAGGGATATACATAGAGATATACAAAGGGATATACGTAGAAATATATACATACACACACATATATAAATATAACTATAAATATAAATATATGGATATACCTAGAGATAGAGATGTAAATAGAAATAAACATAGAGATATAAATGGAAACATACATAGATATATACATAGAGATATACAGAGAGATATACATAAAGATATACAAAGAGGTATACACAGAGATATACATAGACATATGCGAAGGGATATATATAGAAATATACATAGAGATATACACGGAAATATACACAGCCATATACACAGACATATACATAAACATATACAAAGACCTTTTACGGACTCCCGGAATTGTAGGACAATTAATGCAGAATGTGTGCATAGATTCAATGACGTAGCAAAGGTAGGTGCCGCCCCCGGTGGGTCAAGGTGTTTACCATACAGGTCGCCTAAATGCTGCCCCTCCATTTATAGATCAAAACTACCACCTTAGACTGCATTCTTTATTTCTTTATATTGAGGGTCGGCATTTTCATCCAGCTTTAGAGGGGGGGGGGTCCATATAAAATTGTTTGTTGTTTCCTCCCCTTTTTTCCATTATTTTCCGATCCCCCTCCCCCCTCCTCTCTGGAGTTTGCCGCCCATAAAAGTGCCACTCCAGCAAGCCGCCTATACCTAAAGCCAGCACTGGCTGGAGACAAGGGTCTAGCCAGCCGCCTATACCTAAGGCCAGCACTGGCTGGAGACAAGGGTCTAGCAAGCCGCCTATACCTAAAGCCAGCACTGGCTGGAGACAAGGGTCTAGCAAGCCGCCTATACCTAAAGCCAGCACTGGCTGGAGACAAGGGTCTAGCAATCCGCCTATACCTAAGGCCAGCACTGGCTGGAGACAAGGGTCGTGGTAGCAAAACAAACCAAACACAACCCGGAGAAAATGGTTTTAAGTTTTTGCAATAACTACGTATAGCTAATCATCGACGCTGTAAGGTCCACCCCTGACTTACGCTTGAGCCACGTCCGAGGGGAAAACACACCCAAAAAAAAGAAAAAAAAAAAACCCGATCAGGTTAACTCCCATAGCTGGACTCCGACCACGACTGACCAATTTCCCCAACTGTCCAGTTTACTGAAGCGTCCGTTTTGTCACTGTCCATTAAGACACGCCACGTTTGATGGATCCCCGCCATCGGGAGACGGAGGATGGTGTTGGCGCTCAGCACGTTTTGCGTTACCATTAACTATTCTTCAATGCAGAACATGCGTTTGTAAACGCATACGAAAAAGAAAATACGATTGTATGCCTCTATGTAAACAGTAGTAGATGGCCAAGTACGATTGTATGCCTCTATGTAAACAGTAGTAGATGGCCAAGTACGATTGTATGCCTTATATGTAAACAGTAGTAGATGGCCAAGTACGATTGTATGCCTCTATGTAAACAGTAGTAGATGGCCAAGTACGATTGTATGCCTTATATGTAAACAGTAGTAGATAGCCAAGTACGATTGTATGCCTTATATGTAAACAGTAGTAGATGGCCAAGAACGATTGTATGCCTTATATGTAAACAGTAGTAGATGGCCAAATACGATTGTATGCCTTATATGTAAACAGTAGTAGATGGCCAAGTACGATTGTATGCCTTATATGTAAACAGTAGTAGATGGCCAAGTACGATTGTATGCCTTATATGTAAAAAGTAGTAGATGGCCAAGTACGATTGTATGCCTCTATGTAAACAGTAGCAGATGGCCAAGTACGATTGTATGCCTCTATGTAAACAGTTGTAGATGGCCAAGTTTGCACTTACCACTCTTGTATTGACCCCCCGGGGAAGCCGTCAGAACGAAACTGCTTGCTGTGGATTGGTGAGTACAGACACTTGGGTACATTGATTATTTCAGTAAACTTCAACTTCACAAAATACCTACATGGTATGTTCTCTTCCTTATGAATATAATTGTCTGTTACAAGTGTCACGAGGATAAATATTATGAGCCTATGCTATTTTTTTTAAAAAGTTATTTTTAGTTTGTTTTGTTATTGTTGCTCTAGCTGTTTTTTTTTGTTTTTTTTGTGTTTTAATAGAACAGAGCACTTTGGCTTTTAATGTGACAAAAATTAATATTTAAAAATATTATTTTAATCATGAAACAAAACAATTGCCGTAAGGTTTACAGCTAAAACAAAAGCTAACAGAGATCAAGGTCCGTGATTTAAATAGTTCAATGTTATTCTCAGACCCTGGAAACTGTACGAGGTTATTAACACGAGAGAAGTGGGGGGGGTGGGGGGAGGGGGATGTGTCCAGTGAATGACCGGTCTGACAGTCAAATAAATATGGTTGGTTCCAATCTGTGCATTAAACGTGGCGCCCACCCTTAATACGGGCAAACATCAGGGGGGAGAGAATCCATGTAAAAACCAATCAGGGGAGGCTAATCTTTGATGCGGCCGTCCGATTTGACCAACGTTAACACACACACACACAAATGTAACCGGAACTGTCTTGCCAATGTCAACGTCATAATTAAAGGTTAATATTGACCACAGTCCCGTAACAATCCTGTTTTCAAAAGACCGGGTCGACACTTCCAAAAGACCGGGAGGAGGCCAAATATTGACTCCGTTGACCGACGGTCATTTGCGTGTGCCTGGACAGTTGGTGGTGTGAAAGGATTCACCTTTTTGCGATGGAGTCTGTTTGGCGAGACATTCTGCTGGGTTGGACTAAGCAGGTTGGTCACAGTTCGGGTTGCCAGTAGTAAGGTGGTCAATGTGACTGCGGTACTGCGGTCAATGTTACTGTGGTCAATGTTCCTGCTGTCGCTGTTAATGTAGTGAATATTACAGTGGTCTATGCTACTATGGTCATTGTTATTGTGGTCAATGCTAAGGTGGTCGATATTATGGTAGACATTGGTATAGTGGTCAATGTTGGGTTGGTCAAAGGTTTGGTGGAAAATGTTAGTGGTAACTGTTATGGCGGTCAATGTTACGGTGGTCACCTTTGGTTTGGTCAATGTTAAGGTGGTCAATTTTAAAGTTCTCATTTTTATAGTGGTCAATGTAACAGTCCCTTAAATAATCTCTCTTCACTGTACTAACACTCTCTACAACAGACTGTAAGCATCTCCCTTCACTGCACTATCACCCTCTACTGTAAGCATCTCCCTTCACTACACTAAAACCCTCTACTGTAAGCATCTCCCTTCACTACACTAACACCCTCTACTGTAAGCATCTCCCTTCACTACACTAAAACCCTCTACTGCAAGCATCTCCCTTCACTACACTAACACCCTCTACTGTAAGCATCTCCCTTCACTACACTAACACCCTCTACTGTAAGCATCTCCCTTCACTGCACTATCACCCTCTACTGTAAGCATCTCCCTTCACTACACTAAAACCCTCTACTGCAAGCATCTCCCTTCACTACACTAACACCCTCTACTGTAAGCATCTCCCTTCACTACACTAAAACCCTCTACTGCAAGCATCTCCCTTCACTACACTAACACCCTCTACTGTAAGCATCTCCCTTCACTGCACTAACACCCTCTACAACAGACTAAGCATCTTTACCACCACTCTACGTCACTCACAAATCACTTATCAACTCCATTCATCTAATTAATCGATTTATTACGACATTGTCGTTAAGATCCGTCTCACGTCCTCGCCATCTACGGGTCATTGTAAAACTAATTATAATTACGCTGGAAATCGGAGGCGGCACCATGGGGACATAGGAGGTCAGGCGCAGCGAAATGCTTTAAATTAGCTATCCTCTGTTTCCTCCATTTCAACAACGTTCTTGTTGCACGCGTAGAGTACATGATGATAGGTCACACATGGTAAATAAACTCTATAGAAACAGAGTAGAATTAGATTCTAGAAAAAAGTCTAGAAAAAGACCCTGCAAAAGGTTTCGAGGTCTCGTCTTTGGAAGCAGACTATGGAAGTAGACTCTAGTAGCAGACTTTGCAAATAGACTCTCTGGAAGTCAACTTTGGAAATGGACCCTGGAAGCAGACTCAGGACATAGACTGGGGCAGTATTCAATGGAAACAAACTCTATTAGCAGACTGGAAATAGACTCTGATAGCAGACTTTAGAAATAGACTCTAATAGCAGACTAAGGAAATAAACTCTAGTATTAGACTATGGAAATAGACTTGTTGCAGACTTGGGGAAACAAGACACTAGAATCGTATTTTCGTCTGAAAATATGTACCCGCTACACACACAGAACGCAGCTTAAAGGCCGTGGCTTTAACAAAGTTCCTCTCACCCTTTCTCCGCCCCTGACTCGCGTCTTACTTAACTCATCAACGAAATGGGGCATAAACAAATGATAAATACGAGTTTAGAAATAGCGGCCAACAGCCATGTAAACATTTTTTTTTTAAAACATAAAAATAAATAAATTCCCCAGCTAAGTCGATCTTGTCGGCGAGGGCCGAATGCACGGGTGAAATTTATAACCTTCTATTTATAGCCTCTAATCAGATTTTTGTGGCGGCTTTACTTAAGCAGATTAACGGTAATTGATTTCAGCTCCAAGTGATGGGATGCATGGGGGGTGGGGGGGTGAAGGGGGCGTGAGCAGGTTTATGTGCGTGCACGAAGGTGTATCTGCTCGTGCGTCTGTCCGGTGCGGGGTATAAACGGTCGGGTGGTCAGAGAGATAGCGGGCGTTATTTACGGCTCGTATCGCGACATAAGACCTTATTTATATATCGTGAACGGCTTAGAAGGGGCAAATTACGTTATTACAGAAACGGTCCTCAACCCAAAAATGGGCACAGACCCAGATCGACGGCATGGACTGATAAAGAAAACTGGAGCATTTTTTTGCACAGCTGTTTTCAGGGATGTATCTCATGTTAAATCGAAATCATAGGATTGTGAGTGCGGTCCGGGAATCATTGAACGCCAGTTATTTTGTGTATGTCCTCATTCCGAGCCCCCACTCCCAATCAAAAAAAAAAAAAAAAGTGAATGTTTAAAAAGTCAATGTTGTTTTTAGGGATGTATTTCCTGTTAAATCGAAATCATAGGATTGTGGTTGCGGTCCGGGAATCATTGAACGCCAGTTATTTTGTGTATGTCCTCATTCCGAGCCCCCACTCCCAATCAAAAAAAAAAAAAAAAGTGAATGTCTAAAAAGTCAATGGTTCTCACGCCTTTATGCTGTGCTATTTAAGTTCGATGACAATCGAATGGACAGGGTTGATATCGTTGAATGTCGAGCTTGACAAATAAAATGTTGTAGTGCAATGACACGGACATTTAAAAAAAAAAAAGAAACGGTGCCAAAGGGTATTTGGGGGATTGGTGCCGGGGAAAAGATCGCTTCTGCTGTATAACTATTAGGTATCCTTGATTTACCTATAATGGACAATTTTGTCTTGAAATTTTTGAGGCGTGCTCTGAAAAGATTTTGCTCCACAACTTTCTGTTCAGGATAATGCGTTTAAACCAGTGCGGTCGTCTGTCTATAAAATAATTTCCCAGGATTCTTATTCAATAATACAGAAATTTAACTTGCACTTTAAAAACAAAAACAATATTAGGTTAAAAAAAATTAAGCGGAATATGATTTTTTTTTAAATTTTTAAAATATATATATCAAGGTCACTTTGCCCTCGTTAAATCCAATATGTGGCCATATTCTGACAGGCCGCAAATCCGCTCTCTCAAACATGCCAATTTTCTACGTTTAAATTCCAGTTAATGCCCGAGTGACATAGCCCCGTGGCATCGCGTGTGACAACACATCCTAAACCGAGACCGTAGGCGAGGGCTTGGAATCGCTTGATGCCTTGGGGGTGAGGGGATGGGGTGGGGGCCAAGGCGTAGTTACGATCCGTAGCTGTCACAGTTATAGACATTTATGAAGGTCCACATTGACACTCGGGTGGGGGGTGGGTGGGGGTGGTTTTTCAGCTCACGGACATGAGCGGGCAGAGTAGTGTGACAGCTTGTCATACGGCGCCCGTAGTTGTGACAGGTCACACAATCGTCGTATTCACTACGCGACGTCTGCTAGCACCTTCAGTGATGACGGCATTACATTAGTAGTGACCACCATGTCACGGTACTCCTCTCAGTCAGGATACATTGAGTTGTAGTCCGTACGTCTATTTTATATGTATATTAATCATTGCACAGCACTAACAGACTCAAATTAAGCCTCTGAAATGTAGGCTTTAACGCAAAGAAAGCGCACCTTGACCGGGATCTCCTTGTTCGGGCTTGAAGTTTGTCCGGTCTTACAATCTCAATTTTCTTTATATAATGTTTTTTTTCTTCAGTTCCCTGCTAGATAGTCACGTAAAATTTATTAACACCAGAACGTGGTTTGGTATCAACATTGATGTACACTGTAACTAAGCGAAAAATGGTACGTCTAGAGACTATCAGGTTCTGATATTGTACCACGGTACGTGGTT
Source organism: Lymnaea stagnalis (assembly GCA_964033795.1). NCBI lineage: Eukaryota > Metazoa > Mollusca > Gastropoda > Lymnaeidae > Lymnaea > Lymnaea stagnalis. The sequence goes on along the minus strand of CAXITT010000022.1, from coordinate 87,045 downwards.
TTATTCATTAATTAGTCAACGTGTAAATTGTATGTCAGTGACTGTGAGTTCTTGGCGATTATTTTTTCCTACGCAAGCTATGACCCCTCCCCAATCCCCCCCCCCCCCCCCCCNATTAATCCCCCATTACTGAGCTATTCTGAGATTTTGGACAAATGAGTAAAGACATTTCTTAGAAAGTAGATTCAAGTAAGAAATTTGAAAGTATGGATAGTCTCTTCCTTCCAAAATACTTATAACACATGTTGTGACTTTTTTTTTTATATACCTTCTTGATACCCTGAATTCCATAGACTTGACTAAATGCCACCCGGGGAAAACTCCCCAAAATCTCTCCCCCCAAGAACACCGATTACACAATTTTGGTACTAAACAATAAACAAGGTTCCGCTTTTGTCAGTCGCATCATTTGCGCCCCCCCCCCCGCCCCAATTATAGGTACCCAACTAGGAATAGCTAGGTCCCGATTTCGATGCTTAAAGTTATGGTAAAATTCATCAAACGGGGCAAAAAAAAAAAAAAGGTTTTAAAAAGTCATAATTTTAAATCCAGAAATGCTCATTATACATCAGGCATAAGCAATGAATGCATGGCGAGAGATTAGTACCCGTCGGCCCAAAGCTTCTCAAACTCTGTGCACTAAAGAATCAATTTGCTCCTGTTGCCGACCAGGTCTGTTTTTTTTACCATAAAAAAATGTTTGGCTTTAAGGGCAACTTTAAATTTCTGTTTGAAATGTTCATACGTGTTGTAATTTGATCAGTTATATGTGTACATTTAAGGTAGACCCATCTAAATAAGTACACAGCTGATAATGAATGCAACGTCATCAAGTGATGTAACCAAGGATCATTAAGTTAAAAACAAATTATTATTTTATTTTTTTTGTTGCATTACTGCGATATCAGTTGTGGCCTTCCTGTCGACTCCAGCAAAAACAACAGACTCCGACTTCCGCCAAAGCGACTTCACAATATTGTTTCAAAACATGACTGAGAAAACAATAACTGTTTTAGAGACAACAATGACTGGTCAAGAGACAACAATGACTGGTCAAGAGACAACAATAACTGGTCTAGAGACAACAAATACTGGTCTAGAGAAAACAATAAAAGTTCTAGAGAAAACAATGACTGGTCTAGAGAAAACAATAACTGGTCTAGAGAAAACAAAGACTGGTCTAGAGAAAACAATGACTGGTCTAGAGAAAACAATGACTGGTCTAGAGAAAACAATGACTGGTTTAGAGAAAACAATGACTGGTTTAGAGAAAACAATGACTGGTCTAGAGAAAACAATGACTGGTCTAGAGAAAACAATGACTGGTCTAGAGAAAACAATGACTGGTTTAGAGAAAACAATGACTGGTTAAGAGAAAACAATGACTGGCTTAGAGACAACAATGACTGGCTTAGAGACAACAATGACTGGTCAAGAGACAACAATAACTGGTCTAGAGACAACAAATACTGGTCTAGAGACAACAATAAAAGTTCTAGAGACAACTATAACTGGTCTAGAGAAAACAATGACTGGTCTAGAGAAAACAATGACTGTTTTAGAGAAAACAATGACTGGTTAAGAGACAACAATGACTGGTCTAGAGACAACAATAACTGGTCTAGAGAAAACAATGACTGGTCTAGAGAAAACAATAACTGGTTTAGAGAAAACAAGAACTGGTCTAGAGAAAACAATAACTGGTTTAGAAAAAAACAATAACTGGTTTAGAGAAAACAATAACTGGTTTAGAGAAAACAATGACTGGTCTAGAGACAACAATAACTGGTCTAGAGAAAACAATGACTGGTCTAGAGACAACAATAACTGGTCTAGAGAAAACAATAACTGGTTTAGAGAAAACAATAACTGGTTTAGAAAAAACAATGACTGGTTTAGAAACAACAATGACTGGTTTAGAGAAAACAATAACTGGTTTAGAGAAAACAATGACTGGTTTAGAGAAAACAATAACTGGTTTAGAAAAAAGCAATAACTGGTTTAGAGAAAACAATGACTGGTCTAGAGACAACAATAACTGGTCTAGAGAAAACAATGACTGGTCTAGAGACAACAATAACTGGTCTAGAGAAAACAATAACTGGTTTAGAGAAAACAATAACTGGTTTAGAAAAAACAATGACTTGTTTAGAGAAAACAATAACTGATTTAGAGAAAACAATAACTGGTTTAGAGAAAACAATAACTGGTTTAGAGAAAACAATAACTGGTTTAGATAAAACAATGACTGGTTAAGAGAAAAAAATGACTGGCTTAGAGACAACAATGACTGGCTTAGAGACAACAGTAACTGGTCTAGAGAAAACAATGACTGGTCTAGACAAAACCACTGGTTTAGAGAAAACAACAACTGGTTTAGAGAAAACAATGACTGGTTTAGAGAAAACAATAACTGGTTTAAAGAAAACAATGACTGGTTAAGAGAAAAATAATGACTGGCTTAGAGACAACAATGACTGGCTTAGAGACAACAATAACTGGACTAGAGAAAACAATGACTGGTCTAGACAAAACAACTGGTTTAGAGAAAACAACAACTGGTTTAGAGAAAACAACAACTGGTTTAGAGAAAACAATGAATGGTTAAGAGAAAACAATGACTGGCTTAGAGACAACAATGACTGGTCTAGAGACAACAATAACTGGTCTAGAGAAAACAATGACTGGTTTAAGAGAAAAGAAAATAATGACTGGCCTAGACACAACAATGACTGGTCTAGACACCACAATGACTGGTCTAGACACAACAATGACTGATTAAGAGAAAACAATGACTGGTATAGAAAAAAAATGCCTAGGCTACAGAAAACAATAATTTTTCTAGACACAACAATGACTGCTCTAGACACAAATATGACTGGTTAAGATAAAACAATTGCTGGTCAAGAGACAACAATGACTGGTCAAGAGAACACAATGATTGGTCTAGAAAAAACAATGACTAGTCTAGAGAAAACAATGACTGGTCCATGGTGAATGTGTCATCAATCCTAACTGAGCAAGTAAAACCTGCATTGAAAACTTCAAACAAATCTGAGACACTATTTTTTATGGGGGGGGGGGTTTGTGGTGTGGGGGTGTGGGGGGGGGGGGTAACAGTGTTGTACACTTATATAAAACCTATTCATTCAATAAGTCACATTTTTTCAGTGAGACATAGTAAATTAAGGGGCTAAAACTAATTTGACCTGTGACATTTGACCACATTATTTTTAGCTTAATAACACAGCTTTCTGCTTATTAAACTTTGTCATGTAGCACATCAGAATTTAGCTAGTTGAATAAACCATTCAGTATATCAGAATTTTGCTAATTGAACAAGCCATGTAGCATATCATTATTTAGCTAGTTGAAAAAAAATTAAGCATTTCAGGTTTTAGCTAATTTAACAAGCTATGCATAGTACACCATAATTTAAATAGTTGAACAAGTCATATTAGCATATCATATTTAGCTAATTCAACAAACCATAATTTAGCATATCAGAATTTAGCTAATTAAACAAACCATTCAGCATATCAGAATTTAGCTAATTGAATAAACCATTCAGTATATCAGAATTTAGTTAATTGAACAAACCATTCAGTATATCAGAATTTTGCTAATTGAATAAACCATTCAGTATATCAGAATTTAGTTAATTGAACAAACCATTCAGTATATCAGAATTTAGCTAATTGAATAAACCATTCAGCATATCACAATTTAGCTAATTGAATAAACCATTCAGCATATCACAATTTAGCTAATTGAATAAACCATTCAGAATATCAGAATTTAGCTAATTGAATAAACCATTCAGAATATCAGAATTTAGCTAATTGAATAAACCATTCAGTATATCAGAATTTAGCTAATTGAATAAACCATTCAGCATATCAGAATTTAGCTGATTGAATAAACCATTCAGCATATCAGAATTTAGCTAATTGAATAAACCATTCAGTATATCAGAATTTAGCTAATTGAACAAACCATTCAGTATATCAGAATTTAGCTAATTGAATAAACCATTCAGCATATCAGAATTTAGCTAATTGAACAAACCATTCAGTATATCAGAATTTAGCTAATTGAACAAGTCATGTAGCATATCATAATTTAGCTAATTTATCATACCATTTAGCATACCAGAATGTAGCTAAATTAACAAGGAATATGTCTTTATTTTTAAAATAGAGATGCAAAAATTATATAAAGAAAAACTTTATGACAAGTGACAAGATAATTTAAATAAAAGTAATAAATTTAAAACAAAATGATTCTACTCACCAGCCCGCATAAATCAGGTAAGAATGATCCAATCAAGTTTACTTGTTCAATTTTCAGCAAATATATGTTATCATATTGCCAAAGTATTTTAGGAAAGTTTTGTTGCAATAAATAGCGTCAAGAAATCGCTATTTTATTATTATTTTTTACTCCTCAACATATAGCTGGCTTGAATAAACGTTCCAAAAGTTAACAATAAAAATAGCTGCACACAAAATATCTACATATGTTTACAAATTATACACTACTATTATGAAATTGCAATCATTTTTACAAATCCCCTTCGTCTTGTTTTCATTTTGAGTCTAAGACTAAGTCTAAGTCTAATGAATCGTACAAACAAAATAATTGCCTTGCTTCTTCGGCAGTGATACACATAAATGTTGAACGACCAGACCTAATGGTAGTATAAGTACAACTAGTTGGAGACATTACAATCAGGTGATGTTTGTTTACAATTTATAAAACGTGTTAAAACTAGCAGAAGAGTAGACAAAATGTCCTATCGTCTGCCAAAAACTTTGACGCAAAGGAAGCTGCAGCTCTCGTGAATAAAAAGTTTTAAAAGCTATAAATAGTTGAGTCAAAAAGTTAAAACACAAAGGGCACGAAACAAACCAGTGGGGACGGCAGGCTGTGGCTAAAGGCATTCAGCCGAAATCGGGGTGACGCATACTGCGATCAAACGTATTTGTTTTGGTTTAAGTCATGATCGCTGATTGTTTTAACGTTAGTTTTGAAGTCGCTGTCAGGTTTTTATTCTGTTTCGCGTCAATGTTTACGACATTAAATAACAGGAGTTTTTTTTTACTTGTGTCTGTGAAACCACCAGACTGCATCACTTTTAGAATAGAGTTTCCCCGACTGGTGTGCCGCAGCAAGACTGCCACTGGTGTGTCGCAGCAACACTGCCACTGGTGTGCCGCAGCAACACTGCCACTGGTGTGTCGCGAGACGGTGCTAGGAGTTCCGCGGGGGGGGGGGGGGGGGGGGGGGGGGGGGGGGGGGGGGGGGGGGGGGGGGGGGGGGTGATCCAAGAGAATGAAAAGCAAGTGAAGACGAAAAATTTATTGAAACGAAATGAACAGTGATTGGTACAATGATTAGGACAATGATTGGGAGCATAAATGGGACAATGATTGGGGCAGTGATTGGGGCAGAGACTTTGACAATGATTGGGGCAGTGATTGGGACATTGATTGGGACATTGATTGGGGCAATTATTGGGGCAGTGATTGCAACATTGATTGGGGTAATGATTGGGACAGTTATTGGAGCAGTGATTGGAACAATGATTGGGGCAATGATTGGGACAATTATTTGGAGAGTTATTGGGGCAGTGATTGGAACATTCATTGGTGCAATGATTGGGACAGTTATTGGGGCAGTGATTGCAACATTGATTAGGACAATGATTGGGACAGTAATTGGGGCAGTGATTTGGACAATGATTGGGGCAGTGATTTGGACAATGATTGGCTTCTTAACAAGCTGTCAAACGCTAGAAGTCAAATAACACAGATGCATGTTTGAAAATTGGTGGACATCTCATCGTGTCTGAAGTGACCAGTAAAATGTGTCTCAGTCACTCTGCCTGTTGACCGCACGAATTTTTACGCATGTACCGGGTGATGATACTTTGATCAGTTTCTACTTTTGTTCTTCTATTTTTTTAATTACATTTTGTATTTGAAAGATTCAAAACAACGGTTTAACTGTGCGATGTCACTGTTATTACAGTTTTTAAATATTGCTTTGTTTAATTATTACTTTTGTTTTGCTTGTTCCGTTTGCTTGTTTTTTTTTTGTTTCGTTTTTTTTTTGTTTCGTTTTTTGTTTCGTTTTTTTGTTTGTTTGTTTTTTTGTTTTTTTTTTTTTTTTTTTTTTTTTTTTTTTGTTTTTTTTTTTTTTAAAATTATCATTTTCAACATGGATACAAGAGGTGGTGTAACAAAAAAAAAAAGAAAATCGTGGAAAATATAGTCACAGCGGTGAATAGAATATGTATTATATTATAGTAAATTATAATATATATAATAGAACCGGCTCTGAAACCGATTGTATGATTTACAATAAACAACTTTCTAACAGAGCTATTGGCCCCAACGATGTAAAAAAAAAATTTTTTAATACTAGAAACATAAGAAAAATATTTTCAGCGAATTTAGTTCCAAATCTGAAACAAGGTAAAAACAAAAAGTTGAGATCCTATCTGAAACAGCGTTAGGAGCTGGCTATCAACTTTAAACAGCGTTAGAAGCTGGCTATCAACTTTAAACAGCGTTAGAAGCTGGCTATCAACTTTATAGATTAATAACATGACAGAAGAAGGGCAAAACACTTGTTGATGAATCACTTATTTAACCAGCAAGTATGGAAATAATTCGAATACTATTTGGGCCTAATAATGCTAGGGTCTAATAATGCTTGGGTCTAATAATGCTTGGGTCTAATAATGCTTGGGTCTAATAATGCTTGGGTCTAATAATGCTTGGGTCTAATAATGCTTGGATCTAATAATGCTTGGGTCTAATAATGCTTGGGTCTAATAATGCTTGGGTCTAATAATGCTTGGGCCTAATAATGCTTGGGCCTAATAAAGATTGGGCTTAATAATGCTTGGGTCTAATAATCCTTGGGGTAATAAAGATTGGGCTTAGTAATGCTTGGGTCTAATAATGCTTGGGCCTAATAATGCTTGGGTCTAATAAAGATTGGGTCTAATAATGCTTGGGTCTAATAAAGATTGGGCCTAATAATGTTTGGGCCTAATAATGCTTGGGCCTAATAAAGATTGGGCATAATAATGTTTGGGCCTAATAAAGATTGGGCCTAATAATGCTTGGGCCTAATAAAGATTGGGCCTAATAATGTTTGGGCCTAATAAAGATTGGGCCTAATAATGTTTGGGCCTAATAATGCTTGGGCCTAATAAAGATTGGGTCTAATAATGCTTGGGTCTAATAAAGATTGGGCCTAATAATGCTTGGGCCTAATAATGCTTGGGCCTAATAAAGATTGGGCTTAATAAAGATTGGGCTTAATAATGCTTGAGTCTAATAATGCTTGGGTCTAATAATGCTAGGGTCTAATAATGCTTGGGTCTAATAATGCTATGGTCTAATAATGCTTGGGCCTAATAAAGATTGGGCCCAATAATGCTTGGTCAGTTAGTCGTCCGAAAGTCTTGCCACCCAGCCACAGACAAACCAAAGTGAAGTTAACATAATTGATGTTAAAAAATGCGTGTCGTTTTTCCTTTAAACGACGCCCCTTTAACCAGTGTTCATTATAAAAATATTTTAAAAAACGCTAATTTATCGCACGTTCAATGACTAAGCCGCAGTGTCGTTTGTGTGGGTCGCACGTCAGCATGTTTATGCATGTAAACAACAGTAAATCGGACGTGTTGTTTTTGTTGTTTTTTTTGTTGTTTTTTTTTGCCTCACTGTTGTTTAGTTGTTGTGTGCCTCGGGAATCTGAGAAGGGTCTCATAATGTCTTGAGTAAAAAAAAAAAATAATAATTTTTTTTTAGAAGATTGGGAAGCACTGCTTGGGAAAACACATTAGTAATGAATACCCTGATTTTTTTTTTCTTTTTTTTGGTGTTCTGTAACTGTAACTCTGCCAATCCTAGTGCACGCTAAAAAAAAAAAGACCGCCGATTGATTTTAATTACACCCGCCTGCTTCCAATTTAAGACGAAGAAGACAACAACACAAACGAAGAAGAAAAAATAAACTCTTACTGTCGTAAATTACTGACGGCCCCTTTGGGTCCTCGTAAATCTCGGGGCCCTGTCAAGGCAGGTGAGAACACCTGTAATTCGCACGGGGTTTCAAGTGAAGAATGGAAAATGACGGAGGCGTCGGTGCTGCGGCATCGCGTCTCGCGGTTAGTTGATGTCCCCCGGAAGTCACAGCGTAACCACTGGAGACGCCCTCGGCGTTGGGCTTCCCGCCTTTCCCATGTCGGCGTGTTTAATTGATAAATGCGTTTCCATGTTTAAAGTTGTTTGGTTGTTTTTTTTTCCCACTTATTTTGTGAAAGTGTGAGAATCTAAAGTAATTTTATTTTTTTTTTTGGTTGTAATTGGACTAAATGTTGTTACTTGTAAAAAGCTACTTTAGAAGATATAATACAGCGGTTCTAAAACACTAACATCTGAAATCTGAAGCCGTTACTTTGGAGACCTACACCCACCCCCAATCAAATTTAAAAAAAAACAAAAAACGCTCCAGTGGTGAGCCTAAATGGTATACAAAGGTAAACAGGTGTATATCGATTTACCTGTTCTGCAGAAAATAGTATTATTGTTAGCCAGTGGAACATACCCCAAGAGTGTTACTTTGTTAACTCCGGTTATTTATAATTTTCTCGATTTGCGAATTGTTTCTTTTCCTTCATAAAAAAATTAATAAAAAACCCGATTTCTTTAGAAATGTTCAACCTTACTTAAAATTTATTAAGGGCTTAAATCCAGGCTCATCAGATGAAAACGCTTAATCAATACACTAGTATCGAACTCTAGTCCATCTTCTGATCACGCCCAGATACTCTCTACAGATCATCAATCTGCCTTCCGCCATGGAGATTTATGCCTTAATTTTTAAAATAAAAATTTTTTAAAGAAAGAAAGAAAAGACCTGGCAAGCAGATTGAGACGATGGCTTTCATAGAGGAACCCAAGCAAGCAAATACAACTCTGACCTCTGACCCCCTCCCACCACCCCCGCCCCCACCCCCACCCACCCCCGCAAATACTACACATGGCGTCATTTTCCGTGTTCTCTTATTACGTTTAAAAGGGAAAATTCCGAAAATATCGTCGGAAAAGGTTTAAAAATAAAATTTGCTTTTGACACTTAAAAATACCAAGGCCTTTAAACAAAAGATTAAAACACAATACGACTCCTACTGGTATCATAAACCCGATTGGCTTCATTATAACTATTACGATTTTTCGCATTGTCAAGAAATGTGTTAGGAGCTATTAATTCTATAATAAGAATTTAGCAAGTCATATTTTCTTGCTCCTTTTTGTTTTAGGTTTTTTATCCGTACATTTGATAGGATAAAATGACACAGACTTAATAAAAAATAACTATAAGTAAATAACATATATATTTAACAAAAGCATTCACAAAAAAAGGAATAAAATAAGACAAGATAATTACCGTACTTCCGGGTACAAGAAAACAGCTCGCTAATTTTGTGAACTACTGGGTGAGGAGGACATGGGGAGGGCATCATTTCTAAATGTTTGACGAATATATATTCTGTATGTAATTTTAACTGGATCCGAAAATGCTTCATAATAGTGCGAGAAAAGGTTGGGAGGGTTGGGGGAGGGTTGGGGGATGGGTGGATGGAGGAGAAGTATGGGACTCGACAAGCTCTCCTCCGAGTCGTTCTAACATCGGGTCTTTCCCCCCAGAGTGTGCAAACAATGTTTCCAAAATATTCGGATTCTATCCGTCCCCTTTTGGCGGTTGGCTTCTTTAAAAACAAATTCGTGTTTGCAATTTTTTGCTCATTTCCGGCACACCCTCCCCCTGCAAGAAAAATTACGATCTCTACTGTTTATCTCGGGCAAATTTCGCTCAATTTCTGCGCTCGCGTTTCTGAAAAAGTTCAAATTGGGGTCGCGAGACATGCGCAGCAAAGTAATATCACGGCTCATCTCCAGAGTGCACGGGGTCAAGGTCATGGAAATATTTTTCAACGCTCGTTACGGCACAGATGATCGGGTTTTTATCTCGGTTGCGGGGAACCAATCCCAGAAGTGGGTCTTGCGTGTAGGTCGCCGTGACATTTGCAAGCCTTACACCAGAGGGGCGGGGGGGGGGGTGGGGGGGGACCTGACTGCTAGTGGTGATATTACAGCCGTGGTTGTGTGCAGTCGAACATCTTTAGCCGGTGTCTTGCGTGTAGGTCGCCGTGACATTTGCAAGCCTTACACCAGAGGGGCGGGGGGGGGGGTGGGGGTGGACCTGACTGCTAGTCGTGATATTACAGCCGTGATTGTGTGCAGTCGAACATCTTTAGCCGGGAATCGTACTTGAGTTGGGAGTTTTCAGTTCTCATTGACTCCGAGAGTAGAGAGCCCAGTCACCCTGAGATTAGAGATACCATTGATTCTGAGATTATAGTATCCAGTGACTCTTGAGATTAGAGATCCCATTGACTCTGAGATTATAGAACCCATTGTTAGAGAGTCCAATGACTGTGAAATTTGAGATTCCAAATATGTCTGAGATTATAGATCCCAAACAATAACTCCTATGTTAGAGATCACAAGGACATTGACATTAGAGATTCCAATGACTCTGATAATAGAGACACCAAAGACTCTGATATTAGAGATCCCATGACGCTGATATTGCTTCTTATTTAGATCCCAATGAGTTTTCAGATCCCAATGAGTTTTCAGATCCCAATGAGTTTTCAGATGCCAATGAGTTTTCAGATCCAAATGAGTATGAATGGCATAAAAAATTTATTCTAGAACTGTCGTCATTGTACCTCACCGTATTTTACCCGCTGAGAAAACAAAAAATTCTCAGTTCCGAGTTTGACTCCATTCAACGTTTGACTCAAACTAGATATAATATAATATCTGGTTATGCTGGTTGCTTCTGATCATCACCTTAACGTAAAATGCCAATGATCATATTCCTTGTTATGTCATACATTGTTGTTTTGGCGGTACTATGTAATAGAAAGAAAAATAAATAAATATTTAAAAAATTTAAAATAATGTTGTAGTAAATAGTGACGCGGCAGTTCTCGTATTATAGGCGTCTTTCCGGCCTAGTCGCCGAACTCGTGTATCTTATTCTGAACGACGTCAAGAGCTGCAGAGGCTTTCAAAATTGCACTCAGGGTATCCTCAAGAAGTTGCCAAAATTTTGCAACGACCTATCTTTGCCCTCAAGAAGTTGCCAAAATTTGCAACGACCCATCTTTGCGCACACTGATATTCTTCTCTAATGTACATAAAAACCAATTCGGGGATCTTAAAAATAAATGGACATCAATAAAGAATAATTTTTTTTTTTCCTAAGGAAAGCGACTGATTTGATTTTTTAAAAATTATTTCTTAAATCACGAATGCAATTCAGAAATCTTAGTACAACGCTATTTTTATTTCCATTACATCGTAATAATGGAAACCTGCGCCAGTAGATAAAGTAACCAGTTCATCTTGATTTTGGTGACATATTTTTTTAGATTTTATTATTATCTAATGAAATAATGTTTTAAATAGTGATTGTACGTAAATTGAGACATTTAACAGTTGACATCTCAGAAATTTTACGGACTGGGGGCCAATGTTCCCTCTAAGGTTTGTTGGTTCGTGTGCAAAATCATACAGTTGTGTGCAAATTTTTACAGAATCAATTTTTTTGTGAGCAAAATTTTACAGCCTACAGACACAAATACACACTTAAGTGGAAATCAGCTGCACGGTACTCAAAACTGCTGCGCGGCGTCTGTGAGATTGCTGCGCGGCCGCGCAGCTTAAAGGGAACATTGCTGGGGGCGTGATCCAAGTGTTAATGCATCAAAGTTTATAACTGATTTATCCATATATCAAAGGACTTGTGTTTCGATATAACAAAAGTTACAATTGACTGATCGATATTACAAATGTTACAATTGATTGATCGATATAACAAAAGTTACAATTGATTGATTGCTATAACAAAAGTTACAATTGATTGATCGATATATCAAATTAGGGCTTAACAAGGTGCATGTTTTGTTGTTTTTTTACACCGGGACAGAGTATTTTGAGAAAGTGCCCGGTGAGGCCAAGAAAGAGTTAACTTCTCATTTTTTTAAAATCCAATTAGATGCCGGCCTTTAAACAATAGGTCTTTATTGATTAATATAATAGACCCCCCCCCCCCCCCCCCCCCCCACACACACACACCAAAGAATTTATAAAAAAAACGAAAAACCTTAGTTCACACGTCACACAAGACAGGCTTTTTTCACTCATTACCATTAATATAAAACCGAGAGTTGGGTCGAAAAGGAAGTAGAACACACTCGAAGCAAAATGTACACACAAGAGAAGAGATGTTGAAGGAGTTGATATAAAGTTGATGCGTACATGTGTACAATGCTATGAAATGTTATAGTTGATGCGTACATGTGTAAAATGCTATAAAATGATATAGTTGATGCGTACATGTGTAAAATGCTATAAAATGATATAGTTGATGCGTACATGTGTAAAATGCTATTAAATGTTAGTGTTGATGCGTACATGTGTAAAATGCTATAAAATGTTATAGTTGATGCATCGATGTGTAAAATGCTATGAAATATTATAGTTGATGCGTCGAGGTGTACAATGCTATGAAATGTTATAGTTGATGCGTCGATGCGTAAAATGCTATGAAATATTATAGTTGATGTGTCGATGTGTAATGTGTACAATACTATAAAATGATATAGTTGATGCGTACATGTGTACAATGCTATGAAATGTTATAGTTGATGCGTCGATGTGTACAATGCTATAAAATGATATAGTTGATGCGTACATGTGTACATTGCTATGAAATGTTATAGTTGATGCGTCGATGTGTAAAATGCTATGAAATGTTAAAGTTGATGCGTCGATGTGTACAATGCTATGCATTGTTATAGTTGATGCGCCGATGCGTACAATGCTATGAAATGTTATAGTTGATGCGTCGATGTGTACAATGCTATGAAATGTTATAGTTGATGTGTCGATGTGTACAATGCTATGAAATGTTATAGTTGATGCGTCGATGTGTACAATGCTATGAAATGCTATAGTTGATGCGTCGATGTGTACAATGCTATGAAATGTTATAGTTGATGCGTCGATGTGTACAATGCTATGAAATGTTATAGTTGATGCGTCGATGTGTACAATGCTATAAAATGTTATTGTTGATGCGTCGCTGTTTAGAGGGTCGTTATTTATGCCAACGTATCAGAGGGTTTTAATAAGACCTGATGTCATTATTTATAGTTATATTCAAGGTTAAAATTGGTGTTTCAATGTTTCACATTTTTTTCTGGGTAGATATATCCTATGATCTGTAGACATATAATGAAAAGATTATATTCGATGTATCGTATATCAAATGACAAAAGTGGAATATCAAAAGCAAATGTAAGAGCCAATGTAAGAGCCAATGTAAGAGCCAATGTAAGAGCCAATGTAAGAGCCAATGTAAGAGCCAATGTAAGAGCCAATGTAAGAGCCAATGTAAGAGCCAATGTAAGAGCCAATGTAA
>CAXITT010000022.1:52633-73012 GCA_964033795.1 Lymnaea stagnalis | reverse complement strand
GGGGGGGGGGGGAGGGAATAACTTTGGTGACAGCCTGGTTTCAGACGAGGAGAGGCTTTCATGCGATTGTGTGAGGGGAGGGGGGTTGAGGGGGTGAATGGAGGGGGTTTGTAGTTTCCAACCCCCTTGCATTCATTTAGGAGAGAATTGCTTAGTTCGAGGAGTGGGCACAGCTGATCTTAAGTGAATTATTTTGTTTGTATATATATTTATATATATATATTATTAGGTTGTTTTATATAGCGCAGTACCCCAGTCTAGGGCTAGGGTCACTGCACTTCACAAAAACATTACCAATTAAAGAAACGTATAAATTTAAATATAAAACTTTAAAAAAAAAAAAAAACTAAACCAAAAAGGTTAAGAGTATTTCAATGATAGTATTCGGAAATCGCGCTCATTTCAGCCTGTTTCTAAGCATGTTGGTTCATCACTATCTTTAATTAAATCAAAATTGTGTTTTATTTAAGTAAATACTAGACATTTTTTTAAAGAACCCTCACGTGGGGGTGGGGGTGGGTGTTTATAATTAAATCAATGAGCCTAAAAATGAGCTAGGATTTTTTAATTTAAAAAAAAAAAATTACAAAGACCCAACATTTATACATATATTTTTGTTCAAAATATAGATACACATTTTCTTAGCGGGAAACTTTGAATGTCGTATGCTAGAAACTGTGTTCATGGGAATGGGGGGAGAAACATACCTACATTTCATCTGACCAATCTCTGTAAGTGTTGGTGATTGGAACAGCAAGGGGGATCACCACCACCAACTAATCTTTCCGTCAAAGATGGCCGCCCCAAGGGCTTTGATTTACGGGTGTCACACACACAAAAAATCGCCCGTCCACTGAATTGCGCGCTGTCAATTTCGGCCCTCGGCGTGCGCTTGGATTTACGGCAATCCCCGATCAAACGTTTACATTTATTCATTACGGAGAATCAGGCGGGGGTGGGGGGGGGGGGGGGGGGGAATTTTGTCCGAGACGTTTTATGGGAAAGGGAAAGCTTGTGAGATGGCACTACCATGTTTAGATGTCTAGTCGTCAAGTGAACACTGTAAAACTGCGACATTCTAGCAGGGCAAGAACACTCGGCCAACACATTTGAAGGTTTGTGTGTGTGTGTGGGTGTGTGGGGGCTGTTAAGATTAGGAAGGCAGAGATGAACACCAAGCAAATGTGTTTCGAAGAACACATTTCAGACCCCCAAGAAATAAACCTCCAAACTCCTTGTAAATAACTATATCAGCCCTTACAAAGAATTTCGGCTAAAACTTGCCAAGGACTTCTCATGGACTCGACCGGCGCTGATATTAACATCAGCAACTACTAGTTTATTTTTGTTTTTAAAAAAAATTGTCCCAGAGCAATCGTACATTCTACCAAGCACTTTTCACTCCAGCCACATCAACTAATTTGCCTACAATGGCTAAGATATTAAAAAACAAAAAACATGATTTTATGGGGTGGAATATTAGGTTTTCCAAAGTTGACGATTTCCACAATTTTTGGAGTTTAACACTTCAGAACTCTCACGTGTAGCAGCGACGATTTGTAAGATCAATATCACTTCTCTTCCTCCATCATAAGATTTAATGCCATAAATACTAAACATAAAAATAACATAAATCCTAGTGGTACACTCTCAGTGCGACCGTTAAACTTTAACCCCACAAACAGCCTCTGACGGAAATAACATTATTCTGACTCATGCATAACATTAACCCTGCTCCACCCTGGGCGCCGTACAGAAGCACCCTCTATGGTCATAAATCGAATATCAAGCAAAATTGGACCAATAAAGGTTAAATCACGTGACACTTAAGCTCAGTGCTTCAAACAGCCATTCCAGGACACCCCGGGCATCTAGCCGCCTGCAGAAGTGAAAACATTAACTGGCCTTCATCATCGTCTGCTTCCGTTTACTTCCGCCCGGAGGACATGTGATACGAACCTCACGCTTACGTCACATCTCGGCTTCCGAAAATAATAACACCCTTGAGAATGTACATCTCTGATTTTTATATATGCAAAATACATACAACTTTTTTAAATATAATAAATAAATATATAAATAAAGACAGGCAGACAGACAGACAGGCAGGCAGACGGACAGGCGGGCAGACGGACAGGCGGGCAGACAGGCGGGCAGACAGACAGACAGACAGACAGATGATAGATAATCCCCCCCCCCCCCCCCCCCCCCCTAAAAAAAAAAAAAAAAAAAAAAAAAAAACTCCTCTTTTTTTTTTTTAATAAAATTGTAAAAATTTTTTTTTTTTTTTTTAATAAATTTTTTTTTAAAAATTTTTCCCCAAAAAAAAAAAAAAAAGGAAAAAAAAAAAAAAAAAAAAAAAAAAAAACTCTCCTATTTTTTCCTTAATAGAACTGGTCAAACTATTCTAATTTGCATTAATTAAATTTTTGTTTGAAGCTATTCCCCAATATAAGACATCTAGTGGAACAGAAGGAACAAAATAAAACAAACAAACGGAGGTGGTCAGCTGGTATGTTGGGACCCATAGATGACTCTTCTCACCGACTCTTAATTTTAACATCATGCAATTTAATGAAAATATGATTGGAAAAGAAAACGTTTGGGAAAACCAGTGGATGCCAGCCTGTGCTCCTTGCACTTCTCAGGGGCTCCGCAGCACCCTCCCCCAACACTACCCCCCTTAGACCTGTCAGGCGTTTCTTTGGGTGGGGGTAGTTCTTATAAACTATACTTTTTAAATTTAATTTTTAACCCAGCGTGCGCCTCCATCGTTGTGACGCACGCATCAAGAGACCCGGTTAAAATACACTCTCAACATGACGTCATGACATAGTGTTTTCCTCACTTGTCACAACGTTCCCTCTTCATCACGACACCAGTGTTTGAACTGCCAGAAACGAGGAATAACAAGGAAAACTCGATTTGGTTGCGCGTCGTACCCTCCCACTTGACGGTCTCTCTTTAAACATTGAGTTACCCACTGACTCATGCTCGCCTCGATAAGGACAAACAAATTTTCGACAAAGGTCGAGCACACCAACACATGCAAACTGCGACCCGAGGCCCTAACGCCTGTATTCGTTACTCCTCTTCACTCCAAACATCACCAGCAACTCTCCCCCCACCCCCACAAAACCAATGAAGTGATGGAGACCATCACAACCTGAACCCACCCCCCCCCCCCACCGCCGCACTCCCGACCCCCGTGTCAAAGATGTCATTTTTGACAACTGCAATTTTCAGTTTCCATTCCTCATCAACAGCAATCTGTTTCCCAGAGCAACAGGGCGGGTCAGAGCCCTTGCCCTCCTCCACCCTCACCCCACCCCCAAACCCCATGGGGTCCGAAACTTGTTACGTTGGGTCCCTCGGTAGACTAAAGGAACCTGCTCCTATGAGCGCAGGGAAGCTTAACTTGTCTAAAAGGGGGACTAACCATGGTCAAGGGGCATGAACACGGAGCTCAGTTTGAAGCGCGTGATAAGCTTGTGAATTTATAACATAAAAAAAGATAAGGGTGGGGGTATGGGGGAGGACATGGACTCAAACTCACGTTTAATTTCAAACCAGTTCAATCCTGTTCATCCAACCCCCTTCCATTTTTTTCCTTCAAAATACTCTCATCCTTTGATTTGATCCCATCATCTCTAAGAATCCAATTTTCTCTCTCATTCCATCACTCCCCGACTCCCCCCCCCTTCTCGTTACGTCAAAATGTAGCAGATTATGACGTATGAGTCGGCCTGTCTTTTCGGATGGCGGGATGTGTGGGATATGCAGGATGTGTGGGATATGCGGGATGTGTGGGATATGCGGGATGTGTGGGAAAAAACACCAAATGAAAATCTCAAACTTGTAATTTTTTAATTTTTTTTTTTTTTTACATGGAAAGCGATAGCTCTCTATCTTGTCAACATCACCATTCGCAACACCAGAGCTGGTGAAGATGGATCAATTCAATCACGTGACCATGAAAACTTAAGTTTACTCTGAGCGTCCTTATTTCAATTTGCTCTGTGCAACTTTATTTTAGATCTTTCTGGGTGCCTTTATTTTAGATCTTTCTAGGTGCCTTTATTTTAGATCTTTCTGTGTGCCTTTATTTTAGATCTTTCTGTGTGCCTTTATTTTAGATCTTTCTAGGGGCCTTTATTTTAGATCTTTCTAGGGGCCTTTATTTTAGATCTTTCTGAGTGCCTTTATTTTTAGATCTTTATGGGTGCCTTTATTTTAGATCTTTCTGTGTGCCTTTATTTTAGATCTTTCTGGGTGCCTTTATTTTAGATCTTTCTAGGGGCCTTTATTTTAGATCTTTCTGAGTGCCTTTATTTTAGATCTTTCTGTGTGCCTTTATTTTTAGATCTTTATGGGTGCCTTTATTTTAGATCTTTCTGTGTGCCTTTATTTTAGATCTTTCTGGGTGCCTTTATTTTAGATCTTTCTAGGGGCCTTTATTTTAGATCTTTCTGGGTGCCTTTATTTTAGATCTTTCTGAGTGCCTTTATTTTAGATCTTTCTGAGTGCCTTTATTTTAGATCTTTCTGAGTGCCTTTTTTTAGATCTTTATGGGTGCCTTTATTTTAGATCTTTCTAGGGGCCTTTATTTTAGATCTTTCTGAGTGCCTTTATTTTAGATCTTTCTGAGTGCCTTTATTTTAGATCTTTCTGAGTGCCTTTTTTTAGATCTTTATGGGTACCTTTATTTTAGATCTTTCTGTGTGTCTTTGCTTTAAATCGTCTCTGGCGTCATTATTTTCTATCCCCCTTCTTTTAGATAAGTTCCGGGGCCTTTATGTTATATTTCCCGGGCGCATTTTAATTGGATTATTTTAAAATCGTTCCGGTTGGCATTATTTCGCGTCACTGCGGTTAGCTCTGACGGTCATGAAAGCCTAAACAAAAGTCTTGTCTCTAGTCTTACACAGGAATTTCCCCCTCACTGATTAAATCATTAATGGACATCTGGGATAGCATACATTTTTCTCTTCTAATGCTGTATGAACCTATACAATGGAACTACTGCTCAGGGTGTGCGTCTCTTTACACCTGGATGCGAAAGTGAGCCAACAGATGTACGCGTTTATTTAGCGTGCATTTTAAAAATCTTCTTTCTTGTTTCGGTTCCGCTGGCGATGACAACCCGAGTTGATAAAGTTGTTGCAAACAGTTCATTCCATTTCGCCGATGAATTCGTCACGCAGGCAGCCGCGGGGGCCCCGCTAATCCATCATCCGAACGACGAAGAAGAAGTTGTGGATATCAGTTATCCATCATGTGCTCCTGTACATAAAGTGCTCATCCGCCGTTGTCGTCGTTTCGCCCCCAGGTTTTCTCATGCCCATGGATGAGCTCCGCTGAGATCAGTTGTTTGGTAACGTGAAAATGACTTGAGGAGATTCTAGTGGATAAGTTAGTGAACAGCTCATCTCTTTTTTTCTTCTTTATCTCCCAATCTACTCACTTCTCAGGTGTTAGTCTAGAAGCTCCGTGTATTTACTCCCCCTACATTTACTCCCACAACCCCCCAAAAATATCTATATGGATCCACTCACTTTTCCTCTATCAATTCTTCTTCCTCGTCATCGCTCTTTCTCTGCCAGCACCCTCCCCTTCTCTGTCACTGTTATAATATAGATATGTGTTAATTTCTCTTTCGTCCTTCCTCTCCATACGAGCGAGCTCTCATTGTCTCATATCTTTTCCCCTCTCCTGTCTCTCTCTCTCTCTCTCTCTCTCTCTCTCTCTTTACCCCCAATTTTATTGTAGAATGTGGAGAGGGGGAAAAAGCAATGCTAAAACTGTATATTTCTTGTCCAATTTTTGCGAATCTTCACTCACTAAACTCTACCCGCAAACAATGCAAGACATTCGCCCCAATGTATCACAAAAGACATTCCCTTCAATGTATTACAATCAGCTCCCTGACAGACCCCCATTCAAAAAGCATGTGAATAATTATATCTTTTAAAAAATCATTCAGCTAAATTATGTCTCTTTGAGCGGTTTTACATATTCCTCGTGGCAAATCCATTACCGTTAAACCTCCAATAAACGCTCTTCACGTCAATATTACATCGCCATTGACTTCCTTAACAAATGAGCTTTTAAAGGCATGCCAATAAAGTCAATAAAAACAAACCTTTATGCTCAAGTTACGTTCTAAAAGTTCGGCAAATTCTAAGCGGCAAATACATTACCATTAAACCTCCAATAAACGCGCTATTAAATACATGTCCATTGCAGTAAATAAGAAAAAAAAATGACGTCTTAGAAATTACCGATGGGCATTTTTTGTGCGCAATAGGCGCTCCCCTCGAATTCGCCTCGCCCAGGTCACGTGAACGCGACAAATCTTACCGCGAAAAGTAATTAAACCTCGAAGGAAGTTGTCGATAGATGGAGAGATTTCATATTACAAATGTCCGAGGTCAGCTCTTGGCCGGAGGGAGGCCACTCCCATCATTAGACCGCCCCACCCTCC
Organism: Lymnaea stagnalis; assembly: GCA_964033795.1. Lineage (NCBI taxonomy): Eukaryota > Metazoa > Mollusca > Gastropoda > Lymnaeidae > Lymnaea > Lymnaea stagnalis. The sequence goes on along the minus strand of CAXITT010000022.1, from coordinate 66,528 downwards.
CCTCTCTCCAGATCGCCCTTAAAAAATGAGGGTGGGTTCGGTTGGGAAATAAGCTAAAAAGTAAAACGTAGATTGCTTCGCTCGTTGACATGCATCGCCTCTGAGAACGAAAGCGGGCTATCGATTCGCGAGGCATTGTAGAGATAATATCCCATCTCCGCGCGCCGAGCTCTTTCGTGGAGGGGCGCTCCGAGACCCTACGACAAAGAAACCCCCACCCCAACCTCTTTTTTTCCCCCTCTCCTCACGTGACCACTTGACCCGAGCGATGGCAAACATGGAAATACATCAGAAATTTACAACTCGTCCTTTTAAAAACCAGAAAATTAAAAAAAAGAAAAAAAATGCCGCTCCTTTTTTTTCTTTCTTTTTTTTTCTATCTTTTTTTTCTTTCTTTTTTTTTCTTTTTTTTTTTTTTGTTTGGGGCCTCTGACATCTCTAGCACAAAATTTGGGGTGATTTTTTAGGACGCAAATGTCCATCATTTTCGGAGTGACCGATTAAAAAAAAAAGGAGCCACATTTCAAAGAAGTTTTTTTTTTGACGATTTTTCCACCAAGTGAAGTGAGACGGTTAGTTGCGTAAGTGTTACATGCATGGGTTGGGGGGCGGGGGGGGGGCGGGCCCCTCATGAATTTCATCTGATCATCGCTAACCATCATTTCCCATTGAATTCCCCATTTTTTCCCGTTTCTTGTTTTTTGTTGTTTTTTTCCTTCTTTTTTTAAAATATTCCTTTCAATTTTCCCCCATGTAAATTCATCGATACATGCACATGAAGAGGGAGTGGGGGATAAAAAAAAAAGACAAACGAAATTCGGCCGTTAGCCACAAGGAAAGACGCTGCAATAGATTCCGTATTTTTTGACCGGGTAAAAAACGGACATTGAAGAGTTCAAGTAATAGAGACCCCCAAGAGCAGAGAATGGAGCCACCGTTGTTTTGATTTATCCTTTTCTCATCCCTGGGATTCTGTCATGTATCTAAGGGAAATAGGGGGGGGGTAGCACTGCAATGAGTAGAAAGGGGGTGAGAGATAGAGAGAGATAGAGAGAGGGGAGGGAGGGAGGGGAGAAGGAGGGGAGAGGGAGGGGGAGAGAGGAGGAGGGAGAGTAGGGTTTGTTTAAGTCTTGTAAAACGACAATAAAACTCTGTGGGACTGAGTACGTTCAGCGGTCTGTGAGGGCGACTGTACAACTTCGGGATGAGCAGTTAAAAAAAAAACAACAAACCACGTCAGTGGCTCCCTCCAACGAGATAAGCTGATTAATCACATATACACACATAGTGTTTTATGGGAGCAAAATAACACGAGAGATTCGTTAGGACGAGGGTTCTCAATCGAGAAAACATATTCTGTTGGAGCATGCTTCGTGAACGGGTTGCTCGTTCAAATCAATTTTTCATGAATTTTACGCAGGTTATGAGTAAGACCTATCTCCCAACGTAGACACGAACGAAATCATTCAATAGATACATTGTAAATGTTCCTTTGTGTTTTTTTTTTTTTTTTGTATTTTTTTTTTTTTTGGTAATGTTTTACCCAGCGCAGTAATGAGGAGTCCGATTTTATAATGACGATTTTTATTTTGTGAAAGTGTCACGCCGTATTTCGCAAATGTTTAGAACCACTGATTTCGCTATCGGTGGGTTAGGTCACCCAGCTCCAGGTGGACACACTTCGCACTGGATGTTCGTGACGCAATTACAACTTTTTGTTGTTGTTGATGTTTTTACAGCAATGCCGCGTCGGAGTCTTTGACTCCTAACTCCGCCTTCCTGTATCCGACACGAATCCCCTCGCCCGATCATCGGGATACGCCGCCAGAAGTGTTTTTCTGGTTGGGGGTGGGGGGGGGGGGCGGGACGACAAACAAAGAAAACCTTATCCACAATTATGATTATCATCAGACAACTGTTTGAAGTTGTACTTGCACTCTACGACTAATAAACCGAATGAGAAAGATACCGTTAAGACACATGATAAAACTGTAACCACGTGCAAGAGATAACAAAAATTTGTTATAGCTGTAACAAGAAATGTTTCAATAAACTATAATCTGTTTAATCCAATATGTAATGAACTTAGATTTCTAAAAAAACAAACAAAAACAAACAAAGCGGCAGAGGCCAATGACAAGTGCTTCCTTACGTCAGAGCTGATAGTGCTTGGACAAAAGAGATGCAGTTACAATAGTGCTTGGACAAAAGAGATGCAGTTACAATAGTGCTTGGACAAAAGAGATGCAGTTACAATAGTGCTTGGACAAAAGAGATGCAGTTACAATAGTGCTTGGACAAAAGAGATGCAGTTACAATAGTGCTTGGACAAAAGAGATGCAGTTACAATAGTGCTTGGACAAAAGAGATGCAGTTACAATAGTGCTTGGACAAAAGAGATGCAGTTACAATAGTGCTTGGACAAAAGAGATGCAGTTACAATAGTGCTTGGACAAAAGAGATGCAGTTACAATAGTGCTTGGACAAAAGAGATGCAGTTACAATAGTGCTTGGACAAAAGAGATGCAGTTACAATATTGCTTGGACAAATGAGATGGTCCATAATAGTTACAATAGTGCATGGACTAATGAGATGGTCCATAATAGTTACAATAGTGCTTGGACTAATGAGATGGTCCATAATAGTTACAATAGTGCTTGCACAAATGAGATGGTCCATAATAGTTACAATAGTGCTTGGACTAATGAGATGGTTCATAATAGTTACAATAGTGCTTGGACTAATGAGATGGTCCATAATGGTCACGATAGTGCTTGCGCTAATGAGATGGTTCATACTAGTTACAATAGTGCTTGGACTAATGAGTTGGTCCATAATAGTTACGATAGTGCTTGGACTAATGAGATGGTCCATAATAGTTACAATAGTGCTTGGACTAATGAGATGGTTCATAATAGTTACGATAGTGCTTGGACTAATGAGATGGTCCATAATGGTTACAATAGTGCTTGGACTAATGAGATGGTCCATAATAGTTACAATAGTGCTTGGACAAATGAGATGGTCCATAATAGTTACAATAGTGCTTGGACAAATGAGATGGTTCATAGAGATCAATATTTTAAAAAAATATTACTTTGCCGATAATTTGGTCAGTATGTGTTCAAGGAGTGCTTGGCCACTCATAATACAAATTAGTAACGTCAGTTAAAACCCAACAGCTGACCATGAGGTGAAGGACGTTTTAAGGACCATCTGCTTATCATACGTCACGTGTTGACCAAAGGGTTGACTTGAAGTCGCGGCATGAGGGATTGTGAAGGGTGAAAAGGGATTGTTGGGAGGGGGGTGGGGGGAAGAGGGAAAGGGGCATTTACATTATTTTTTTAATATGATTCCATCTTCTTGTTTGTTTGTCAGTTGTTACCTTTATACAGATTTTCAGCTTTGTTACCTTTACAGATATTGAGCTTTGTTACCTTCATGCATATTTTGCTTCAATAAATAAATTATCGGCCCCCACTTTTCTTTGACCAGCTACAATCTTATTAAAGAGTCAAAGGTCAAGGAAAGAGTCACAGAATCACATCCGTCTTCAGCGCAAGGCCATGCGTCATATACAATTTAGTGTCATAGACGAGTTTCGTAGACCAGTGTCAAGGACCAAGAGTCACAGACCAAGAGTCACAGACCAAGAGTCACAGACCAAGAGTCACAGACCAAGAGTCACAGACCAAGAGTCACAGACCAAGAGTCACAGACCAAGTCTCATAATGAAGCGTACAAAACAAAATGTAGAGTGAGATATCATAAGTCATAGACAAACATCTTAGACAAACAGTCAGAGGCAAGAGAATATTCTCAAACAGTCATAGACGGAGCTTCAGGTTCTGATTCGTCTGGTCTCCACATTAATGCCAACGGTCAGTTCACTTAGCAGCCTCAAGTTGTTCTTTGTGTCAAGTCCACTAGGGGCACACCAGAAACAAACCTGAAAGTGCCTCATTAGCAGGTCCTTGTTTCGGACACGGCTGCCGGACATTTGGCTGAGGGTAGATGAGAGGACTTAAAGGACATGGATATAACTAAGCCCCATGGTCCCGTTTCCCCCTTGGGGTGCTCTTAGTGCTACAGAACGTCTAGGGGGGTTAGGGAAAGGGGTGGGGGGTCCTGAAGACCACTTCAACGGTCGAGATGTGTTTTGTGAAATAGGATGTCAGGTCCGCGAATAGCGAGTACAAATAAAACATTAACACTGAGAGAGGTTCTGTTGGGCGCGTGGTCGAGGGGTTAGTCAAGCCACTTTGGTACTCAAAAGGTTTTGTGTGCGTATATATATGTGTGTGTGTGTGGGGGGGGTTGTGTGCCCTTATTTGTACGTTTATGGACGGTTGTTGTATGCAAATGTAGTGATAGAGATGGGGATATCAATATTCATTTGAAAATGACTAATGTTCATGGAGGTAAAGACCAGAGTTTAAGGTTCGATCACGCTGAAGCGAGTAGTGATAATGGGGACGTGTAAAGGGCATTTAAGGGGCCAGCTGTGGCTGGGACGAGTTTTTCACAATCAAACTGAACGGGTCATAGTTGGCGAAATCTCAATTTTTGGGGGACTTTTTATATATAAGAGCAGCCTCAGAACGGACCGGACTAGGGAGTCTGGTTATGACTTGGATCATGAGTCATCTGCGACAGACGGAACTAAATGGACTGACTTAATTGATGACTTGTTGAGACTTTGTTGAGACTTTGGTTGAGATTTTGGTTGAGACTTTGGTTGAGACTTTGGTTGCGACTTTGGTTGAGATTAGGGTTGAGATTAGGGTTAAAACTGGTTGAGACTTTGGTTGAGATTTTGGTTGAGATTTTAGTTGAGACTTTGGTTGAGACTTTGGTTGAAATTAGAGTTGAGATTAGGGTTAAAACTGGTTGAGACTTTGGTTGAGATTTTGGTTGAGATTTTAGTTGAGACTTTGGTTGAGACTTTGGTTGAGATTAGGGTTGACATTAGGGTTAAAACTGGTTGAGATTTTGGTTGAGATTTTAGTTGAGACTTTGGTAATCGTCGTTTTACAATTTAAAAAAAATAAAAATTTCACGTCACTTTGCTGACGATATGTTTCAAGCGAAACTCCTTGGAAGTGTTTCAGACTTTTATGTGAATGCATACCCTTTCGGGAGGGAGGGGGGGCGTGGGGGGCGTGGGGGGGAGCAGAGCTCGATCGTCTGCAATCTACTGGCTACTGCCCGATAACATCTCCATCGCGTGGTTTTGAATGTTTCAAGGCCAGAGAAAAAGTTAAAGACTTTTGGCTTTTCAGGCTAGACATCTAAATCCGCCTGCTACTATCAGCTTAAGGGAGACGTAGGGTTACGCCAGCTTCCGGTGCTTCCGTTTCTTCGAGACCCGCGTGGACGTAACGACCCTGCGCTGTTATGAAGTACTCCTCCCGCCCCTATCATTCATGATAAGCATTCAGATAAGTTAAACAGCAAGCAACTTTCAACAACGGACGATAAGGTCACACATAACTCGCGGGCCCTCGGTAATCCTCGAACAATGTAGCACCCGCCCTATTTTCAGCCACGGACATAGCTGTAAGGTGTCAGGGAATGACACCCTGGTGTGACCCCCCCCCTAACCCTGGAGGGAAGGGGGTGGCCAATTTCGATGTACCTTGAGGCGGCCACGCGCTCCTCGCTTGGCGAGGTTGCCGAGCACTGGCGAGTAGCATTAATTGAGTAGCATGCACGTGCTAGTTGATGATGTCAAGGGCGTTGAATTTAGGGGTGGAGGAGGTTTGGATACATCTGTCCAGACTCCCCCGGGGGGGGGGGCGTGCATTGTGTTAGTGGACTGCGTGGAGAGGGTGAAGCAGATAGGAAGGGAGGTTAATCTTCTGGGCAGTGATTAGAGTTAATTAATTTCTGTTTCAATATTTGTTAATTTGGAAGAAATAGGAGGGAAAAAATGGTTGGTGGGGTGGGGTGTGGGGCGGTAGGTTAAGGTTGCAATAGAAATGATCATAGAATCTTCGATTTCATCTGATTTCTTACACCTGGAGGTTTAAATTGTTCTTAAAATTGTAATGTTATTAAATAAATATGGCCTTTAATTATGTGCTGGACGTCTGCGCTATCTGCTATAAAAATGTGCTTGAAATATGGGTCTGAGAATGTTCCCGAATATCTATCATAAGTATGTGCTATATGTGTGTCCAGAAGTATGAGTAATACAATAATGTGCTACACACGTGATGTGTATTTAAGAGCTTTCGGTGAATGATCGATGTGCTCCTATTGTGAGGGGGGGGGGGGGGGGGGGGGGAAAAAAAGGGGGAGGGGTGGGCATAAGCCATATACCCACTGGTTGATTTGTGGACCCAGTATGAAGAGTTTTGAGCACTGAATGAAAACACACAATGCTCTCTGGGACACTAACGCTACCAGTTGGTGCTGACTTCACTAAATAGAATTCCCGATAACTGCTCTTCATGAGATTCTTAAACATACCGGAAGTGTGTTTGGAGCGTAATATTTTCTTGTGGTGTACGGAAATAGTCAGTGTAATTAATCAGCTGTGTAAAAAAACAAAAAGGGAAGGGGGGTGGGAGGGGGGACATTACAATATTGCTATAGTTCAGAGACTGTGACGTACCATTTTTGGAGGGGATTGGGGGGGGGGGTATGGGGGTAGCTCTAACTGGGATTTTTATCAAGTGCGTGATTAGAACGCGTGTTTTGTCAAGTAACTTTAGTAGATATGTGTTCTGAGAACACCCATTCTAAGACACACACACACACACACACAGATCCACTACCCTTATTCATTGCAACAAAAAGCCATTTCTCATTGCCCCGAACTTCATTAAACTACACCCCGAGACATTCCCATCACTAAGCCAAAAAGAACCAATCAACGCTCGTAAATCGCCGAGTTCAAAAGCGATTGGCTGGCTGAATACACACACAACGAGCGTCCTGATGAAGCGGCCATTTTGACAAGCGATCTTACGATGTATTAACGTGACGGTCTATAAAACATGATCTCACAGAGACGACCTTGTCAATAAGATAACGTACTCTCTACTCGACTTGTCACTTCATAAAGGGGGTGATTTTTATACGTATCTTTTGTAGATACGCCCGGCTTATGAATTACATAAATTTTTCCGGACTATCAAATCGTTTGTTCGCAATGCTGAACTTTCGAGCTAGGCTTGTCGTTGGGACTACCAGAGGGTGTAAAGCAGTGGCGTAGAGAGGGTGTTTGGCGCCCGGGGACAAGATCCATTTTAAAGTGCCCCCTTTTCTTTTTTTCAACTCTCGAACCCATTATTTTTATCAATAATATAATATCAAATCACATTTTGGCGCCCCTAACTAGCTTGCGCTCGGGGACATCTGTCCCCCCTGCTTCCCATCGCTACGCCTCTGGTGTAAAGGCAGCGGCGTTTTCATCTAGGGTGAACACTTTCTATCTCCTTATACTTCAGAAAACATAGATATGGAATTTAAGATATATTTTTGTGGGAGGAGAGGATATTCGGATTTTGTAACGCCCGGTGAGCTTTTTGATCCCTTATTCACCACCTCCCCATTGGGGAAAATCTAACACATGCCGAGAATACATCACGCGTAAGCCATACATAATATCAGCAACTAGTCGGCCCGCGGCGTAGCATACGCCGCAGAATTGCTCATAGTTGAGTGAAGACTTCGTGAAAGACGCAGTTGTCCAAATGGGGTGGGTTTAAGGATACAACTGTGATATAGCCCGCCAAACTTTAGCGGCAGCAATGCGTGAACTTCCCATGTAGTAAAATTACTTGAAAAAACATGAACTTAAGTATCGCACATTTAAGAGATCCAATATTTGCTACACCCCTTCCCCCCATGATACGTCACTGCACACTTTTTATTTCACGCCCATGAACTATATTAAATATTCTCATGTCCCAACCACTTTTCAGCCGAATATTTTTCACACAATACTTAAACTGAGACGATTTCATTTCCTAAAAGAAAATAGTATGCACCAAACGCCATTGCGTTGTTAAAAATAGATCATTTAGCGTAGTTATCGGGAATTCTATTTTGCGCGCTATTGAACTCATTATTGAACCACGCACTGGCGTATCTATAAATAGCCTGCGTGGTGTTTGACCCGTCTTGTTTGACTTTTGTTTGCGAGTTATATATATAGATAGACCAAAAGTGTTATCCTTTTATTTCGTCTTTCTTCTTATTAGAGCTATAGGTATAAATGAGAATACAATGAGTGGCTAGATCTAAACCTTTCTTGGTGCACATGCACTCGAATATCTATCGTGAAATACTGATGGATTTTTAGCTCATTAATATTCAGTCGTGGCCGGCGTCGTCAATTTAACTTTGACATCTACAATATATCTAAATACCAGTAGGCCTGGATGACGATATAGAGCTCGACGAGTATTGATAGATGCATAGGCCAAACTTGTTAGGCGTACCCTTTCTTATGCCATATTGCACTAGCGCTGGATTCTAAACTAATGATATGCGAACCTAGAAACCCAAACAAGTTTTGGAAGGTATAACAGTTATTTTACTTTATACTAGACTAAGCTTTATAAATACTCGAAGGCTTAGGTCAGCGGTTCTCAACCTGTGGGTCGTGACCATCGGAAAAGACATATTGATGGGGTCGCCACAACATGATGGGCTGTATTAAAGGGTTGCGGCATTAGGAAGGCTTAGAACCACTGGCCTTAGTATAAGTGTTTGGATAAAGGGAAAAAAAAGCTTTATAAACATAACTTTCACAATAAAGATTTGTTATATCGGTGGATTTTAAACTAATTGAATCCATTCCTTGTGTTAAGGAAGGAGGCCCAACGTTTATTTCAAAATTAAACGCTATTCCTTTGGCATTTTTCCACCGATTTTAATGGGACAACTTTTAAAATAAAGTGTTTCCATTATCCAAACCTTAAGGATTCACTGTTCTAAAATTTTAATGAACTCCCCCTCCGGCCTCAGTGATCCCAAGAGTTAATTTTTTGAAAGGCAACATCTTTTTGGCGAAAATCGGATTTTAATGAGATTAATTATAACAGTTAACTTGAATATAATTTAGATGAAGGATTGTTACGGGGGCCATATCATCTTTTGAATGACTAAAATGGCCCTTGATGTAATCAGTTTGTGCCTGGGGATCCTCTTCAATATTAGATCTAATAACAAACGGAGAAAAGCTTTAGACTTTAGACTAACTTTGGTGGATTTGTGTGTGTGTGTGTGTGTGTTAAATTTCAATTAAAATTCAATGTGATATTTTAAAAATTTAGAATGGCCTTAAAATCCTGTTTTTTCCTTGTTTTTTTTTTTTTGTTTTTTGTTGTTGACAGGGCAAAGTTTGTATATAATTGTAGTGGGCCCTGTAGTGGGCCCTGTAGTGGGCCACATGACAAATTCAAAGTTTACAAGAGTTTGAAATCTTAATTTTTTTACTAGGAGAAAATGTTTTAAAATTGTGCATGTTATTTTAGAGAAGTGTTTTTGACAGGGCTAATAAAAATACGTTGGATCAGCAGTTCTCAACCTGTGGGTCGCGACTCTTTTGGGGGGGGGGTCGAACGACCCCTAGACGGGGGGTCGCCTAAGACCACCGGAAAACACATGTTCATGAAGTAGCAACGAAAATAATTTTATAGTCGGGGGGTCACCACAACACGAGGAACTGTCTTAAAGGCACGCGGCATGGGGAAGGTTGAGAGCCACTGGTTTAGATGTGGTGATTGTGTGTGTGTGTATTGTCCCATAGACGATAATGAACGTGTGATCAACGTAACAACATTAAAATTTTAAAACTAAAATCGTATCATAGTCCTCGTCTCACCCATGAGGGGCGGAGGGAGGGGAGGAGGGAGGGGAGGAGGGAGGGGAGGAGGGAGGGGAGGAGGGAGGGGAGGAGGGAGGGGGTTGCGCGAGACAGGGGTGTTGGGTTAGGGGTCGTTTTGATGGGTGGGTCACCGGGGTTTAATATTCGATATCTTGAAACCCTCAATGTGTCGTGTAGTTCTGGCTCATTGTTTACTTACTGTGGCTTTATTGGAGCCAAATCTGGAGGTGGCTCAAACACAGGAGGTCAAAGGTCGTGAAGTAATTACACTTTACAGGTCTTCTTCCTTCCGCTAATAACATCGGGGTTCCCAGCTACACTAACTAGAGCTGCACTGGATCACTGCTACATAGTGAGACTCCCTATGTTTTTTATTATTATTATTTCTTTGTTTTGATTTCACATCGGGAAATTTCTGAAGTTTTGGTCCTACGGATAGGTATATAATGTTCACTGGATTCAAAGTCCTAACTTTCCGGACATTTACATCAAACATGGAAAGTAATTCATATCATGAGACAGTATTATTTTATTGCATATATCGAAAGCACATATTTTCTGTCAGCGTAGTGCGTGTGTTCAGTAACGCGTTTCCAACTCAAACCTGGTGTTATGTAAAACCAAAAAATTGTTTAACGAAATATTTTGCACCCACATTTTTTTTTAGCAATCTTCGCTGTCGTTGAGCCGTTTGCCAAAACTTTGCCAGACAACACCTGTTGTTGTGGTACACAAGTTGCACACCTTCCAGGTATGCGACCACTGGCGTGAAAATGTTTACCTATTGGATATCGCCCCCGGGGGCGCACAGATCGCTGGCATAGAACGCATCCTCGTTGGCCGTACACATCCAGTGAACCGGGCAACCCAAGAATGCAACATTTGGTTGTCTAAGGAGAGCTGTTTCGAGGGAGTCGTGAGCCAAGGTCTTCAGCAGAATGCAAGCAGTTCAGCAGGGAGTCGAATCAAACGTTGAGACTTATCTTTGACCAGTGCAACCAAGTGGGTTAGTGACTTATCTTTGGCCAATGCAACCAAGTGGGTTATTAACTTATCTTTGACCAATGCAACCAAGTGGGTTAGTGACGTATCTTTGACCAATGCAACCAAGAAGAATAATGAGTTATCTTTGACCATTGCAACCAAGAGGTTTGATGACTTATCTTTGATAAATTCCAGAAAAACTATTGTGATAAATTTGGAAGACGCAATATGTTTTACTTTTTAAAAAGGTATGTTATTGCTCTCCAAAGGTATATTATTGTTCTCCAATGGTATACTATAGTTATTCTATGGTATTATTGTTCTCCAATGGTATATTATTTTCTCCAATGTATATTATTTTTCTCCAATACACCATATTATTTTTCTCCAATACACCCGATAAAAAGGGTAAAATTAATTGACAATATATTTAACTTGAAAAAAACCCCACAAAACTTTAAACAGTCCTCCTACCAAACTGATCAACATGGTAATTATTTCAAATCAATATGAATCCGATTTGGGGGAATGCATACAAAAACGTATATCTCTTATTCGCAGAATGCTACAGGTCTGACGTGTGAGATGTGAGTTGAAGATGGATTTTACTGTTATCAAAGCTTCAAAGCTAGATACTTGATTTACTGATTATGTTAGTAAGATAATGGGAATTTCGACGCGGAAGTGGACGAAATTTGCGGCGTAACTTCCGCTCAACTTCCGTTTCAGCAGAATGTGTTTACAACAGTGCAGACGTGTGTAGAAGATAAATCGGCGAACTCCAATCTTATTAAATACTTCAATTTGGAAATTAAGTTAAAAGGCTTTAAACAATATTTATTGCTAGCGCTGTAACTGACACACATGGCCGACGTGAAACACAGGACACACTGAACACACGGTATGCACACGACACACCGAATTCACAGGAGACACACTGAATGCACAGGAGACACAGAAAATACAGTACACACAGGACACACTGAGCACACATTACACACTTAACACACGACACACTGAACACAGAGTACACCCACGATACAATGAACACACACGATACACTGAACACAACGAACACAAAGTACACCCACGATACACTGAACACCAACGATACAATGAACACACACGATACACTGAACACAACGAACACAAAGTACACCCACGATACACTGAACACCAACGATACAATGAACACCCACGATACACTGAACACACAAGACTACTCTTTTCTTTATTTTTTTGGTTGCACGTGCCAGCGAGTCGTCATTAGAATGTGCTCTCTCATAAGTTCTAACGTCATGGGGTGAACAAGGGCAATATACGGTGTTCACTTTAGTTGGTCTGTCTGTCTTTCCGTCCGTCGGTATGACTCCATGTCTCCGTCTGGCTGTCTCTCTCTCTCTCAGTTTGTCTCTCTCTCTATCTCCCTCTCTATATCCCCCTCTCTCTGTCTCTCTGTCTGTCTCCCTCTCTCTATCACCCTCTCTCTGTCTGTCTCTCTCTGTCTGTCTCTCTCTGTCTGTCTCTCTCTGTCTGTCTGTCTGTCTCTCTCTCTCTCTTTGTCTTTGTCTGTCTCTCTGTTCCCGCTTGTCTCTTTCCTCTCTTTCTCTGTTTGTCTGTAAATGTGTGTCTCTATCTCTCTGTCCCTTTGTGTCTGTCTGTTTTTCTCCCCCCCCCTCGCCTCTCTCTCTCTTAACTAAAGGCAAATATCTATTTCTCCACATGACAAAAACAAGCTCTTTCTCCTACCCAACTCAGTAGCCTCACACTCATATTTCCCCAAATCGCCGCTGTGTTGAAAACAAAATGACAAAATTCCTACTGGATGATCGCAGTATCTTCTGTGCTGTCCGCGACCAGAAATATTCGCTAATAACATCAAGGGTAGCCCAAGGGACGCAATCCTTCCCCCACTCTGCTTATGGTACCCTAAGGGGGGTAACTGGCTACCGGAAATGAGGGACCATACAGGGGAGAAGATCCCCGACTCCAAGCCGCCATTGTCCCCCAACAAAAGAGGCAAAATGGAGACAACTCTGATCTACTAATGATGTCTAAGGCCTGATCAAGGGCGACAGCACAATAGCTTTTGACGCGGCTTGACATTCTCACCACAGAGCTTTTCATCTGGAGGCTCAGGTTCACCTCACCACCAACCTCTTCAAACCACCAACCCCTCCAACAACCCCCTTCCCAACCCCTGCTTATTTTCACAAAACGTAGACATATTTACCACAGTACTGTTCACGGTAATTTCCGTTCGATCAAATTTCCGTCGATCAATTTACCGCCGACGAAATTTCTTTCGATCAAATTTCCGGTAACCATCAATTTGAAGTACATTTTTATTGCTGTAGAAAGAGAAAGAAGGAAGTCATGAAAGGGTTTGGCTCGCCGTGGAGCCGAAACAAAACCTGATACTTATAACACGCAATAATGTCGTGTGATTTCATTCTTTGTTACAAAGTGACAGTTCGAGCACGATACACAAAGTGACAGTTCGAGCACGATACACAAAGTGACACTTCGAGCACGATACACAAAGTGACAGTTCGAGCACGATACACAAAGTGACAGTTCGAGCACGATACACAAAGTGACAGTCCGAGCACGATACACAAAGTGACAGTTGGAGCACGATACGTGAATAATTTTTATAACAGATTCCAGGCAGCATCAGCCTCTTGAAAACACGTGTATGTTAAACAAGGACCGTCAGTATCGTTTTACTGATTCCATGACCTGTCGATTCGATTATTGTTTAAATCATTTGTATTAACTTCGCTTTTGTTCGTGGCTGGCCGTCCAAATCTTTGGACGGCTAATTTTCCCACTTCCCGAAAGCCTTTCGAGCTGAAACGTGGCACATAGATTCGTTGCCGATGACAATTCTATCAAATTGACCTGTCGATTCGATTATTGTTTAAATCATTTGTATTAACTTCGCTTTTGTTCGTGGCTGGCCGTCCAAATCTTTGGACGGCTAATTTTCCCACTTCCCGAAAGCCTTTCGAGCTGAAACGTGGCACATAGATTCGTTGCCGATGACAATTCTATCAAATT
>CAXITT010000021.1:2797330-2823064 GCA_964033795.1 Lymnaea stagnalis | reverse complement strand
CTTTTTTTAATTTTTTTTTTTTTTTTTTAACGTGGATAAGCCCCGGGCGGCAATAAGCAAAGTGAGAACCATCGAGGTGCTTGGGGAGTTTAAAAAAAATATCATTTAAGCCCCACAAGTGACTTCGTAGTAATAAATGGCCCAGCATTGATCGTAGCCAGCAGGACAAAAGGCAAAAACGTATGCTAGGCTCTTGTTGTGTATGGATGGCGGGCATTTGTGGGAGATGTTATATTACATGGTTGAAAAAAAAATGGGGAGGTGGGGGGGGGGCGGGAGCTATTACAAGAAAAGGTCAAGTAATGAAACCAACATCTGGTTTTGCTCGGACTATTTTCTTCAACCCCCATCACCACCACCACCACCCCCCCCCCAATCACCCACCCCAGTATGCCAGTCTCCAGGGAAGTCAGGATTTTTGACCATTATAAACGACGTCGATTGCCTAGCATAAAGGGAAGCAGATGAAAAATGAAGTTTGGAGGAAGCATTTGGAGAGACAATTTATCTATGTTTATTTGTTGAACAGTAAGGCTGCCCAGACCACAAAAAGATTATATTCGATAATTCTTTTGAAAAAACTGAAATTTTTCTCCAATATTTTTTTTTTCCTTTTTTTTTTAAAAAAAATTTAATTTGACATTTTCCCGACAGAAGGACGTTTTTGTATCGTCGGAAAATCAATTGCTTTGCTATCTCCTTTCTCCATTTATACATGCGACCACACTGGCCATCTATGGGATTTATTGATAAATTATTCCACTTACCATAACCATACATCGTTTGAATTATCTCTTCCAATGTTAGTCTGTAGAAAACCGAAGCACTTTTTCAGTTATGGGGAATATTACCAGCAACGTTTTGGCAGATGTGCAGGAAAGCCACACACACACGCACTCACACACACACACACGCACACGCTCACAGGTATGGACATTTCATAATTTCTTCTTATTCAATCTTAATCTCAGATATTCAGCATGTTTTATTTTCTACCTCAGCTCTTTAAGCCGCAAAGTGTTTCCGGAGACGCCCTTGAAATTCCAATCTGTCTCCTTCTTTTTTCTTTCTTTTTTTTTCCCAACTCCAGCTGTTTGTCAGATACGCCCG
The DNA here is from genome assembly GCA_964033795.1 of Lymnaea stagnalis. Classification (NCBI taxonomy): domain Eukaryota; kingdom Metazoa; phylum Mollusca; class Gastropoda; family Lymnaeidae; genus Lymnaea; species Lymnaea stagnalis. Next base: position 2,821,954 of record CAXITT010000021.1, on the reverse strand, counting down.
CGCCCTCCCTCCCCATCTCTCATCCGCCCGATGGCCAGGCCGGGGCAACAGAAACAGGTCCGACAACTCCCGAAATTGCTGGTTCTTTATTAATTTTCGTTTTCTCGGAACCAGTCGCCTTTTCCTGTTATAACGATAAATATAACCTTTCCTTTAGACAGGCTTTTATTCTAAATAAATGTCGTCACACATCTTAAATACTCTAATACTAATTTTGGATATTCAACATTTAAAAAAAAAAAAAATATTTAAAAAGTAAAAATATGTACTCTTTTGAAGTGATTGAACTTACAAAGTAATCTTCAAGAACACGACTGAATATAAAATTGCATACCTCAAAAAACCTCGCGAAGTCACAATAGAGTTTTGCATAGACAAAGAGACTCGGTGGAGTCGGGGGAAAAAAAATTCCTGATGTTTTGTCTGCTGTTGTGTCTGTTTTAGTTGGCTGTTACGAATCATGGGTTTGAGTTTATAAAAAAACTTTTTTTTTTTTCAGTCTCTTTTTATTAAAACTGTAAATTGAAAAATTGTTTTAAATATTATTATTTTTTTATTATCTAAGTAACACTTTGATGGGAATACGAGTCAATGGGATTACCAGTCTACCGATGGAAAAAAATGGCGCTGCGAGTTTTCTAATCTCGAATGCCACTCGTCCGGGGTAGTGCTTCCTGGTGTACACATTAATGGCCGCAACTATTGATTGGTTGGACAACGTCCAGACGGAGGAAATATGCTGAGGTTCTTTGAACTCAGTCGACTTGAACGACTTCAGGACATGATTGATTGCACAAGAGTTGAACGATTTGTTGATTAAAAATGTGTCATTGAAAAATTACGTAAGCTAACCTAACAGTCTGTTTCCCACTAATATAGCTTCAGCCGGTTTTTAACCTTGTATATTAAATTATACAGCAGTGGTTCTAAAAATAAGATCCTCAAATTCATTTATAGGGTTTGAAATAATTTTTTTCCTATTCAGATGCTTAAATTTTAATTTTAAATAGTCTCACTTTAATGGGTTTTCGTAAACCTCGATTTAACGGTTAGCTGGGTATTGGGTACCCAAAAAAACTAAATATATATAATATATAATGCGTACGGAGATCTCAGGCTATGGACGTTTTAAATTCTTGTATCTGCCAATATAGTTGGTACAGTCCACTTGAGTTATAGTTGGTACAGTCCACTTGAGGTATAGTTGGTACAGTCCACTTGAGTTATAGTTGGTACAGTCCACTTGATTTATAGTTGGTACAGTCCACTTGAGGTATAGTTGGTACAGTCCACTTGAGTTATATTTGGTACTGAGCACTAGAGTTATAATTGGTACAGGCCACTTAAGTTATAGTTGGTACAGTCCACCTGAGTTATAATTGGTAGATTCCACTTGAGTTAAATTTGGCACAGTCCACTTGAGTTATAGTTTGTACAGTCCACTTGAGTTAAATTTGGCACAGTCCACTTGAGTTATAGTTTGTACAGTCCACTTGAGTTAAATTTGGCTCAGTCCACTTGAGTTATAGTTGGTACAGTCCACTTGAGTTAAATTTGGCACAGTCCACTTGAGTTATAGTTGGTACAGTCCATTTGAGTTTGAGTTTGTTTTTGTTTTTTTGCCCCTCTAGGGCAATACATCAATAAGCCTGAATCTGATATCGGATCTTAAACCGCAATACCATCTTCGTCTTAGGACCAACAATCTATTAAACTCGGGCCCCCTGAAAATTGATCCTGCGCTCAGGCCAAATTCCAAATTGCCCTAAGCCAACATTTCAAGCCTATAAAAATAGTACACGCGCCTTGCCATTTGCCCGCTGGTCAGTTTTCTTCTTTTTTTTAATTCTTCACGCCCTCATCCTCGTCCCTTCCTACGTCTAATTAGACAAAGAATAATTGCTTCCTCTTCCAAATGCCAAGGACAGGCCGGAAGGAGGGAAGAAATATATTTTTTTTTTTATTTACTCTTCCATTGCCCAGCTCCGTGGATGGCCGAAAATGGGAAATAAAAAGACGGGATTTTGGTGGATTTTTCAAGAAAAGATTGGGGATTTGTAAGAAAATGGATGATTTGGATTGGTGGATTATAAGAAAATTAGGTTAATGGTGTGTGAATTATTATATATAGCATGGTTTGGGAAACCCATTGGTCGCGACAGCCAATCATTTATTATTATTATTTTATTTTTTTTGAATCGCGTTCGCGGGTCACTTTGTTCTTTAAAATGGGGTCGGGGCTCGCATTTTTAACAAAATTATTGGCTTCTAATTAATTTATTGAATTGCACAGAAAACTGTAAAACGTATCAAATGAACTTGGGACTTAATGCATAAAGAAAAAAGTTAATGAGGAATTATTTTTTTAAATATATCAAAACATATATTATAACTTACCAGCTAATGTCTCCTCTGTTTTAATAATCCCCTTTCTTCGCCCCCCCCCCTGAAGTGCCACCTCGCACCCTCATGTGGTGCGTGCTACACGGGGGTTGGGAGCCCTGCCTAGCGGCTCCCGAGATGCTGCAAGAGATAATGCCCCCCCCCCCAAAAAAAAAAATTTTTTTAAAAATCCACTTATACAAATAACCCCATTGCCACTTAGCAAGGCTTCCGCCTTTAGCTGTCAACGTCAGACGCATTCCTGCCACCCTCTCTAACCAGTTCCTGTCTATCAGTAATTTGTTTCACTGTCGCGGCTCATTTTCTTGAATCACTTTTAAAACGCCAGCTTTTAAAAAAAAAAAAAAAAAAAAAGAAAAAAAAAATTGAATGACTTTCGTTGTATCATGTTCTTCACCTGCTCGTTGTTTGCCAAACCCCAGTCCGCGTCTCAATGGGCTGTCTGTCTCGGCGTGTCTTAAGTGTGGTACAGGAGCCCGCTCCAGGGTCAGCCCCGTGCCTCTCGTCGCGTCGTAACGGTTGTAACAATTGAAATCGATGACAGATCGAGGGGTTGTGGATTAGCCCGCCGGCCCGGTCCGTATTTCTTCCGGTAAGACGCTGTACCGCCAGTTCTGCCAGTTTCCTGTTGACCTTTGGACCCGAATTTGTGGGTTATTGTTGTAATGTAACATGTGGGTAAAGCTAATTCTGGCCTATAGTCCGTAGAGCACGAACCTGGTGTGTGTGTCATTAGGTCAATTGGAGCTTCATTGCAGAGTCTTTTGCCCGTGTGAGTTCCACTCTGCCCATGGGATATGAGATTTTGTATGGATATTTTATTTGTTAAAATTATTTAATTATTGCATTAAACCAGTGATTCTCAAAAAAGCGGTACGTGTATTATATGTGGTACCACAAAAAAAAAAAATTAGATATCCTGTTTGAAGTGAAAAATATGGTGGTAAAAGACCTTGCATCGTAGTTGATTAGTTCCACAATTTTGAGGACCTTTGAGCTGGACGCTCAACATTGGTAAATATTTTACTTTTTTTAAATGTCACCCTTGAATCTGTTCAAATCATGTTGTAAAGATAATGTATTTTGAAATGTATGAGTTTTGGCCCTGATTGGAGCGCTACGCATATATACGGCCATACTTGCAGACTACATACTGCCATACCTGCAGACTACATACTGCAATACGTGCAGACTGCATACAATCTACATTTCAACCCAAAAAATAAATTTTGTACCATTTCTATACTTCTACTATATGCTAATCTATGCATCTATGTTGTAATAAAGTTAATTACTGTCAGTTTCACCAAATGTTGATATAGATATAATTAACTGAATTCGAGTTGTGAAACTGCATAACACATGCTGAACATACAACTGACATCACATTCATCAAAACATTCAAATAAGAATGAATTAATGTATACATGTTTAAAAACTTGTTTAGCTTATCACTTGAACTTATAATAAGTCGAATAATCACAAATTATTTCTCATGGGAAACATGTTTATCTTATCACTTGAACTTGTAATAAGTCGAATAATCACAAATTTAGTCTCATAAAAAACATGTTTAGCACTTGAACTTGTAATAAGTCGAATAATCACAAATTAATTCTCAAGGGAAACATGTTTATCTTATCACTTGAACTTGTAATAAGTCGAATAATCACAAATTTAGTCTCATGAAAAACATGTTTATCTTATCACTTGAACTTGTAATAAGTCGAATAATCACAAATTAATTCTCATGGGAAACATGTTTATCTTATCACTTGAACTTGTAATAAGTCGAATAATCACAAATTAAGTCTCATGGAAAACATGTTTATCTTATCACTTGAACTTGTAATAAGTCGAATAATCACAAATTAAGTCTCATGGGAAACATGTTTATCTTATCACTTGAACTTGTAATAAGTCGAATAATCACAAATTAATTCTCATGGGAAACATGTTTATCTTATCACTTGAACTTGTAATAAGTCGAATAATCACAAATTAAGTCTCATGGAAAACATGTTTATCTTATCACTTGAACTTGTAATAAGTCGAATAATCACAAATTAAGTCTCATGGGAAACATGTTTATCTTATCACTTGAACTTGTAATAAGTCGAATAATCACAAATTTAGTCTCATGGGAAACATGTTTATCTTATCTATCATTTGAACTTGTAATAAGTCGAATACCACCATTTGGTCTCATGGGAAATATGCGGATGCAATCATGAGAGAACTGTACGATGTGCGCTTTTAAGAATAACAGATTTCACATTCGGGAAGCATTTTACGCAACGGAGTGTACACTATTTTTTTGTTTTGTTTTTATGTTTATTTGTTATGAAGTTTTCAAAGCGAGCTGTCATTTCTTGATTTGAATATGTAAACATATCATCAGCAATTATTTTGTTGTATCTCTCACTGCAGCGGTTATTGAAATGTCCATCTGCCCCGGGCTGTAGCACTGACTGCCGTGACAATGGAACTGTCCATCTGCCCCAGGCTATAGCATTGACTGCCATGACGGTGGAACTGTCCATCAGTCCCAGGCTATATCAATAACTGCCATAGTTATTTAAATTTCCATCTGCCCTAGGATGTATCACCGACTGCGGTGACAATGGAAGTGTCCATCTGTCCCAGGTTATAGCACTGACTGACATGATTATTGAACAGTACATCTGTCCCAGGCTATAGCACTGACTGACATGATTATTGAACAGTCAATCTTTCCCAGGTTATAGCACCGACTGCCATGATTATTGAACAGTCCATCTGTCCCAGGTTATATCACTGACTGCCATTGTCATGGGTATAGCACTGTACATATGCTCCAGGCTATAACACTAACTGTCATGTTTATCGAACTGTCCGTTTGCTACTATTTGCGTCAACACCTTCAAATAAAAGGGAGGGGGGTTGGGGGGGGGGATTGCTACGATTGACACGCCAGCCACGTTCCCCAACTATCCTCAACAGCAATGGTCACTGAAATTCCTGGTAGCATACTATACAGGAAATTTATTATAATTATAACCATCGGCTTTCTCATCAATTCTACACTCCACCCCATCGTGCCCCCCCCCCCACTTTTTTTTTAGTTTAAAACCTTTAAAAAAAATTTAATCCAAAGAAAACCACGAAACAAATTGTTAATGTTTATGTCCTTTTTGGTCTCCAAATCCTCTTCAAAGCCCTACTTGGGTCTTCAGTGCGCTTTATCTCTTCTGTTACTGTTACAATCTGCTACACTTGTCTTTCCTATGTTACCACTCTCTTGACCTCATTTGTTCAAAGATTACATGTTTTTTTAAATTTTTTTATAGACCCGTGGCGCCGTTCAGATGTTCCCTGTGTCACTTTATCTTGTCCCAGACGTTCATAGTAATCATCTCAGAGTACCCTTCATTGCCGTCCGACGTCGGGAATAGACTATTTGATTTGACGTTTTAACACCACCCCACCCTGCCATATACCCTAACCCCCCCCCCTTTTCCATCCAAGACCACACCTCTCCTGACCACACAACAGGAACCCTTTACCGCAAAACACCAGCCCTAGACCACAAAACATCAGACCTAGACCACAAAACTCGACGTCGGGAATAGACTATTTGATTTGACGTTTTAACACCCCCCCCCCCTGCCATATCCCCTAACCCCCCCCCCCCTTTTCCATCCAAGACCACACCTCTCCTGACCACACAACAGGAACCCTTTACCGCAAAACACCAGCCCTAGACCACAAAACATCAGACCTAGACCACAAAACCCCAACTCTAGACCACAAAACACCAGCCCTAGTTCTCTAAATACCAGCACTAGACCACAAATCAACCCTAGACCACAAAACACCAGCCCTAGACCACAAAACACAAGCCCTAGTTCTCTAAACACCAGCTCTAGACCACAAACCAACCCTAGACCACAAAACACCAGCCCAAGAACACAAAACCACAACTCTAGACCACAAAACACCAGCCCTAGTTCTCTAAACACCAGCTCTAGACCTCTAGACCACAAACCAACCCTAGACCACAAAACACCAGTCCTAGACCACAAAACCCCAACTCTAGACCACAAAACACCAGCCCTAGACCACAAAACACCATGATCAGGAAAAAACACACACAAAGATTGACTTTGAATAATAAGTCCTTGACCCCCGTAAGTTAATCTCTTCCGGTATATGACCTCGTTCCCGCGATCACGGAAAAAAAACGATCTTAATGTAGGTCATTTGTGTCCAGCGTCGTCTGCTGGGAGATGTTCCACTGGAAAATCACCCCTTTACTGTACAGGGCGTGAACAGATCTTGTCCTGGTTAAGACACAATCATGTCTGTCCTCTGTTACACTAACACATTGGCTCGATAAGACCACCTGTTGCCTACGTGAGGCCGTATATTTGCCCTCTTCACAGCTGTGGCTCACTAATCAAATGACTATTTTATCACTCTGGCCACCGTACTCGAGCTAAGCATAAAAGCAAGATCTCTTATGTGTATGTAATAAAAAGCCCTTCATCTTTGTATCACATTATGTCATTGTCTGCTTGACCTTCGACCCCAAAAAAATATACAATTCCCCCCCCCCTCCCCCCCCCCCCAACCAAACTGTTCAGTTTTTATTTAAAAGCCTCCACTTAACTAGAACAAAGCCAATTAAAGCCCTTCATCTTTGTATCACATTATGTCATTGTCTGCTTGACCTTCGACTCCAAAAAAATATACAATTCCACCCCCCCTCCCCCCCCCCCAACCAAACTGTTCAGTTTTTATTTAAAAGCCTCCACTTAACTAGAACAAAGCCAATTACTGTAACTATGATCTGTGTTTGTGTATGGGGGGGGGGTGGTGGGACTGGTTTTTTCATAGTATTTCCGTTAGCTCAACACCAAAACTATACGTTTACGTGTATGATACGTTTCAGTGTTTCAATGGTTACCCAGGCTCGACGCAGCGTGATCCGCCGTTGCTGTCGTCTCCCTGAAACGTCTTGATTCGTCGTGTCCAAGCAAAAGAACAATTAATCAGCATATTTCAAACACACAGTTTCAACGTTACCCACCCATCAATTCAGCCACTTTACTTCGTGTCAGCCACTCCAATGTCTGGACCACAGGCGTATTTGTTTGTCATTTTGTTTTTAAAATGGGGATCTTGTGTGTGAAACTAACAATCCGGCACGCCCTTCTTCCCCAGAAGTATTAACCAGATATCACATTAGCTCTACATTTCTAGCATTGCACATTTTCCCAATTTTAGAACTCCGAGGCACATAGGTTGACCGGCACTCTTTATAGAAACCCAAGGCGCATAGGTTGACCGGCACTCTTTATAGAAACCCAAGGCGCATAGGTTGACCGGCACTCTTTATAGAAACCCAAGGCGCATAGGTTGACCGGCACTCTTTATAGAAACCCAAGGCGCATAGGTTGACCGGCACTCTTTATAGAAACCCAAGGCGCATAGGTTGACCGGCACTCTTTATAGAAACCCAAGGCGCATAGGTTGACCGGCACTCTTTATAGAAACCCAAGGCGCATAGGTTGACCGGCACTCTTTATAGAAACCCAAGGCGCATAGGTTGACCGGCACTCTTTATAGAAACCCAAGGCGCATAGGTTGACCGGCACTCTTTATAGAAACCCAAGGCGCATAGGTTGACCGGCACTCTTTATAGAAACCCAAGGCGCATAGGTTGACCGGCACTCTTTATAGAAACCCAAGGCGCATAGGTTGACCGGCACTCTTTATAGAAACCCAAGGCGCATAGGTTGACCGGCACTCTTTATAGAAACCCAAGGCGCATAGGTTGACCGGCACTCTTTATAGAAACCCAAGGCGCATAGGTTGACCGGCACTCTTTATAGAAACCCAAGGCGCATAGGTTGACCGGCACTCTTTATAGAAACCCAAGGCGCATAGGTTGACCGGCACTCTTTATAGAAACCCCAGGCGCCTAGGTTGACCGGCACTCTTTATAGAAACCCAAGGCGCATAGGTTGACCGGCACTCCTTATAGAAACCCAAGGCGCATAGGTTGACCGGCACTCTTTATAGAAACCCAAGGCCCATAGGTTGACCGGCACTCTTTATAGAAACCCAAGGCCCATAGGTTGACCGGCACTCTTTATAGAAACCCAAGGCCCATAAGTTGACCGGCACTCTTTATAGAAACCCAAGGCGCATAGGTTGACCGGCAGTCGTCTTGAAAGTCGTCGTCTCTGAGACGATTTTGCGACACTTGTTTGTAAATTAAATCAGATTCATATCGTCTAAATGCTGAAAACTTATTATAGCGTGTTTTCATTTAGATGCAATCCATTTGGTGCGACTTAATAGGAGATGGTTTATAAGCGTGTAGCGTAACTTAAGCTGTTGAGGAAATGCCTTTTTGTGGAATACTTGAATCTACTGTAACTGTGAATGTCTCACGTAAGTACAGAGATATTCGCAGGACACGGAATAAGGACGATACTATGGTCCTTATTGCATGAGCCGCAACATTGTCCTTACTCCGCGCACAACAACATTGCTCATACTTCTTTCATTACCAGCATTGCCAGTCTATTGTTCTATGAAGCAGATAAGCGTAAAATCATGTTACGTCATTCCATTCTCTGGTCGGATTGTGTGCACAACACTGTAGAAAAAAATCGATCATCTTCTATGCACAGGACTTTTTTTTTTCCCTCTACATATTACATGGCCAAAATACATGATGAATATTCATGGGGAATTTTCAGTGGAATTTTTTTGACGACTGAGTCAGATAAGATAGAGCTGTCGCATTGTCAGCTACAGTTTCTTTGTTCGTTAAGTGTGTGAGGGTGTATGGGTGGGTGGGGGTTGCTGAAGCAGGGGGTCTTTGCCTTTGATCATAAGAGCACTACAGGTTAGATATTCAAATCATTTGAAAATAATGTATTGCTGCTCAGCTGCTCTATTGAATGAATTTTAAGAAAAGAACAAACTGAAACTAGATTATATTTCTAGGCATTTTCCCCAATATCAGAATGGGGAATGACATGATGGAGCATGACATGATGGAGCATGACATGATGGAGCATGACATGATGAGGAATAACATGATGGGGCATGACATGATGGAGCATGACATGATGAGGAATGACATGATGGGGAATAATGACATGATGGGGAATGACATGATGGGGAATGACATGATGGGGAATGACATGATGGGGAATGACATGATGGGGAATGACATGATGGGAAATGACATGATGGGGAATGACATGATGGTATGATGAGGGATGACATGATGGGGAAGAATGACATGATGGGGAATGACATGATGGGGAATGACATGATGGGGAATGACATGATGGGGAATGACATGATGGGGAATGACATGATGGGAAATGACATGATGGGGAATGACATGATGGGGAATAATGACATGATGGGGAATGACATGATGGGGAATGACATGATGGGGAATGACATGATGGGGAATGACATGATGATTTCATTTGTGTGAATCCGGGAATTGGTTTCCCGGTGCGGTTCACTAAATACGGGTGTGTGTGTGTGGGGACGGGGTTGTGGGTGTGTGTACGGGGACGGGAGTGTGGGTGTGTGTAGACGGGGGTGTGGGGATGTGTGGGGGAAAGGGGGAGGGGGGGAGATAATCGAATGATTCAATTGGTCGTCAAATTTATTTGTTTTGAAAGTAGATTATAATAGATTTCAGGGTTGATCTGGTCGGGTCAGCTGGGTTGAGTTTTTTTTTTAAATCTTTGTGGCCGAAGTTTTCAGTTGGTAATACGAGTTGATCTAGTAGCAGTTTAGCACGGAAACGATGCAAGGGGAAAATGCTAAGAACGTAATCGATTTGTCATCGTTAATAGGCGATATTATGTCGCTGTGAGTAAACAGCTTTTTTAACAAAAATTCTTTCGTCGTAGATCCACGACCAGAATTAACTATTATTAGAGGGACCCGTAATGACGTGTTAACTATATACATAGACACCCCAGCACAATACATAGACACACCAGCACAATACATAGACACACCAGCACAATACATAGACACCCAAGCACAATACATAGACACCCCAGCACAATACATAGACACACCAGCACAATACATAGACACACCAGCACAATACATAGACACACCAGCACAATACATAGACACACCAGCACAATACATAGACATCCCAGCACAATACATAGACACCCCAGCACAATACATAGACACACCAGCACAATACATAGACACCCCAGCACAATACATAGACACCCCAGCACACACCAACACCAACAACAACAACAAAACAAGAAAACATTGATCGCTTCAGAAACGTTGCTTGAAGCTTCATTTCATGACTAGTATTAGGTCCGCCCACAGACAATGGCGGCCGCAGTGCGTAAACTTCCCATCTCCTAAAGTTACTTGACAAAACATGCTCTAAAAGCAACTTTACAAGAATCCCCAAAAGTGCTGCCCCCACCCTACGCCCACCCTCTATTTTTTTTCCAGCGCGCACATTTTTACGCCCCTGAACTGTTCTATTATTCTATAGTCCCACGCCCTCTTACACTTCGCAGCATCTTTAGTTTTAGAACATTTACGTCAAGCAAAACGGAAATGTTACGCACCAAAAGCTCTTGCGGTATCTTTAAGGAACTCATTTAGCGCAGTTTCCGCGAGTTTATTGTTATATTGTGCGCGCTATTGAACTCAATATTACACCATACTTTCTTTTCATGGTCAGAGAATTATATCCATTTATTATTTCTTGAGGTGTACCTGGTGTGCATCGTAGAATCCTTCTTAATTCCTAGTGTGTCTTTTTTTAATATTAATTGTTAATCTCATAGTAATATGCACCCACTTTACTTTTCGCAAAGTTAAAACAAAAATTTATTTTCATTTTTGTTTAAAAAGAAAATATTAACCCAACTCCGTTTTTCAAAATTAAATGTTCACGTGTATAAAATGATTGGGTTTTGATATTCATGGGTATATGTAACAGACTATGTTTTCACAAGAAACCAGAGAGGTAGCATGAGTGAACAGTGAACTGTGTTGACCATATTTTCCACGAGGAGAGAGAGTGAATTGTTTTTTTTTGAGAAGAAAATGTGAGCTCCACGTTTTTGGAGACTAAATTGTTTTTTTTTGTTGTAAAGCGGTCGTTTCCACGCTTTGGCTGTGTAATAAAAGTGGAGTTGATTAAGGAGTTGTAGCTGAGTGAGGAGGTGTCTTTCTGAAAGGTGGAATATTATATATATATATGTGAAATGATTACATTCATGCAAGGATTATTATTAATATTATCAGTGTAAAGTATGATATGATAAAGTACTGTAAGTTTAATCAGAATTCAGTATCCTTCTTTGCGTGCCTGGATAAGTGACTGGATAAGAAAGTGGAAGAATGGAAGAAGTCTCAGCCGGCATCCTGAATCATCAATAGAAAACAAGTGACCATGCTACTGACATAACGCACTAAGAAATAGCATGTCAGAGCATGTGGTACAGTATACTTATATAAGTGTACCCACATTTTGTTAACGCAATTGATTTTCTTAATTGGTTAATATATGGTTATTTGTAAAAAGAGAATGTAACATCTCTTTTTTCTCAAATGTAATACCGTAGGATTTAAATATATTGTCAACCATGTAAAAATGTACACGTCCTATTTCCTACCCCCAATATTTATGTACCCAAGAAGGTTAATTATTTATCAAATTCAATCCTTTATTTTAAGACGTATCTTCTGCCTGGGACAAAATGCCCCCCCCCAACCCAATCAAGATTTTTTATTAACATTAATACAATCTTTCACTGGATTTTAGTCCCTTCCATACCCAAATTAACATATTTTCCAATTTATGTGAGTGTTTTATTTACAATTTAAAAAGCAATCAATTATATTTATGAATTTTAATTTTATGAAAGGGGAAATACATTTCATTTTTGTCACGCGCGGTTATTAAACCAACGAAACTTTTAAGAGTTTTGGCTCAATAGGCAATTCGTGCTATGACGTCATTTGCGTGATTATTTAGAACAAAGTAATTTTAATTTTATTTCGCAATATTAACAACGCAGTAAGAGACGCACTAAAAACAACTGATGTTTGGGTTTTCCCGATAAATGTGATTACTGCGTAATTCTTTGAGGATGAATTTTATGTTTTGGTTTAAATTGTTCATAATGTTCAAACCCATCATATAAAATGCTTCAAATAGTTCCTTAGTTGATCCTTGAAATGTATTTGAAATAAGAGTGGATATAAAATCATGTGTGCGCATTTAAATGTATTCGATTTCCGTAAAATAACAGAAAACAACTACGATTATTTCTAACAATCCGAACGTACTTAAATCGTTTCGGATCTTTGGCGTTATGTCAGTATAGCTCATTCGTATATATATTGCTCTTATTCCATTGATTAGAATTAGTCACTCGTAGCTTCTAGACGCTCGCATCAATTATGTGACATAACGATATTCTTTGATGAAACGCTTTGTTTTGTGGTGACATGAAGGTTTACCCTAATACTCTGTTTCTTTTTTTTTTCTTCGGATTTTCCATCCATCCATCCATCCATCCATCCATCCATCCATAGGGCTTTGGCCTCCCTCACTACTTCCTTTCACTCAGACCAAACCAATGTTTTTCTTTTCCATGCTTACGTTGCATGCTGTTGTAGATCTTTTTCCTCATGATCCATCCATCTAAACCTTTGAGCCGTTTTCCTCTTCGGTTTTGGTGATGCAGCCTCTTTACTCCTCTGTCGTTTGTCATTTCCTCTAAGTGTCCTGCCCAGCGTAGCCTACTCTTCTTTTGTTATTTCTGGTATTATCGTGGGATCCTGACATAGTCTTTACAATTCCTGGTTGTTCGTATTCTCCATCTCTACTCGGATGTTCACACAATGAAATAACTGCTTGTCTCACCCCCCCCCACCCGTTGTTTGGTATTTAAATATGATCACATTAGCTTTGTGAGACCAGCGATGACTAATAGAGTTTTTTTTTGTTGAATTAAGTTTGCTAGTGTTCAGTTGTGAAAACAACTGCGGAATGGGTAATTTCATTTTATTAAGTTCACCATCATAATACGGGCCAGGCATCGGGCCAGGCATCGCGTCGTGGAGTTTCGGCCCCAACGAAACAAACATGTGATCCTAATAATTTTAGGGGGAGGGGGGGTTTAAGTTTTTTTTTTTTAAAATTAAAAGTAGAGAGGTGGCGGCGGTACTCCTACTGGGCAGGGGCGGCAATCTGTCTTCTTGGCGTCTAGAGGATGAAATTACCTCATCGTCCTTGAAGATAATGGAAACTGGCTTTTGCGTTTTTCTTTTAAAATAGAGAAAAGAGCCCATAAAGTATAAATGCTGTCGTCTACACAACACCTTCCCATTACCTAAACGTGCATTTCATTTCTGAGACATGACGCTTAAATTTTCTCTTCAACCCCCCCCCCTCCTCCCTTTTGAATCTGTTTCCCTCACGCTACCAGGTGTTCTGAGGCTGACAAAATGCAATTCTAATGTGTGTCATTAAAAGCCGTGCAGGAGATGCGCCAAATTCTAAATCTTTTTTAAAGCTCTTTTACTTACACGAAAGAAAAAATGTGCGTCTCTGGAAAACAGCAACACCCAAAAACCTTCGACTCCAGACAAATGATTCCAGATATATGATTCCATGCATATGATTCCAGACATATGATTCCAGATATATGTTTCCAGACATATGATTCCAGATATATTATTATAGACATATGATTCCAGACATTTGACTCCAGACATATGATTCCAGGCATATGACTCCAGGCATATGACTCCAGACATATGACTCCAGACATTTGACTCCAGACATATGACTCCAGGCATATGACTCCAGACATATGACTCTAGACATATGACTCCAGACATATGACTCTAGACATATGACTCCAGACATATGACTCCAGACATATGATTCCAGGCATATGACTCCAGACATATGACTCCAGACATTTGACTCCAGACATATGACTCCAGACATTTGACTCCAGACATATGATTCCAGGCATATGACTCCAGACATATGACTCTAGACATATGACTCCAGACATATGACTCTAGACATATGACTCCAGACATATGACTCCAGACTTATGACCCGTGATGTATTATGTTTTAACAACTAATGTTAGGCTTTCAGAATGAATAAGCAATTAATTTTACCAACTGAATTATTTTGGAATAAATTACCTGGGATAAACAAAAATACGCATACAACTATTTACAATATTAAATTCAGGTGGATTGTGTTCATCGTTGATAATATCAGAACCTTGTCAAAATTTATACTGGTTTATCCTCGTCCAAGTGGAAGTTGGTCTATCATGGTCCAAATGGGTACTGGTTTATCCTGACACAACGGGCATATGGTTTATCCTGATCCAAATGGGCATATGGTTTATCCTGATCCAAATGGGCATATGGTTTATCCTGATCCAAATGGGAATATAGTTTATCTTGGTTAAAATGGGCATATGGTTTATCCTGATCCAAATGGGCATTTATTATGATCCAAATGGGCATTGAAGTTTCACAAGTTAAACTCTGACTTGCATGCCACTCCAGTAGATTGCTATTACGTTGTAAAATAAGGAAACAGAGAACACATCTAAGGGAAAGCTTGCACGGTAAAATACGTTAAGAACCAACAAGTTCGCTGGAAAAAAAAAAAAAAAGAGAGGACAAAATCCATTAAAATATGAGCAACCAATCGTTAGTCTGTATTATAAGTTGTTGGCATAGATGAGTAATTTTTTTTGTATTGTTCAACTGGAATTCGTTTGATGATATCAACTTTACATTGCTCTAAGAATGTTGTTACTACGGCTTGGGGGATTTCCCCATCGCGTGACTTACTAACACGTCACGCGTTCATCAGTCAACTCAATAATTAAATGTCCCCGCTACGTTGGGCTAATCTGGTGCAAAACGCTGGATGTTATTTCAGTGAGTCATTGTCTGTTCTAGGGGCGCCTGTGTTATGACGTGTTGACGAACGGTCCGCCCATGCATTGATGTAGCCCATTGGTCCTATAGTTAGGGGGCTTGCACCCCTGCGGGAGGTGGAAAAAAAGAGTTTGTGGCGGGGGGGGGGGGTATTCGGTTGTGGTTCAGATATGTTGGTGATTGAAATTAAATGAAATTGATTCAGAGATAAAAATGGACTTTGAATTTATTGTTTCCGTCCAAGCTTGATGTTTTATTGGATTTTTTGTATTTTGTATTTTTTTTTTTAAATTATACGATACAACGGTACCCGGCTACAACATCCTTGGGATCACTGCTCTGTGTCCGTTATTTGATTAGTGCTATTGTAATGCTACTGGGAGGAGGGGGTGTATGGTGTGGTGATTTGGTGGGAACTCAGCCACGGTGCAATAAATGGCCCGTAATTTATTAACGGAAAGGCCGATTCCAGCCTCTACTCAAGCATCNTGGGGGGGTTGGACCCCGGGGGGGGGTGGAAAAAAAGGGTTTGGGGGGGGGGGGGGGGGGTATTCGTTTGTGGTTCAGATATGTTGGTGATTGAAATTAAATGAAATTGATTCAGAGATAAAGATGGACTTTGAATTTATTGTTTCCGTCCAAGCTTGATGTTTTATTGGATTTTTTGTATTTTGTATTTTTTTTTTTAAATTATACGATACAACGGTACCCGGCTACAACATCCTTGGGATCACTGCTCTGTGTCCGTTATTTGATTAGTGCTATTGTAATGCTACTGGGAGGAGGGGGTGTATGGTGTGGTGATTTGGTGGGAACTCAGCCACGGTGCAATAAATGGCCCGTAATTTATTAACGGAAAGGCCGATTCCAGCCTCTACTCAAGCATCCTAGCTGTGACCAATGTGGTCACTCTGATGCCGAGTTGCTTGTGTTAATGACGTCATGTTGTCTGGAGCACCTATGGTGTTGTTGTGGTTGAGTGAAAATACCAATCGTTGTTAACTGGGAAATCGTATAGCATCATCCGGAACACCTTGACACACGCAATGTCAACGGAACACCTTGATACACACAATGTCAACAGAACACCTTCATACACACAATGTCAACGGAACACCTTGATACACACAATGTCAACGGAACACCTTGATACACACAATGTCAACGGAACACCTTGATACACACAATGTCAACGGAACACCTTGATACGCACAATGTCAACGGAACACCTTGATACACACAATGTCAACGGAACACCTTCATACACACAATGTCAACGGAACACCTTCATACACGCAATGTCAACGGAACACCTTGATACACGCAATGTCAACGGAACACCTTGATACACGCAATGTCAACGGAACACCTTGATACACGCAATGTCAACGGAACACCTTGATACACGCAATGTCAACGGAACACCTTGATACACGCAATGTCAACGGAACACCTTCATACACACAATGTCAACGGAACACCTTGATACACACAATGTCAACGGAACACCTTGATACACACAATGTCAACGGAACACCTTGATATACGATTTCAACGGAACGCCTCGCAACATTTTATTTATTTAGGCATTTTTATATAGCGCTTACCTTAAAGCTCTAAGCGCTTTACAATTATTAAACACTTGTAAACTAACTACAATAAAAATGAGACATTAGGATAGTAACTACTATACTATAGAAACAATTAAAATGGCTATAAAACGAGGACAGTTTCAACCATATTCTTTGTTTAGAAGAATTAAACTTATTGCAGGATTGCATAAATTATTCATATCTTTACAGTAAAGAGTCGGAGGAGGGGGGTCAAGGTTTCCAGGGTTCATATATAGGTTAATGTGTCCTTGACTCTTTGAACCAACGTGGATTCTAATTCAAACCTTAATATATTCTAAAACATCCAGGAATGTCCTCGTTTAATATCGTATAGGGAACCCATTAGAAACATCATTTTGACCCCTTTAGGGGATCCACTGATTCATCTTTTCTTGAGACCTGCGCTCCGAACGAAGGCCCCCGTTATCGTATCACGCGCTATTATCAATGTATCGTTCAAGTTCGGCCTACAAGTATTTAGTTGTCCTTATCAACTTACCTCCTTAGCACTCGAGCTACGTACTTTTATTTTTCTATGTACCAACTCTAGTTGTAGAACACGATAAGCAAATTAAAAGTGGCATCTCTTCTTCTTCTTTTCCAGATAGCATCTCGCCTTGTCAACGCCCGGGGTACGGTAGTACAGGTAAGTTACCAATGTTTGTGTCGTGACCCCGTGTACTGTTCCGTTTGCATATCTCAGCTGGCGGAGTCAAAATGTTTAACGAACTTTGCACCTGTTACCGTATCTCTAGAATCGGAATTTAAAAAAAACAAAAAAACGCCTTATTATGTATACGTGATTGCTTACTTCCGGTTATAATACTATTACTATAGAACACAACCAAATGTGTCAATTTAACAAAGGGGCTCATAAATCAGATATAATACATAAAACATATTTGTTGGTACCCAAGGAAAGCTGTGGAATTAACGAGATGAAGCGTTGATGAAAGGATTTATCATTTAATGGCGGGAACCTATAAATAGAACTTCCGGGCATTCAGTTAGGCCAAACTTATTAAATGGCGTAAATATATTAGTAAAACATCCGGGTGTCCCGTTTGGCCGATCTCTGCACGTCTTTTCGGCACTTCCACGTGCACGTGAGTCAGCATGGTAGGTCTTAACCTAGACGAAAACTTGTTTACAACTTTACTTTACTCAATATTTTGCACACAAAAAAATGTCTTACTGCTATTTAAGACCCCTGTAATAATATTAATATATGCTGCAATACATTGTGTTAGCAGCCAAGTTTTATGAAAACCTTGTGTAAAAATAGTAACATTGCGGTATGCGATGTGACATTCTCCGGTCTTAGAAATGACAAACACTATGCTTTTTTTTTAGGGGGGGGGGGGAAGATTCATGCAAATATCGTTGGTGTTGAATGGAAATTAAACATACAGATAGTTTCCTAGCGAGTTTTGTTACCGTGTGTTATAAAAAAAAATCAAGTCCTCTCCTTTTCAAGATCAATTATCGGAGCTGACAGTTGGAGAGAATACGTGCACTTTCCTTTAAAATTACCCATCCGTGTCCGTGTTTGCTCTTGGCAGTGAATGCCAGTGAGGCTTCGCCCCCCTCGACTTGTCTATTACACAGTCTGACAGTGCTGTTATAGTGCCAACAATGGCCTCAGACACAGTCTGACAGTGTTGTTATAGTGCCAACAATGGCCTCAGACACAGTCTGACAGTGTTGTTATAGTGCCAACAATGGCCTCAGACACAGTCTGACAGTGTTGTTATAGTGCCAACAATGGCCTCAGACACAGTCTGACAGTGTTGTTATAGTGCCAACAATGGCCTCAGACACAGTCTGACAGTGTTGTTATAGTGCCAACAATGGCCTCAGACACAGTCTGACAGTGTTGTTATAGTGCCAACAATGGCCTCAGACACAGTNCCCCCCCCCTTTCCCTTCCCCCCCCCCCTTTCCCCTCTGAATAACACGTTCAACTGCCTTCACCTCGGTGGCATTGCGACCATCACTTACAGTAATGTTATGAAGATAGCCCGCCGGGACAGTACAGACTTGTCGTTTGTAGTTAAGAGCCTTTCCCTTAGTGCCCTAGGGCCTGACGTAAAATATACAGCCAGGGAGGTGGGGTTTGGGGGGGGGGATTTCTTGTCTAGGATTAAGTGGTTCTCAGAATCTGCCACAGGGATTATTTCATTGATATGCGCTATCTGCTTATAATGATTTTTTTTTTAATTTAAAAAAACAAAATGAAGTTAATTGTAGCCGTATATTTAGTCTGCGTATGATAATGCTAGCTGGGGTAACGCAACCTCGATGCGCGTGTAAAATGCGGTAAGCGGTGCATAATATATAAAATTCATGCGCTTGATCACGTACGCGCCAAAGGCACAGAAAAGAACTGATTCGTCGTTCTTTACCCACCGTACTGTGTGCCATGCTTTGTGCCGACTTGTGGTTGCTCTACTGGATATATGGAGAGTCATCCCCCCCCCCTCGGATAACGTTATTAGTCCCTTGCAAAATAAAAGATCAAATTTTTTTATAACATTGAAGTAATGTCATTTTTTTTTAAAGCGAAAGCTTTAGTTGAGGGAGTACTACTTAAAATGGGTTTAAACTGCATTACCATGCTTGAGCGTGGCGTACACTGTTAGATTATAGTATGGATTAAACTATTCGACGTGATTAATAGTGCAGAAACGTTCAATGGATCATTTATTATTAGAGGAAATGAGTGATAGGAACCGTTTCTACAACGAATGGTTGATTAATTTGTGAAATTTACTCTCACTAGCACATCGACACGTACACTCGCTTTCTTCTCTCTCTCTCTCTCTCCTCTGTGTGTGTGTGTGTGTGTGCATATGTGTGTGTATTTATCTATTTCAATCACACACTCCCTCACCCATCACCTTTATTTTTTTTCTCTCTCTCTCTATCTCTCTCTCTCTCTCTTCCGTAATCGCATAAATTTCGTTCATTATCTAATATCGTCTCCGTATGTCTCATGTCTTGTAACTGTAGTTAAATTTTACCCGTACCCCTCGCAAAAATTGAACAGTCCCAAATGTATATTTTCGTCCAAGAACAAGCAACTGTTCCAAAGGTCACCAAACGCTATTTTGAGAGTCCTCGGCATAAAAGATTTAGGTCAAGACGAAACCCATTTCCTTTAACTGTAGAGCACTTTGTTAGATGGCTGCGGTAGCAAAATACTTCCAATCGACTAGCTCTCTGAAAGTATTCTATGGTGTCCTTCTTACTTTAAACATTGGGGGGGGGGGGGGGGGGGGGGGGGGTTTTCCCCGGGGGGGTGTAAAACGAGAAAAAAAAAATATGAAATTCCTTTTTTTTTTTTTTTTTTTTTTTTTTTTTTTTTTTTNTGACCCATTTCTCGTGGACCAGGAGAGAATAGATCGCTAACGGCCTCTGAACTTTGACCTCTTTCCTATTATCTTAACGACACCTCAGAGTCGTGTAATACTTTTCCCAGATAGAGTAAGACTTTTTCCACGCCACTGAATCGTATGTCGTGCGTTTAAACGGCACTACCATTTATTTGTCAGCTGGAATATTTCATATGGGAGTACATAACTACACGAGATAGAAATGGATTCAATGGATCAAGCGCCTGTGAGTGCCCGCACTCAACAGACAGAAGTAGTGTGCATATCCTTTATTGGAAACCACAAACCGTGACTGAAACAAAAAAACAACACCAAAAAAAAACACGACTCGTCAATGTTAATGTCAGTATTTTATATCTGCTGAGGAATGCAGCCTTTTGTCGTCATTTTGCACAGGAGCTGAAAACCCAGTGGTCAGTTAAAAAGTACTTCCGACCACCTCATCCCATCTCGGGTACGTGTGGCCTATTACTGACATACGCGTGACATGTGGGGTTTTATTCACGTTTGCCCTGCAAACCCCCTCGTCTGCTGCAGGGGGCCTCATATATTTAAGGGGCCGAAAGTTTTGATGAAGGGAAAAAAGTGTGAAAAGGGGGGGGGGCAAGAAACTGAAAAGTGGCAATGGGCCCCCAAAACTCTGGTTGTGTTTACAGACATTAGTTCACAAAAGTCATTGAGCGGTTCTGAGACCTGACTACAAGCCACCTCAGTAAAAAAACAAAAAACAAAAAACCTTGATGGTGTTGTTTTTTATTTGTTCTCCCTATGTGTTCTGTATGCTGTCCACTTGAGTGTTGGCTCATCAGCCTGCATGATGTTGGCACGACGGCTCACGGACCGCAGCAGTTTTCTACGATGTTAGTCATCTTTGTCCTAAATGATGGCGTGAAGGAGGAAACAAAAATTATAATATAAATAATCGTAATAATAAACGCTCGGGGTGCGAAATTAAGGACCCCAAATGTGGCTGGTGACCTGTGTGGAACATAAGAGAAAAATAATAATCGCAAAATCTTAGCATGTCACGCTAATATAAAAAAATATTTTCCGAATGACTTTTTGATCTAACATTAAAGAAAAAAAGTCCTAGATGGTATCTATACATGTCAACATTCGCCCCTACTTAAGCGATTCCTTGTGCTTTTTGGGCCTCATATTTCAGACGGTACAACAGCGCATATCGGAAAAGTCCCAAGCCCTTTTGAGTATCCCCGGTATTGACCGACTCACTGAAGCTTTTGTAACTCCATGTCAACCCCCCCCCCCTTCGACTCATTTGCCATCATTTCGTGATTATCATTAAGTTGTCAAAATCTTTGTGGCATAACCGCCCCTCTTCTCTAACTCTGTGGCATTACCGCCCCTCTTCTCTAAATCTTTTTAAACCTTGTTGTTGAGATATCGATCGTCTGATTGCATAATTTTTTTTCTCTTGTGAATCTCTCTTTCTCTCTCTCTCTCTCTCTCTCTCACACACACACTCTCTCTCACACACACTCTCTCTCTCTTAAAAACGCAGAGCTGCGGAAAGTGGTGCCTGCCGTTTGTTCAGAGGTCTTGACCACGTTTCACTTATTTCAATATATACCATGCAAGTAAATCAGGAATAGAAATGCGTTCGTTAGTAGCTGATGACTTTTCTGTTTCGCTCAAAAATCATTCACTCTACCCGCTCGTGGGGTCATATAAAATACATTGGTTCTTGTCCATCTCATTTTGACTAGGAAAATTTATTTTAAAATAGCTTTACGAATGTCGGAGATTGATGACTTGGTTCTTGAATAAAATATTGCATATAGTCTTATGAATAACATGTAAGGGTTGTTCTTTAGAAGGAACCGTGTTTCGAGTTTCAAAATATGTTCATTTTCGTGTCCTTGTTTTTTCCGACCGACATGGCTTTCAGTGTCCTTGTTCTACCGGTCACCAAATTTTTCAGTGTCGTTGTTCTACTGGTCACCATGGCTTTCAGTGTCCTTGTTCTACTGGTCACCATGGCTTTCAGTGTCCTTGTTCTACTGGTCGCCATGGCTTTCAGTGTCCTTGTTCTACTGGTCACCATGGCTTTCAGTGTCCTTGTTCTACTGGTCACCATGGCTTTCATGTCCTTGTTCTACTGTTCACCAAGGCTTTCAGTGTCCTTGTTCTACTGGTCACCAAGGCTTTCAGTGTTCTCGTTCTACTGGTCACCAAGGATTTCAGTGTCCTTGTTCTACTGGTCACCTAGGCATTTAGTGTCCTTGTTCTACTGGTCACCAAGGCTTTCAGTGTCCTTGTTCTCCTGGTCACCAAGGCTTTCAGTGCCCTTGTTGTTTTTCTGGCTACCATTCAGTGCCCTTATTTTCTGTCTGCCATGACTTTCAGTTCACTTATTTTCTGGCCATCGTGGCTTTTAGTACTCTTGTTCATCACCGCGAATAGTAAAGTTATTTTGTATACTATTGTAAATGGCTTTCAGTGCGCCGGTTCATCAGGCGGACATGGCTTTCAGTCCCATCGTTTAAATTGTGGCTTTACAAGATGAGAGTTGAAAAAACCGGAATTTTCTTTTTTTACTACATCATTCTTAAGAGCGGATAACAACAAAGTAATGCAACGCCTGTGCACAATATAAATTATGTCCGTTTACAAAGCAAATTGTTTCTGTGTTTTTGTCCAGGGAAGCCCGTTAATCTCGTGGTGTCGAGTTTCAGGAATGCGACGTCTCTTATTAACGGCGGAATTTTAATGGCTCTTAGGCCTGTCCCACATTTGTGATGCTATTGTTTGTCCATTTTCCGCTTCTTATTTTTTTTTTTTTTTGTTTCTGACAAATGCCCGCCTTTAATTAGACTGACCGCTTTATGTCTTAGCTCAGTTTTAAAAAAAACAAAACAACAACAACCGATGAGGTTTTTTTGTCCATTTTCCGTTTTTTTTTTTTTTTTTTTTTTTTGTATCTGACAAATGCCCGCCATTAATTAGACTGACCGCTTTATGTCTTAGCTCAGATTTAAAAAAAACAAAACAACAACAACCGATGAGGTTTTATTAAAGTTGTTGAATTTCGTCTGTGATTCGTACTCATACGTGAACTCTTTACATGGACATAGAAACTGCCAGAGCCTTCTTTTTGAAGTAATAGACAGTCCGTGACACTCGACCTTATTTTATGGTGGTTCGCTGTCATTGTGTTACACGGCACCAATTCTCGTAAAAGAGACCACTCTCTTCTTACTCTACAGAACCCCTCTTTCAGGTGTCATCTCCCGCCCAAACTAATTTCAACCGACTACAATAACAAAAAACGCACATCACAGCCCCTATTTGCTCTCTGACTATAACCTCTCTGGATTCTTTTTTTTTTTTTTGGTGGGTAGGGAGGTCAACCCCAACTCTGTCAACCCCAACTCTGTCAACCCCAACTCAAAGTTATTATCGCATTCCCAGGCCAGATAATTCACACGTCCTCGTCCTGACGTTAAAGCCCTCTTCCTTGTCCGCTCAAATTGAGCCTATTTCTAGTCGCCCGTCCACCAGAGCGAGCAATTTGTTATTATGAAGGGCATTAGTAGTGTGGTGGAGAGCGACCGGGGGGGGGGGTATTAAAAAAAAACAAACTACTATAGCCGTAAAGACACGGCAAGTAAGGGGGCAATACCCTGAGAGGATAAAGTAAGGGAGTGAATTCGGCGACGGCACCACTTCCGAAGATGTGGTCGTTGTTATGTCTACTTGGTAAATAATTAACCTCAGTTGATCGTCTCCACACATGAGGGGCGTCGTGTTTCAACATGGACAGGTCGACAAATGGGAAAAGGGTGGGGGGTACTGGTCCATCTATAGTCTATAGCAGTGGTTCTCAACCTTCCTAGTGCCGCGACCCTGTAATACAGTTCCTCCCCAACCATAAAATTATTTCCGTCGGTACCTCAGAGGTATGTGTTTTCCGATGGTCTTAGGCGTCCCCTGTGTAAGGGTCTTTCGACCGCCCAAAAGGGGTCGCGACCGAAAGGTTGAGAACCTCTGGTCTATAGGATGAAAAGATCTGACCAGGACCAGCTACAACAGGATCTCAATCTGTTAGCTGAGTGGGAGATGAGCTGGGACATGGAATTTCACCCTGCCAAGTGCCAGACACTATCAATCTCTAGAAGTTGTACTCCTCTACACTACCAATACAAACTGCACGGCCATATTCTTGAGCAAGTTTCCTCCGTAAAGTACCT
>CAXITT010000021.1:2782118-2794618 GCA_964033795.1 Lymnaea stagnalis | reverse complement strand
ACTCTGGAACAGTGACATCAAAGATTCCTGTGACCCGTACGGAGAGAGGGAGAACGGGTTGGCCGGTGAGAACCCATTCTTGTGACCTGAACGGAGTGAGGGAGAACGGGCTGGCCCCTGAGATCCCATTCATCTGACCCGTACGGAGAGAGGGAGAACGGGTTAGCCTGTGAGATCCCATTCCTGTGACCCGTACGGAGAGAGGGGGAACGGGTTGGCCAGTGAGATCCCATTCTTGTGACCCGTACGGAGAGAGGGAGAACGGGCTGGCCCGTGAGATCCCATTCTTGTGACCCGTACGGAGAGAGGAAGAACGGGTTAGCCTGTGAGATCCCATTCCTGTGACCCGTACGGAGAGAGGGAGAACGGGTTGGCTTCTGAGATCTCATCCCTGTGACCCGTACGGAGAGAGGGATAACTGGTGGGCCCGTGAGATCCCATGTAGAGCCTTTATCAGTTAAAACAGGAACCAGCTATCCCATTGGACACACGGACGACCTGTTGTAGCCTCTACGACGGTCTTATCGTTCAGACCAGGCCTGGCTTTCCCTCACTTGCCAACTTGAGCCAAGTTTGACTAGGGCAGTTGACGGCACACACACACGCGCGCACACACGCACAAATCGATATTAGTCCCCCTATTGGTGAGAGTGCGGGAACCCTTGATGTCAGTCAGTGCCGCTGCTGCAAACATTGGATTTATTTCTATTTGCTCAACTTTGGGCTCATGAAAGTCAATGCACCCAACTGCTACCTCGTATAGCCAGATTGTAGCAAAAAGAAAATGCATGTTGACTTTTCTGGAACTAATCGAAGGGTAGAGATTTATAACTGCGGTGTTAGGCCAGTTGGTTAAGTGTGAGAAATTCGCCTTATCACGCAATGGCACAATCATAATTCAAATATTAACTCAATGCAATAAACTAACGGAGAGAGTTTTTTTTATTGTATTTGTTTTTCTGGTATAATACAACAATAGCGACCAGAGATATGCAGCGGAGCACAGAATACTGGGACGTGAGCTACACGTATATCCACGCTCCAAATGACGGGGATTTACGGGGGACAACTTGATCCATTTAATACTTACAACAGCCTTCACAACACACAGAAAGGCAGCACACACTCGATATTAGTTTTACTCAGGGCCGTAATATCCGTAATGCTGACAACGCGGAAGCTTCTAGGGGCCTACCAAGAGCAGGGTCCCGCCAAGTTCAGGGGTCGCCAAGACCAGGGGCCCACCAAGAGCAGGGGCCACCAAGAGCAGGGGTCAACAAGAGCAGGGACCAACAAGAGCAGGGGCCAACAAGAAGCAGGGCTCATCTAGAGCAGGGGCCAACAAAAAGCAGAGGCTAATCGATAGCAGGGTCCCACCAAGAGCAAAGTCCCACCAAGAGCAAGGTCCCACCAAGAGCAAGGTCCCACCAAGAGCACGGGCCCTCTCAAGAGCCGTGGCATACCAAGAGCAGGGGCCAACAAGAAGCAGGGTTCATCAAGAGCAGGGGCAAACAAGAAGCAGGGTCTTACCAAGAGCAGGGGCCCATGCTGCATAATCGAAAAGTCCACATTCTTGAGGGGCCTACACGCAAGACGACTGAACATATATCAGGATGCATTAGATGACTAGCAGTGTGTCTTTTGTCGTTCTCTGTGCTCTTTTGTGGTTCTCTGTGCTCTTTTGTGGTTCTCTGTGCTCTTTTGTCGTTCTCTGTGCTCTTTTGTGGTTCTCTGTGCTCTTTTGTGGTTCTCTGTGCTCTTTTGTGGTTCTCTGTGCTTTTTTGTGGTTCTCTGTGGTTCTCTGTGCTCTTTTGCGTAATCCGTGTCAGGAGTTGTCGGAATTTTCATCGTGTCAGTGTCATACCGCCTAAAAGGACTCCATCTCCGGGGTTTTGAGTTCAGAGTTTGCCTTCTCTCAGATGTGTTGCCATCCAAGGGTAACGAGTCCAATCCACCCGGTGTGATGGTGTTTTTTTGCTGTTGTTGTTGTTTTTTTTTTGCTTTGGCTTGAACTCGAGTCCTATAGCACAGAGAACTCTGCCCACCGTTTATCAAAAGTAACAAGTATTTTCATTTGGTAATTTTGTCACAATTGCCCTCTTTTTAAATACATTTTACAAACAGTGGTTCCCGAGATAATCAAATCTTGACGCACCTACGTACACAAATCTTGGGTCTAATTTTGGGAGTGTAAATTCTATTCGCTAAAAATAAATCATGAAAGCCGAGTACAAAAATTCGTTATCTTGGTTGTAAAATGTTTAACCATTCTAACGTGCCTCATGAATCTTGGGATACTTGTTGGCATGTAGATTTGACATTAGCCGTAGGCTTCCATACATCATTTCCCACAGCCCCGCCCCCCCCCAACGGCTGCCCCCCAACCCCGGCACGGAGGGCGTACTTGCTTCCTGCGGAACATAATACGCATCAAACGATCAAGGTCACCATCTTTTTTTTTTAATCTCGTGGGGAGGGGAGGGGGGGGGGGGGGGGGGGGTGTCCAAAAAAAAAATAAGGAAAGGTCATCGCTTTGACCCTGTGGTCGGAGTTGATGGATTTACAGGAACTCCGCTTAATTTGTCTGAAGGAAATGTTTCGATTTTTTCCCCCCTACTGGCCTGTCATTCTCGGAAAGCCCCCGGCCTGAAGGCGGTCGTTTTGGGGGTCACGGGCGGGGAGAGGGCAGTGGGGTATAAAGATAACGTTTTGTCAGGAGATTTATTTATTTATTTATTTATTTTACTGGAATGCAAGTTTAGAAACTGACGATACCATTTAAAAAATCTAGGCAGTAAGGATGGATGCGACATGCGTCTGAGAAAATGTCGACGTGATAATGACATTAGCGCTATCCGTATATGAATTGGGGTCATAACGTGGCGAGTTGAGATGGACACCATCTAAATTTCTAAACCCCACGACCAGGACAAGAGTATCCTGTATCGATATCTGGAGCGGGGACGCAGCAACTCGAGGATACTTTCTGAACATTATCCCAATCGACCGCAGCAACTCGAGGATACTTTCTGAACATTATCCCAATCGACCGCAGCAACTCGAGGATAATTTCTGAACATTATCCCAATCGACCGCAGCAACTCGAGGATACTTTCTGAACATTATCCCAATCGACCGCAGCAACTCGAGGATACTTTCTGAACATTATCCCAATCGACCGCAGCAACTCGAGGATACTTTCTGAACATTATCCCAATCGACCGCAGCAACTCGAGGATACTTTCTGAACATTATCCCAATCGACCGCAGCAACTCGAGGATACTTTCTGAACATTATCCCAATCGACCGCAGCAACTCGAGGATACTTTCTGAACATTATCCCAATCGACCGCAGCAACTCGAGGATACTTTCTGAACATTATCCCAATCGACCGCAGGATGCGCGCGGCCCCAGGTGCTTTATAAGTCTCAATAACAAGGATATCACAATCTTTCTGTAAATGATATATCGCATGTAACTGTAAATGATATCAAACCTAACTGTAAATCATATCACATCTAACTGTAAATCATATTACATCTAACTGTAAATCATATTACATCTAACTGTAAATCATATTACATCTAACTGTAAATCATGTCACATTTAACTGTATATCATGTCACATCTAACTGTAAATCATGTCAAATGTAACTGTAAATCATGTCACATCTAACTGTAAATCATGTCACATCTAACTGCAAATCATGTCACATCTAACTGTAAATCATGTCGCATCTAACTGTAAATCAGGTCACATCTAACTGTAAATCATATCACATCTAACTGTAAATCATGTCACATCTAACTGCAAATCATGTCACATCTAACTGTAAATCATGTCATATCTAACTGTAAATCATGTCACATCTAACTGTAAATCATGTCGCATCTAACTGTAAATCAGGTCACATCTAACTGTAAATCATATCACATCTAACTGTAAATCATGTCACATCTAACTGTAAATCATGTCACATCTAACTGTAAATCATGTCGCATCTAACTGTAAATCAGGTCACATCTAACTGTAAATCATATCACATCTAACTGTAAATCATGTCTCATCTAACTGTAAATCATATCACATCTAACTGTAAATCATGTCCCATCAAACTGCAAATCATGTCCCATCTAACTGCAAATCATGTCATATCTAACTGTATATCATATCCCATCTAACTGTATATCATATCCCATCTAACTGTATATCATATCCCATCTAACTGTATATCATATCCCATCTAACTGTATATCATATCCCATCTAACTGTATATCATATCCTATCTAACTGTATATCATATCCCATCTAACTGTAAATCATATCCCATCTAACTGTATATCATATCCCATCTAACTGTAAATCATATCACAAATAGCGTTGTCATGCAATTGAAATGCTCAAAAATTAGTACTAAAATCTACACATGAAATGTTTAAGATTTAAATGAAAATGCCCTTCATAGTATTGGATTTGTTGATGGAATAAAATGTTATTAAAATTATAAATCTTTAAAATGTATTGAATCCTATATTACGTGATAAACTGAATCTTCAGATATGAATTACCGGTAACTTCCATATAAAGAAAAACAACAACTAATCAAATATTTTATTTTAGAAGGGCAGTCGTCTGCTCCTACATATTCTGGCCCTGGTAAAGAAGAGGATTCATTCACATCCAGTATGGCCTTGAAAAATTTTGAAATAGATATCTTATATTAATCGTAAAACGAGATTTTAAAAAAAATATTATTTTTCTTTTTGGGTCCGTTTCGCTTTTTTTTTTTTTTTTTTAAAATAAATTATAAACTGGTTTTTTTTGAGTTTTTTTTTCCTGGCCAGGCCCTAGAACATAATATCGTATTATCGTGTCGGATTACAGGTTAGCGTCTTGTATAGCAGGCGTGTTGGCGAGATTAGTTCGAGAATCTGGCGGGCTGGGTACACATTTAAGCGTTTTTTTTATTTCTTGATATGCTAATAAAAATGCGTGTGTTGCGTCTATGTAACGAAAAATGATACATTTTTTTTTCTCCGTCGAAAAACTATTCGCTGTGTGCTTTCTCCTTAAGCCACGGGACTTGAACAACTTGGAACCTTACTTATTTTTTCTTTCTAATTTGCCCACTTAACTTCGCTTTTGCCAGGCAGAGGTTCAAGCCATGTATTTCGTTGCTTTTGACGTGAGGGTAACCAGTGTTGTGTAAACACGATCACCAGAAGAGATCTCCGGCTTGAAAAAATGATGTTGTGTTCATCTTTACTTTACACACAGAAAAACACAAAAAGAATACGAAAAAAAAAATTAAAAACACAGACCAAAAGCGTGTCTTTGTGATCTCCCAAAATATCTGTCTGACTTCCAATAGCAAGTGTTTAGTCGAGAGGACAGGAAAACACTATCACCTCTCATATCTCTCCACCACTTTATGTCATCTGCCAGTGATGCCCCAAATTCTACTTCGACCTACAGCTTCCTATCAGACTATTCATCAATCCTTTTATCCAATATTTTTCACTCCTCTCTCTATTTTATCTCTCTCTCTCTTTCCCAAATTCTTTAGGTCAGCACCTTTGGCTCCACGGCCATATTCCACACACACAATTTGGCGACCGAGTGCCTACCTTTGCCTAACCGTGGGTACCGAGGCACAGCCTATTTCTAAGGTCATTATGCTGTTCATCTTGCCTTAGGTCAGATGTGGTTAAGGAGTCAAGTTCCTTTGAATATTCATATTCTCATCACTCACGCTCGCAGCATACCACTGTATGTCATGATATGCATTCATCGATACCCTGTCCTAATTTAGACTAAGCTGATGGAGCCGGGGGGGGGGGTGGGGGGGTGGCGCCCAGTTAATGACCCGGTGGAACGGTTGGTGTCCCCGGGTACCCGGTGTTCCAGAAACCAAGCACTGGTCCTTTGAATATTCATATTCTCATCACTCACGCTCGCAGCATACCACTGTATGTCATGATATGCATTCATCGATACCCTGTCCTAATTTAGACTAAGCTGATGGAGCCGGGGGGGGGTGGGTGGGTGGCGCCCAGTTAATGACCCGGTGGAACGATTAGTGTACCCGAGTACCCGTGTTTCCAGAAACCAAGCACTGGTATTCGATTTTCTATTTAACGGATCAGTTTCCCTGCAAAACGCTGGATCGAAATAAATAAATAATGTACAGGAGAACGTCATCCTTGTGGGAGCAATTACATTTACATCATGTTAAACAATACTTTGTGGATTTCGCCCTGCGAAGTCTACACCATAGTCACATTGTAACGGAAGGATGCCAGCAAATTTCAGTCGGGGTTGGTTGTCCGCCTTCATTATTTCCAAGTTTCATCGCATACGTTTCATCGGGCTATCAGCGGACCACCTAAATATATTGTGAGAATCCCTTGTCGTGGTCTCAAAATAGCGATCTCTTGTAGATTAATCTTGTTGAACACCGTGTACATCGGGGTTGTGTAATTATGGAAAGGTTACGACTAAAACATCGCCATCTGTTGGCCTAATACCGTCAAGGTTTAGCATTATTCCCTTTGGCTCCAACTGTTATAGCTCTTTAGGCCGGGCCCGTGTGCAACACGTGCAAACATTAATCAATTTCACTGCTTATGATTGTTTCTTTTTTTTTTTTAAATTGTGTTATTTTGTTTGTTTGATTGTTTGTTTGATTCAAGAAAACCGGATTATCGCCTTGCTGTTTTTAGACACACACCTTGTTTTCGACGCAGCCATTCTTCATCTGGCTAAAGAGGTTATTTTTTTAAATTTTTATTTATTTTTTTTTACATCCTATCCTCATTTTTGTTACTGCCATTGTCATCAGCGTGTTTCTATGCTTCCGTGTTCGCTTGTTACGGTCAAACGTTTCACATTTCACAACATCCCTTCTAACAGTCTCACACCATCCCTTCTAACAGTCTCACAACATCCCTTATAACAGTCTCACAATTTCCCTTGCTAACAGTCTCACAATTACCCTTGCTAACAGTCCACACCATCCCTTGCTAACAGTCTCAAACCATCCCTTGCTAACAGTCTCACAACATCCCTAGCTAACAGTCTCACAACATCCCTTGCTAACAGTCTCACACCATCCCATCTAACAGTCTCACACCATCCCTTCTAACAGTCTCACAAAATCCCTTGCTAACAGTCTCACAACATCCCTTTTAACAGTCTCACACCATCCCATCTAACAGTCTCACACTATCCCTTCTAACAGTCTCACACCATCCCTTCTAACAGTCTCACAACATCCCTTGCTAAAAGTCTCACAAAATCCCTTCTAACAGTCTCACACCATCCTTTCTAACAGTCTCACACATCCCTTCTAACAGTCTCACACGATCGCTTCTAACAGTCTCACACCATCCCTTCTAACAGTCTCACACCATACCTTCTAACAGTCTCACTCCATCCCTTCTAACAGTCTCACATCATCCCTTGCTAACAGTCTCACAACATCCCTTGCAAACAGACTTACAACATCCCTTGCTAACAGTCTCACAACATCCCTTGCTAACAGTCTCACACCATCCCTTGCTAACAGTCTCACAACATGCCTTCTAACAGTCTCACACCATCCCTTCTAACAGTCTCACACCATCCCTTCTAACAGTCTCACAACATCCCTTATAACAGTCTCACAACATACCTTCTAACATTCTCACACTATACCTTCTAACAGTCTCACACCATCCCTTCTAACAGTCTCACACCATCCCTTCCAACAGTCTCACACGATCCCTTCTAACAGTCTCACACAATGCATTCTAACAGTCTCACACCATACCTTCTAACAGTCTCACTCCATCCCTTCTAACAGTCTCACTACATCCCTTGCTAACAGTCTCACAACATCCCTTTGCTAACAGTCTCACAACATCCCTTTGCTAACAGTCTCACAACATCCCTTTGCTAACAGTCTCACAACATCACTTGCTAACAGTCTCACAACATCCCTTTGCTAACAGTCTCACACCATCCCTTGCTAACAGTCTCACAACATCCCTTGCTTACAGTCTCACAACATCGCTTGCTAACAGTCTCACAACATCCCTTGCTAACAACTTACCATTTCCCTTGCTAACGGTCTCACAACATACTCTTCTAACTGTCTCACACCATCGCTTGCTAACAGTCTCACATCATCCCTTGCTAACAGTCTCACAACATACCTTGCTAACAGTCTCACAACATAACTTGCTAACAGTCTCACAACATCCCTTGCTAACAGTCTCACACCATCCCTTCTAACAGTCTCACACCATCCCTTCTAACAGTCTCACACCATCCCTTCTAACAGTCTCACAACATCCCTTCTAACAGTCTCACAATATACTTTGCCAACAGTCTCACACCAGTTGTGCGTATTGCTAAGGAGGGGGACTGTGTAGTGGCGAAGTGGGGGTTAGATGGGAGAACATGGAGGTGACGTCAGTGCTGTACCGACACATGCATGTCAAGTTCTCGTGACGGCACTCCAGAGAACCGAAGTGGTGTGGAGAGCAAAGATCATTAACATTCCCCAGTACACGTTTGCTTTCTTTTGTACCTCGAGCATGCTGTCGAAATGATTT
Organism: Lymnaea stagnalis; assembly: GCA_964033795.1. Classification (NCBI taxonomy): domain Eukaryota; kingdom Metazoa; phylum Mollusca; class Gastropoda; family Lymnaeidae; genus Lymnaea; species Lymnaea stagnalis. Next base: position 2,786,017 of record CAXITT010000021.1, on the reverse strand, counting down.
TTTTTTTTTTTTGCTTTGGCTTTCTGAATACAGGATGAAAGTTTGCCATCGTTCAACCTCTTGAAGCTTGTTTTATGGCAAGGTTTATGTTGAGATGATGTTTGTCAAGAAAGCTGTAACGTTGAACTGGTCGAACTAACTCTCTCCTCTCTAACCCCACTACCTGCATTTTCATCTATTTTCTTAAATATATATTTTTTAAATTGTATTTCATTATTTTTTTTAATTTAAATATTATTTATTTTATTATTTTTTTTTTTATTTTTTTTTAGGCTTTCTCTTTCATCTGTTAAAATAATATTTTTTTGAAAGAGAACATGAATTATTAAATCGACATTTTTTTCGAAATTATAATAAAAAGATCTGAAAATTTACTTCTTTTAGGTAAAGTGGAGAATTTTTATTAAGTCAGATGGGCTATTATTATTTTTATTATTATTATGGCGAATTTGTATGTGCCATGTAGAATGTTATATACTCGTATTATGATTATGATGAAGATTGAGTACTTTTATAGCGCTCGCGTCTATGCTATTTTTAGCATGGTCACAGCGCTCTGATGTCATACAATCTATTTAAAGAAAAAAGTCTTTAAATGGTTCTAAAATGACTTTATATCAATTTCAATGTCCCTCTAAGTACGAGGCAAACTCTTCCACAATTTAGGCGCAATAGCTTCAACAGAGCGCATTCCGTATGACTTCTTTCTGTGTCCATCCACACTGGGAACTCTCAGTACGGACTGAGTTTAAGAGCGCATTCCGTATGACTTCTTTCTGTGTCCATCCACACTGGGAACTCTCAGTACGGACTGAGTTTAAGAGCGCAGGTTCTGTAAGGATACATTTTTAGAAATCAGTTTTTTGCCGATCCTTCCAAAGCGCTGTACGCCAGGAACCAACTTTGTGTTCAATGCGCTCACTCAAAGGAAGCCAGCGGAGATCTTTTAGAACTGGGGTTGATGTGGTCAGATTTCTTTATCGGCGATACAATGCGTGCTGCATTATTTTTTTTTTACCGTTTGGAGAGTCAGGACTTTGGTTTTGAGGTAAACCCCAAAAACAACTGTTACAGTGGTCATTGTTACAGTGGCCACTGTTACAGTGGCCATTTGTTACAGTGGCCATTGTTACAGTGGCCATTTGTTACAGTGGCCATTGTTACAGTGGCCATTGTTACAGTGGCCATTGTTACAATGCCAATTGTTTAAATGAAAATGTGATGATTGCTCGTGGGTTAAGCCAGTAGGCATTACTTTTCGTTTTCACACCGTGTGTACCTTAATGGCTCCCCTAGAAATGATTATTTCCTGATCTTGCCGATGCACTAATTTTCTTCCTTTTATTATTATTTTTTTTTAAATGATCTTAGCTTAATGTGCTTTTGGCGGCACAAGAATGTCGCAGTTTTATCCTAAGCTTATATTCCTCGATGTAGATTTTGTATTGTTGCGTTTTGTATTTTATTTGTGGAAAAATATAAATTGTCATGTATGGTTGACTTTGTACCGCCCTTCGAGCCTTAATTAGGGGTGAAGCGTGTTTTTGAAATGAACTTTATTATCATTATTATTATTATTATCTGCTTCACCTAAAATGTATTTGAAGCCCTTTTCCGCCCAGCCCCACCCCAACACCCCACACGCACGTCTTGGCCAGTAGGACAAATTATTAATTACGCACCGAACTATGGTACAGGCCGTGTTGATGATCAGTTGCATGCTGTTACCGGCCCTGATGATGATGTGTTGCATTCTGCTACAGGCCCTGTTGATGATGAGCGGCATGCTGTTACAGGCCCTGTTGATGTTGAGCTGCATTCTGTTACCGGCCCTGATGATGATGTGTTGCATTCTGCTACAGGCCCTGTTGCTGATGAGTTGCATGCTGTTACAGGTCGTGTTGATGTTGAGCTGCATTCTGTTGCAGGCCGCATTAATGATGCGTTGCATGCTGTCTACAGCGAGTGTGGAGGGTAAACCATGTATAATTATGACACTTCGGTAAACAGACCAGTGTCATGCCCTAGGGTTTACCAGATTTTTTTTTTTTAAATGTGGAAATTTCATTTTCAAAAGGTCGGAAAAGGATGAAATTTTATTTTGAAAGGGAGACATTTCAAAATTAAACTTTAAAAAAATAATAATAATATTAAGATATAAATTTTATTATGAAATAAACAAATAACTAGAACACTAAGACAAGTTGTATGCATACCCTAACTCTGACACTTACTAGGCAATGAAACGTGCTTCACATAGCTAGCTGTTTTTTGCCACAAGTTCTTCATTTCTTAAGAGGTAACTATAAGAATCCCAGCAAGTCGTATTCTTGAAATTGAACTATGTCAGTGTTATTACTTTCTCTAACTCCACATAAGACAATTCCGGTCCTTGGTCCATTGAGAATTTATCAGTGGAAAAAAAAACCCTCTCCACGTTTGCATGATATTCACATTATATCCTCGTTATATCCTCGTTATATCCTCGAAATGGCGGCGGCAAACCGGCGTGGCGAAATGGCGGCGGCAAACCGCTGTGGCGAAATGGCGACGGCGAATGGTCCAATGCCCTAAAAATATATATGCCCCTTGGGGTGAAAGATGAGATTATTAAACGATCCACATCAGATAATTGCTTTGAGAAGTGTATCTTCACTGCACTTGGTCTACAAAAACGACACGAACAGCCTGTATTGTCAAGGCCTACCATACCAAAGTTGTAGCAATCTAAGGTCTAAAGTACCAAAGTGGTAGCAATCTAAGGCCTAACATACCAAAGTGGTAGCAATCTAAGGCCTAACATACCAAAGTGGTAGAAATCTAAGGCCTAACATACCAAAGTGGTAGCAATCTTAGGCCTAACATACCAAAATGGTAGCAATCTAAGGCCTAACGTAACAAAGTGGTAGCAATCTGAGGCCTAACATACCAAAGTGGTAGCAATCTAAGGCCTAACTACCAAAGTGGTTGCAATGTAAGGCCTAACGTACCAAAGCGGTAGCAATCTTAGGCGTACCATACCTAGGTGGTAGATATCTAAGTCCTAACATACCAAAGTGGTAACAATCTAAGGCCTAATGTACCAAAGTGGTAGAAATCTAAGGCCTAACATACCAAAGTGGTAGCAATCTAAGGCCTAACGTACCAAAGTGGTAGCAATCTAAGGCATAATGTACCAAAGGGGTAGAAATATAAGGCCTAAAATACCAAAGTGGTAGATCTCTATTTGCACGTTTCTCAAATTCAGCTCAAAATTAAGCCACCGACTCGTCGTAGGCACTTACCGCACTCGTCGCCCTTAACACTTTGTTCAACACTTCTGAGAATTTTAATGATTGATACTGGTTACACCCTCACTCTTTACCCTCCCAACTAACTTTTACCCACCGCCCTCCCAACTAAAGTTCACCCTCCACCCTCAGTTTCCTGCGGCACCCCACGACTGCACACGCACCCAGCCTCACCCTGTCGTATCTTAATTCAACTAAGTGGTGGAACATTTCTTTGAGTTCGTGCAACTTAAAATATTTTTGCCAAGCGCTACCCCCCCCCCTTTGGGCCATCCGCCCCCCCCCCCACACACACCCACACCCGGCGCCTCACTTAGGAAACCTCAAACTTTCCACCCTGCGTTATCATTTATGAATATCCTCTCTTTATCTCCGTGGACGTGAGAAAATGTGTTATTGAAGATTTCAGCATCACAGCATATCACTCTTATCCCAGTTACGAATTGCGCTGTGGCGAGGACAGACTTGATGTGGGTTCTAGAGTCTCACAGCACAACACTCCAGTCTCTACTGACTCCTTCGTAATCTCAAATGAGAAAAATGTTTTTTTTTTTTTTTTTTTTTTTTTCAGCACGTTTACTAAAAAATTGTGTTTTGGTAACACGGGTT
>CAXITT010000021.1:2757144-2772334 GCA_964033795.1 Lymnaea stagnalis | reverse complement strand
CCCTGCCCTAACACACCCCCTACCCTACCCCCCCCCCTGCCATACCCCACCCCCTGCCATACCCTACTCCCTGCCATAACAAACTCCCTGCCATAACCAACTCCCTGCCATAACCAACTCCCTGCCATAACCAACTCCCTGCCATAACAAACTCCCTGCCATAACAAACCCCCTGCCATAACCCACCCCCTGCCATAACCTACTCCCTGCCATAACAAACTCCCTGCCATAACAAACTCCCTGCCATAACAAACTCCCTGCCATAACAAACTCCCTGCCATAACAAACACCCTGCCATAACCCACCCCCTGCCATAACCTACTCCCTACCATAACAAACTCCCTGCCATAACAAACTCCCTGTCATAACCCACTCCCTACCATAATTTCTCACCACCGAAGAGCGGCCCCTTGAAAGCTTGATCCTCTTTAATGTCCACTCAATGATTGGTTTAATCTTGTAGGACGGACATGATCCGAGATTGACATTTTAAGATAACAATCTACATATGGAGTTCACGTAGATACACATGCACAGCGATGTGTGGGTTGGGGAGGGGGGTGGCTCTCTCCTGGCAATGGGAACTGTAAGAAACAGCCGTAGTGTACGTTTTGTTCCATAAAAACAGACAGAGAAAACGCCGAAATACATTTAAGACACAGCTGTTAACCAAGAGATTGTTTTTCCCCCTTTCGGTGCATCAAAGAATGCTCTACGTTTGTATAAATAACCACATAACTCGAAACCAACATTGCACACCATTATTTGAGTATGTGCATATACACACGGGGGTGGGGGTGGGGGGGTGGGGGAGCCAGTGTTGTGCTTGGGACATAAAACAAACAAATAAAAAGACGAATGGGGTTAAATTTAGCCAGTTTGGCGTGTAACTGTGGTAAAGGATGAGAAGGGGAAATAGCGAAAGAAGAAAGAAGGACAGAACGAAAGAAAGAACGAACGAATGAAAGAAAGAAGGATAGAGCGAAAGAAAGAACGAGGGAATGAAAGAAAGAGGGACAGAACGAAAGAAAGAATGAACGAATGAAAGAAGGAAGGACAGAACGAAAGAAAGAACGAACAAAAGAAAGAATGAACGAAAGAAAGAAAGAACGACTGAAAAAAAGACAGAGGTTCAGAAAGAAAGAAAGAAAGAAAGACTGAAATTCCGAAAGAAAGACAAACAGAAATAAATAAAAATAGACAGAAATAAAGAAAAATAGACATAAATAAAGAAAAATAGACATAAATATAGAAAAATAGACAGAAATAAAGAAAAATAGACAGAAATAAAGAAAAATAGACAGAAATAAAGAAAAATAGACAGACATGAAGCAAAATAGACAGAACTAAAAAAAATAGACAGAAATAAAGAAAAATAGACAGACATGAAGCAAAATAGACAGAACTAAAAAAAATAGACAGAAATGAAGAAAAATAGACAGAAATAAAGAAAAATAGACAGAAATAAAGAAAAATAGACAGAAATGAAGCAAAATAGACAGAAATAAAGAAAAATAGACAGAAATGAAGCAAAATAGACAGAACTAAAAAAAATAGACAGAAATGAAGAAAAATAGACAGAAATAAAGAAAAATAGACAGAAATAAAGAAAAATAGACAGAAATGAAGTAAAATAGACAGAAATAAAGTAAAATGGACAGAAATGAAGTAAAATAGACATAAATAAAGAAAAATAGACAGAAATGAAGAAAAATAGACAGAAATGAAGAAAAATAGACAGAAATGAAGTAAAATAGACAGAAATGAAGAAAAATAGACAGAAATGAAGTAAAATAGACAGAAATGAAGAAAAATAGACAGAAATGAAGCAAAATAGACAGAACTAAAAAAAATAGACAGAAATGAAGAAAAATAGACAGAAATAAAGTAAAATAGACAGAAATAAAGAAAAATAGACAGAAATGAAGTAAAATAGACAGAAATGAAGTAAAATAGACAGAAATGAAGTAAAATAGACAGAAATGAAGTAAAATAGACAGAAATGAAGTAAAATAGACAGAAATGAAGAAAAATAGACAGAAATGAAGCAAAATAGACAGAAATGAAGTAAAATAGACAGAAATGAAGTAAAATAGACAGAAATAAAGAAAATTGACAGAAATGAAGTAAAATAGACAGAAATGAAGAAAAATAGACAGAAATGAAGCAAAATAGACAGAACTAAAAAAAATAGACAGAAATGAAGAAAAATAGACAGAAATAAAGAAAAATAGACAGAAAAAAAGAAAAATAGACAGAAATGAAGTAAAATAGACAGAAATGAAGTAAAATAGACAGAAATAAAGAAAAATAGACAGAAATAAAGAAAAATAGACAGAAATGAAAAAAAATAGACAGAAATAAATAAAAATAGACAGAAATGAAGCAAAATAGACAGAACTAAAAAAAATAGACAGAAATGAAGAAAAATAGACAGAAATAAAGAAAAATAGACAGAAATAAAGAAAAATAGACAGAAATGAAGTAAAATAGACAGAAATAAAGAAAAATAGACAGAAATAAAGAAAAATAGGCAGAAATGAAGAAAAATAGACAGAAATAAAAAAAATAGACAGAAATGAAGCAAAATAGACAGAACTAAAAAAAATAGACAGAAATGAAGAAAAATAGACAGAAATAAAGTAAAATAGACAGAAATAAAGAAAAATAGACAGAAATGAAGCAAAATAGACAGAACTAAAAAAAATAGACAGAAATGAAGAAAAATAGACAGAAATAAAGAAAAATAGACAGAAATGAAGAAAAATAGACAGAAATAAAGAAAAATAGACAGAAATGAAGCAAAATAGACAGAACTAAAAAAAATAGACAGAAATGAAGAAAAATAGACAGAAATAAAGAAAAATAGACAGAAATAAAGAAAAATAGACAGAAATGAAGCAAAATAGACAGAAATAAAGAAAAATAGACAGAAATGAAGCAAAATAGACAGAACTAAAAAAAATAGACAGAAATGAAGAAAAATAGACAGAAATGAAGAAAAATAGACAGAAATAAAGAAAAATAGACAGAAATGAAGTAAAATAGACAGAAATAAAGAAAAATAGACAGAAATAAAGAAAAATAGACAGAAATAAAGAAAAATAGACAGAAATAAAGAAAAATAGACAGAAATGAAGTAAAATAGACAGAAATGAAGTAAAATAGACAGAAATAAAGAAAAATAGACAGAAATGAAGAAAAATAGACAGAAATAAAGAAAAATAGACAGAAATAAAGAAAAATAGACAGAAATAAAGAAAAATAGACAGAAATAAAGTAAAATAGACAGAAATAAAGAAAAATAGACAGAAATAAAGTAAAATAGACAGAAATAAAGTAAAATAGACAGAAATAAAGTAAAATAGACAGAAATTCAGAAAGAACGTACGCTAACGTTCACTCATATACTTGATGAAACAAATAGTTCACGGGATAGGTCAACACCACAGAATACCTTTCCCATACTCACAGCCAGGCCAGGCTCTCTTGGCTCACGTCTGCTTTTCCAGACGACCTGGGCTGTGTGTGTGTGTGCGTGTGTTTGAGCAAAATCCTCTCGTGTCATCGTGACCTCGTTAAGCAACATTCCCGGCTGATTATCGCCAGAGGGGGGCGCAGAATGCGAACAGCCTGTTTCACAACAACATTATGGTGTCGGTCCATCCGGGCTGGTGGGTCCTGGGAGGTGTTGGGAAGGGGAGGGTGGGGGATGGTTGGTGGTCAGTTTTTTTGGCCTTGTCGATTGTTGTTTTTGTTGGGTTTTTTTTTTTTTTTTTGGTGAATACCCCTTAAATAGCTTGTTGTTGTTCTTGTTCTAAACATTCATTACAGTTGACATATGGCTTTAGATTATTTGTTTGTCCTTATGGCCATTTTGTCTTTTTTGTTTTTTTTGGTTTTTTTTTTTTTTTTTTGGTGAATACCCCTTAAATAGCTTGTTGTTGTTCTTGTTCTAAACATTCATTACAGTTGACATATGGCTTTAGATTATTTGTTTGTCCTTATGGCCATTTTGTCGCCGCACGTCTCAAGCTTCGGTCATCGAAGAGAGCCCATCTTAGTACTGCTAAACATTTTAATCCTCGCACTTAAATTAGATTCTCTGCTTAGCAATCCAAAAATAGAAGCAGCTAAATTGTTTGCAATTTAAATGGCATCTTTATTGCATCGTATTGTCAATTGTTATTCCAGTTACATCCCTTGAAAAGGTTCTAGATGAAAAATTTTTGTACAATGAAGATGTGTGCCTGTCTGGTCACCTATGTTTTTTTTGTTTTTTTTAATGTAAATTTCTAGGAAAGTAACATCTCATGCGCACCATTTAGCGGATGTTATCACTTCCCACTGGAAGTGTCAGTAAACTTACCTGTCATGGGTCAGTTAGACTTCGGCCGAGGTCATTCCCCCATCGCTGTGCATTAAGGCCTGAAGGCATGTTTTACATGTCGCTGGGCACAGGTCATAGGTCAGTAGGTGCAGAGAGTCATACTTCATACACAAACACACACTGTCACTAAACTGACGATGGACCAGTCGTGAGATGGAAAAAGTCAACTTCAAATTTCATCGAGATTCGTGTCCTGTCCAATATACAACAACCTTATGTGATTTTTTGTGTGTCTCTCTCATAAACTCGACCCCGGACATATGCTATTTGTGCATGTTGTGTTAATACTTTTACCATCATGTAGAATATATAGATGGCTTCATGGGTGGTTCTGCGGGTTCCTTTCTTTCTCGCAAGTCCAAGTTAAAAGCACAAGGGTGGCGCCACTTGTGGCCGTTGGTGTCAATAACAGTTTGTTTTCTTCAGCTTTGTTTACAAACATGACGGCCTCGTCAACTGTAGCAATGTAGCAATAGCCCCAGGGCTTATTGAAGTATTAGTATATCTTTAAAATGCATTCTTCAAAACGAGTGCATTGGTATCTGACATAACTTGCCAGAGCTATTGCTACGGTTAGTGCCACCTATCATCATCAGTGACGCTACAGTCCATGTGGGGGCTCTGGCCTGCTCCACCACAACCTTCCATTCGGAAACCCTCCATGGCTTTCCGCCTCCATTCGTGGACCCCCAAAGGATGTAAATCCATCTCAGTCTTGGACGCCGGTGAGTCGTCTGCCCCTAGGTTTCTGCCAGTCGATCACTTTTGCTGCTCTACAATCCGGCGTCCTTTCAATATGTCCTGCGTAATTGGTGCCACCTACTTCGCGAAAAAAAAAAATAATAATTTGTTCGAACGAAAACACTGCCGCTCAATATATTATAGCAAAAAGTGTAACCAGGGGCGGATTGGATCCCTCCCACCCCGCCTTTTCCCTCGCCGGTGCAAATGGCGTAACTGGCATTTAAAAAAAAAAAAAAAATCTTTTAAAAGACAAGAACAGTCGTTTTGCATCTTGCCATCACAAATAATTGTGTTTTTTATGTTATTATGTTTGAAAACACGGCCGCTCAATATATTATAGCAAAAAGTGTAACCCGGGGCGGATTGGATCCCTCCCACCCCGCCTTTTCCCTCGCCGGTGCAAATGGCGTAACTGGCATTTAAAAAAAAAAAAAAATCTTTTAAAAGACAAGAACAGTCGTTTTGCATCTTGCCATCACAAATAAATGTGTCTTTTATTTTATTACGTTCGTGATTTATTCCTGGCTCCTGCAATCGAATTGGCAAAAAGTGCATCTATCTGTGCGTACAGTTTTGTTTTTTGGTGGGTTTTTTGGTGTTTTTAATCTTAGAACAGACTGTTTTGCTGTATTTCGATCTCGGTATTTGGGGTTATTTGTGCGTATGCCTGCGTTTGTGTGTGTTTTAATCAGTGTTTGCCTCCTCCCCAAAGGACGTTAACCGTGTCGATGCCAGCCAGCTATTGACCGATAGATAGGGAACGACCCAGTGCGACTTCCAAGCCGCTATCTCTTGGGCGACGGCCAAGGCTGTGCATTGTGCCTCAAATAAAACAATAATAATAATAATAATAATACATCATTTCCCTGCACTGCATGGCGGATCACTGCACTACATGGCGGACCACTGCACTACATGGCGGACCACTGCACTGCATGGCGGACCACTGCACTGCATGGTGGACCACTGCACTTCATGGCGGACCACTGCACTTCATGGCGGACCACTGTACCGTACGGCACCAGTAATTATCGGTGGATGTAAATTTCCACACACAAAAATAAACACACAAAAATTTCCACAAAACAGATAAAAAAATTACCTTGGTATCCATTTCCTTAAACCCCAAAATGGACGTTATTTAAATAGCGTATATGCTCTAGTTCTATTTAGTAACGGAACACAGTTTGAATCACATTGCCATTTCAGGGATACTCACTTTTGTGTTTATCCATGGCTTGAAACGGAGATGATAAACTTCTTGAATCTTTTGTTCAAGTCGGGAAGAAAGGCAGACCATGTCACGGTTGGCGTGGATCAAAGCATTGATACGAGCGGTGGAGATTTAACGTACACAAAAAGAAAGAAAAAAAAAGTTGGATTCCATTCCTAACTATAACTGGTTTTTGTTAGACCAGGTATGGGGTTGGTACGACGACACTGGTGTACAGATTACAAGCGATACAGCGTCGTAGTGTTATTTGTCCGCCCTTGACATGTAAATCTGCTCCGCAATCTGTTTGTCAGCACGCAACAGTGGCCAGCTAACAATCTGAGTGTGCATGTGCACGCAACAATGAGACCAGGCGCCGCCCATGAAATGTGTGTTATACTCCAGAATTCAGCAGCAGGTCATCCTTTCAATCCCAGCATGCCGAGTACGCCATTAGTACCCATGTCTGACTAGAAATTCGGGGACGTAGACCATAATTTTGTCTGCCCTTGGCGCGGCCTGTGAGTTAGAAGATGGTATATCGTACGCCTTTTTCTATGGTTACACTGCTCGTTCGTTTGTTTGTGGTTGATACTTGAATCTCAATTTTGACTTTCTTCCCGATGTCCAAATGAGCTTAAAATTTCGTACACTTACCCACCCCCGAGGACAGTGCCGCCCTTCGGGATCGGTAGATCGCCATTGACCTCCACTGACCCCTGAGTGACCTCTGAGGTTCAAATCTGGCATCTCAATTTTGACCGATGTTCCTGATCTACAGTTGAACTGAAACATTGTACATTAACTCACACCCGATAAAAATATAACCCTCCGTGAGCAATAGGTGCTGACCCCTGAGTCGCCTCTGGGAGTCGAATATTGCATCTCAACGACTACTTGATGCAATGGCAAGACTCAGTCAAGACGACTGTAAACTAGACCAGGATGCATTACACGACCAGCAGCTTGCGTGCGTGCGTGCATGTGTGTGTATGTGTGTGATTGTTTCACTGTACCATTTATGTGTTTTACGTCGCAAGTGTTGTCGGAATTTTCATCGTGTCAATGTCACACCGCCTACGGGACTCCATCACCGGGGTTTGATTTCAGAATTTGCCTGATCTTAGATGAGGCGTCATTCAAGGTTAACGGGCCCCGTCCACCCGATGTTATAAGATGGATTTGATTGAAACTGCAACTGTGATTCTTTGTTGCAGTTGCTGTTGTTTTCACGGAAAAAATGTGTTTTCATCCAAAGTAATATTGAAAAATAAAGTTGACCTAACCCATCCATTTTTAAATTGGAGTCCGGTGTTTTTAACATTGTTTGCCCTCATTTAATGTTGTTAGACCAGTGGTCGGCGAATCGCGGCTCTTTAGCGACCTGTGTGTGGCCTCGGCCAGTTGCGCACAAATCGGTTTTGACTCCGAAAACCATGGGTCTTGAAGGTTCTTGAAAAGAAATGTGGCTCTCAAATTTTTTTTTAAATCTTCCTGCTGCTGATTTTTTGGCTCTTCTTGACTAATGAGTTTGCCGACCACTGAGTTAGACTGCGCTTAACAAAAGAGTCTTTTTCTTTCATGGCTGGGGGAGTGTGATGCTTTGAGCCTTGTTTGGAAAAGAAGAGTTTTGATAGTGGATGGTAGATTTCCACGTCATCAAATCGATTATTTGTGTTTACATGGTCACAGAATACTTTGATACATGTCGTAAGAACTGTAAGCCCAGTCATGTGTTTGTCACTATCAGTGGGATACAAACAAGCTATCCGAGGATAAATCGGATGAATTAATGGAATTAGTTGTTTTTTGTTTGTTTTTGTGTTTGTTTGTTTGTTGGCTTTTGTTTGTTGCTAAAAGCCATATTTGTTTTAAAGCCACTTTTGGTCACTTGGAATGTTGTTGGTGACCTTCGCCCCCCTCCCCTCCCCCCCCCCTCAAAACCCCCCTCCCCTCTTCCAAATGAAAAATGCCGAGCTATGAGAAGTAATAGTACACAGAGACTAGACATTCCGTTGTGAAAGGCGTCTTGTTTGTGTATGTGTGTCGGCGTGTGTGTGTCGGCGTTTGTATCGTAGCAAGCGAGCGTCGGTGTGTCGTTACCCTTGTGTAAGCGCAAAAAGTGCTGAGGTGTGCAGTTGTCATAATAATAATAATAATAATAAGCCACGGAGGGTTCGGTATGTGTGTCGCTGCTGTTGGACAGGGGGAGGGTAAAGTTGGGGAGAGGGTTGTGGGGCGGGGGTGGCGACTGGACGACGTTGAGATTGTAGAAGGGGGTAGAGAACATAGCTGGACAGTGTGCCTACAGTGATGTTTGTCCCACAAAATTAAGCGCAACCAAGGACGAGAACACTGCAATCGCCACTGTTATATTTGGTTCTTAAAATACCTGAGACGACGCGGTTCAAACAGTGACTCATTTCAATATCACCATTCACAATGTCAACAATAAAAATGAATATGTTTCATGGAAATATGAAGACGCTTTCGAATCACATCACACAAATATCAATTCCTGTTAAACTTCCACGATATAATGTTCTTTTACTTGAAAATGTTGTTGACAAAATCTTTGACACACAATCAAACGGTCTCTGTTCACTCCGCCATTATTGTTGTTTTGTAATCTCTAATTAACCAACCAGACACTCTGATTGGCACTCTTTCAAGTCCCAACACTGTATGATATGGACAATATCAAGTATGTCAATATTTAGTTTCTCCCTTAAGTGGTTCTCACATTCATAATGCTATCTGCGTGACAGCAATCAAATTGTGTTCGCGTCATTATTCTGACATCAATACCCGTAGACCATGTCACATGTTCCATTCTTCTATACTAACCGCGCTAGCTTCAATGTATGCGTTGCGGGATCTTGTAACGACCGTTTACTTTGTTACTGAACGAAGATATAATTATGTTATTGATCCAAATAAATGGAAATGTTGTTTTTGTATTTTGTTATTACATTATACCTATTCATTTTTACGGCACATAGAAAAAAAAATACATATTTTTAACCAAGACAACATTTTACAATTACAGCAATTTAAACACACAGTGCATCTCAAAGTATTTCGCTGGCGTAGACATCAGCCATCAATGAACCCCCCTTAGTGACAATGTCGACTTAACTAGTTTTCATTTAGATTTGGTAACTACTTGGAAGGGATTGGGGGGGAGGGGGGGGGCGACACGCTGGGAAAATTCTTACAGACTGGGGGAACAATAGACTAAGGTGATTCAATGAGTTCAAATGATTTGTTATAGTTTCAGATGTTGCTTTCACGCGTTGTTGCCTAACACGAGCGAAAGCGATTGAACACACACACAAGACTAATGCATTAAGGTGTGCTTGTTTGACTTATGTGAACGCACCGAGTCGTATCATATGAATCAAACAGTGTCATCAGCATACGAGCCCAATAGAGATTCTTTTTTTTTTTAAACGAAAATAAATTGAAGTTAAAACCGTTTAGTGAACAAATGACTTCGTCATTAATGTGCACACATACTACACATATTATGAACATATAAAGCACATATAATGCACATATAATACACACATAATACGCATTTAATACACATACAATACACATATAATACACACAAGTGTGATTATAATACTTTTTTGGCTTGATCCACTCTCAAAGAGCATTAATACCACTTTAATATATATATATCATGAAATAAGTATTAGAAAATTATAAGGAGAAAAAAAAAGTTTTGATGGGGGGCGTATGAGGAGAAGAAGGAAAAAAAATGAATTCGTTAATTATTTATAATGAGCTGAATTAAGTCAAACTACTTTTTAATTATGATTTTTTTTCCCCCCACTATAATAATCCCAGCCCAGAGGAAATCCATTTTCTTTGTCTTTTACACACATCTTAAACCAACGATTATGGCCATTTAACTGTAACTTGTGAGAAATAGATTAAAAACTATCTCGAAATCAAAATTTTTGTGTGGACGGGAATACTATCGGTTTTGGAGGGGAGGGGGGTGGCGTGGTGTGAGAACAGTTTCCGGATAGTATTTAGGCAGTGCTGTTTGTAAGCATTGTGTTAATGGTTTAGTTCGATAAACCAGTCAGGACTGTTACTTTGACCGAGCTTTAGAGAACCCTATCACAAAGTCAACCGGCAAAGGGTTTCCTGTGCTCATCCATCACGTTTTCCCTGCCACTACATTCAGCGCGCGCTCGTGTATGTATTCCTCCGAGTAATAACCAATGCACGGCTATGAATTATTGACGTCTGCAAGTGGTGTGGATCCAGGTCGCGTTTTGCACTGCAGTAATCGAACACCGGGCATCCTGGCTCGGTATCGTTAGACTGGGTTCCATGATTGAGTAATCGGCGCCACTTCCATAAACAAAAATGTGGGCACATCAAAAGGATGCCCTCTCATGTCCTAAATATCGATTTTGATTTTTCTGCTTCTTTTTATCTTATGGATAGTGTTTCCGTAAAGCAGCGGTTATCAACCTATGTCCCAAAGGATGTCTTGTCTAAGGCCATGTCACGAGTGTATAGTTTCTTTTTGAGGATTCATTATGGTTATCACTCGTTAATGGAAACTTGCAGCGCTAAAATTTGGTTAACTACTTCATTTTTTTTGTTGTTGCTCGTATCGGTCCGTCACATCCGTCCGTCACATCCGTCCGTCACATCCGTCCGTCACATCCGTCCGTCACATCCGTCCGTCACATCCGTCCGTCACATCCGTCCGTCACATCCGTCCGTCACATCCGTCCGTCACAGTCCGTCACATCCGTCCGTCACATCCGTCCGTCACATCCGTCCGTCACATCCGTCCGTCACATCCGTCCGTCACATCCGTCCGTCACATCCGTCCGTCACATCCGTCCGTCACATCCGTCCGTCACAATGTGACGATGGTGTAGGCGGAGCTTGGGATTATTCTTGTTGAGATTATAAGCTGGTTCCCAACACAGCAAATCGCCTCTCTTCACCCCGCTGGAAACCCCAAGAGAACATCGTGCTGATGATACAGCTTGGCACCAGTGGCGTCGCAGGAGTTGTAATGTTTCATTGTGCCAATGTTATCCGCCTACGGGACTCCATCTCTGGGTTTGAATTCAGAGTTTCCTTCTCTTAGATGAGTTGCCATACTAATGTTATGGAGTCCCATCCACCCGGGGTGCTGGTGATGTTTATGCTTGACTGGGCTTTGGTTGGAATTGAACTCCAGACCATGAACTTAATTTTAAGGTGGGCTTTTAACATGTTACTTATTTATTTACCTGAGCCTGTTACCGCGCCTGGTCTACAAGAATGTGTCCTTCATTTCAGGCCTGTGCTTTCTTTTCAGTTGCTTCCAAGTGTATCCCATACTCTGCGTGTGTGTCTGCCTCTAGATCAATTCTCTATGTATACCATACTTTCTGTGTCTGCCTCTAGCTCACTACTCTATGTATCACATACTTTGTATGTCTGCCTCTAGCTACGTCTCTATGTATCATATACTGTGTGTGTCTGCCTTTAGTTGACGTCTCTATGTATCCCATACTGTGTGTGTCTGCCTTTAGCTGACGTCTCTATGTATCCCATACGTTGTGTGTCTGCATCTAGATCACGTCTCTATGTATCCCATACGTTGTGTGTCTGCATCTAGATCACGTCTCTGTGTATCCCATACGTTGTGTGTCTGCATCTAGATCACGTCTCTATGTATCCCATACGTTGTGTGTCTGCATCTAGATCACGTCTCTATGTATCCCATACGTTGTGTGTCTGCATCTAGATCACGTCCTCTATGTATCCCATACGTTGTGTGTCTGCATCTAGATCACGTCTCTATGTATCCCATACGTTGTGTGTCTGCATCTCGATCACGTCTCTATGTATCCCATACGTTGTGTGTCTGCATCTAGATCACTTCTCTGTGTATCCCATACGTTGTGTGTCTGCATCTAGATCACGTCTCTATGTATCCCATACGTTGTGTGTCTGCATCTAGATCACGTCTCTGTGTATCCCATACGTTGTGTGTCTGCATCTAGATCACGTCTCTATGTTAAGGTGCCCATCTGAATTCGAATAAACCTATGCTTTGGAATTTGAAGAAACAAAAAACGTCCCAAAAAAAAACCCCTTCAAAATTTATTTTATTCAATTTAATTATTTCAACAACAAAAATTTGGACACATCAACATTTCGCCACAAAAAATATCGTTTATCTTCTTCTTCTTCTTTATATTAAGGGCCCACAGTCAATTTTTTTTATCATTATGGCTCCTATCATCAAGCGTATCAACATTTCAACACACAAATGTCATTGTCACCAAACAACCAGTGAGATATCGTCTTCAATACCAGGCACAGAAACATCGCGAATACCCTCTACATAATTAGGAGCCAGAATGATCAAGACATTGATCGTGGGCCCTTAAGACATAGAAGTTGAAGAAGAAACGTAACAACATTTCACGACACACAGGTGGAAAATCAGTGCATTAACGTCATATAAATTCGTTTTATCGAATTCTACTCCTGGTATGTTACAATTGAGGATTTGAAAAAGTGTCTTCAAAGTGGCAAAAATCTCTTCACAGTATGTGAATCCTGACCCTTCCACACACACCCCCCCCCCCTAATTTTTCACGGTCCCTAAATAACTTCTGCCTCTCTCCAGTTTTGTCCCTGGCTCGTTTTATCCAGCTCACAAATTATTTATGGCTCTCATTATTTCATGCAATCAATGAACACCTCCTCATAATTATTTTTATAATTATTTTACTTATAACACACATTTTCTTCTTTGTTTCTTATTTGAGTGCTGTCCCCGAAAACGCTGAATAAACTAACACAGTAAAAAAAAATTTTCTTCCAGGCATTTATGAAGCTAAAAGAAACAGAATAAACAGGAGCCCAACTTACCCGTTGGTTTTTAATGTTTGAGAATTAAGCATCATTGCTTAAGATTCAGATTGGTGGCATGCGATCTAGACACGCGTTTCCGTTTCCTGCCCCCCCCCCCTGCCACAGACCAAAGACGGACCAGGCGACTGTCCCGTGAAACCTGAACTATTTGGCACGCTCAAACACAACGCATTTAGGGGCTTTAGGCTTCGGCACTTGGGATATCGTGTTGCGGGAATCGGGTGTTGGAGAATCGTATCGTCTTCTACGTGCCACACGGTGGATTAATGGTGGTGGCAATGCCAGGTGTAAAAGTCCGTACTCTGGGAGTAGGAAGTTGTCGTGTCATGAAAACACCATTGCTTTTATAACGGTTGCAGTTGAGGAGGGGGGCGCTGGGGGTTACTGTATTGTTTTATTTATTTATTTTTTTTAAGTTTAACTCCTATAGTCCAACACATTTTTTGTGGTCTGTGAAGGAAATCTTAACTTGTTAATGGCAGGGGGGTGGGGGTGGGGGGTAGTATTACCCGAAATGTTTAAATATGTAAAGTTAATTTAACTAATATAAAACATTTAATCTTTGACTTTGCCTTTCTGTACCTGTCTGTGTTTGCTGTTTCAAACATCTATTCATTGACTTTGTCTTTCTACACCTGTCTGAGTTTGCTGTTTCAAACATCTATTCGTTGACTTTGTCTTTCTACACCTGTCTGAGTTTGCTGTTTCAAACATCTTTTCATTGACTTTGCCTTTCTACACCTGTCTGAGTTTGCTGTTTCAAACATCTTTTCATTGACTTTGCCTTTCTATACCTGTCTATGTTTGCTGTTTCAAACATCTTTTCATTGACTTTGTCTTTCTACACCTGTCTGAGTTTGCTGTTTCAAATATCTATTCGTTGACTTTGCCTTTCTATACCTGTCTGTGTTTGCTGTTTCAAACATCTCTTCGTTGACTTTCTCTCTCTATACCTGTGTACGATTAATGCTTGAAACTATCACTAATTGTAAATTGCCAGCGCACAGACCAGATATACAGCTCACATCTCCCACACACCTCACATCTCCCACACACCTCACATCTCGCACACACCTCACATCTCCCACACACCTCACATCTCCCACACACCTCACATCTCCCACACACCTCACATCTCCCACACACCTCACATCTCCCACACACCTCGATAAGTTCACCAGCATCCACTTGACATTCCTGCGGTAACATTTATCAGAGGCGTCTCTGCACTTTGTTTGACACTTCGGTGTCTTGTGTATACATAGGCGGCGCTTCGTCAATAATTATAAACAGTTCCCTAATAAGCGTGTAAAGCTGCATCAGCTATTATCCATGATGAGCCTGCACTTCATCGATTATGACCTCAGAGCGACACGATATAAATGGTGCATGTGCAAGGCAATACCAGGGCGATCGATGCTTTCGTTAGAGGACATTCAGTCAAAGGATAATTGACGAAAACAGAAAAGTAGTAGAATTGATAATGTCATCAAAAACCAATGTAGGGTAGGTATTATATGCGGTGTCCTAATGAGAACATTTTTTTTTGCTTCTAATTTTAATATTGAAATGAGTCTTTAAGAATCGCAGCACACTTTGTCTTACTCTGGAAACACCGATGTCCTGGATGCAAACCGGGAATTTTAGGTACTGACTGCCCTTTCAAATGTTATTGAAACCACTGAAAGAAAGAGGGACCTCCTTGACTGGATCACGTACACAACGGCCCGGGTCTACGGTACGGGGCTTTGAACTTGACCCCCCCCTCCACCCCCCACCCCCCAAAGAAAAAGGGGGAGGGAGTTTGAGGAACCGTGAGAGTCGGTATAATTGAGGAAGTCGAGCCTCCATCCCCCCATGAGTTAGTTAAACTGGGTGGCATTCTCGTTGTGTCTTTGTGATATGATAGTGATAACCCCCCCCCCCCCCAA
>CAXITT010000021.1:2741382-2751524 GCA_964033795.1 Lymnaea stagnalis | reverse complement strand
AAAGGGCATTGTTAATGAAGACGACACATGGTGCTCCCAATACTTACAAGGCGAAATGGCATTGTTAATGAAGACGACACATGGTGCTCCCAATACTTATAAGACGAAAGGGCATTGTTAATGAAGACGACACATGGTGCTCCCAATACTTACAAGGCCAAAGGGCATTGTTAATGAAGACGACACATGGTGCTCCCAATACTTATAAGGCCAAAGGGCATTGTTAATGAAGACGACACATGGTGCTCCCAATACTTACAAGGCGAAAGGGCATTGTTAATGAAGACGACCCATGGTGCTCCCAATACTTATAAGACGAAAGGGCATTGTTAATTAAGACGACACATGGTGCCCCCAAGGCCTAAGAGTTTTGTATCCCTTGCTATGAGTCAATATTGAACTGATCTCCACCTCCCTGGCACCTTGAGTTTGTACATCAGTGAGACAGGAACATTTTTTCAAATATTTTAGGGTGGGCGCTCCCAGCCATAATAATCTGAAGGCAACGCCGCTGCTATTATGTCCATCTTGTTTCAACTCCTCCTCCCTGATTCCTCCTACCCCCAGTGGCGTCACCAGACCTCATGTTTCATTGTCACCCGCAAGGCCACCGGGGGGCACTGAGACGATCAAGTGGCCATTTTTCAAACCACTTTCCCGTATCGTTCTCGCCGCCTGGACCGTCGACCTTCTGAGTGAAGAGAAAATAACTGACAGATGCTGCCCTGGGGCCCGGGGGACCTGTGTGGCTGCCCTGGTCAATTGTGAAGAAAATCTTGGAGGGGGATGGAAGGGGTGGGGTGCTTTTTCGCTTTTGGCTATGTTATCTATCAACTACACACTACACCATTCGATCACTTGGTCTCGAGTGTTTACCGTAACTCAGCCGGTGCCAAATCGGAAGCTAATAAAAAGCTTTGAAGCTTGCCGACTTGCCAAGTTAAACAAAACGTAACATGACTTGAAGCAGTCCATCCGATTGGGCTCTTTTTGTGGGGGGTACTTCACTAAAGACATATTATTCTTTAGTTTTACTATAGGCAGTGCTGGATTTACATATAAGCTAATGCTAATAGCTATCACTTAGGGCAGGCCTGCACAACATGCGGGCCGCATGCGGCCAGCCATCACCCACTTTGTGGCTCGCGAAGTAACAAAAAATCTTTATTCTTATTATGTTCTTTATAGCTTTACCCCTGTCTTATTTTCTTGTGGCCCGCACAAGTCCTATCCTATTTTCTTGTGGCCCGCACAAGTCCTATCCTATTTTCTTTAGGCCCGCACAAGTTTTTCATAAAGTATTTCGTCCCGCCTTACATTTTCAGTTGCGCAGGCCTGACTAAGGGGCTCACAATCTGGCTGATATATATATTTCAATTCTATAATGTATCCTGTTTAACATCACGCTAGAAAAAGTTATTAGAAGCATACACGTCAGCACCAGTGGAACCGTAACAGAGTACTTCCGAAGAGGTATTACAGAACAACGACCATCAGGAACCTATATAGCCAATCATTGCAGTTCCTGGCATATGCAGACGATATAGCGCTACTGGATAGAAACTGTAATTACATAATTAAAGCATTCAGGGAACTTGAAAATGCCTCAGTCAAAGCTGGTCTTGATATATTTGAACCGAAGACAAAATATATGAAAATGTCAATAAACTCCCATGCTGATGATAACATCAATATACACAACGACAAATTTGAGAGAGTGGCTACATTCAAATATCTAGGGGCAACTATAAATGAGCACAATGAGATAATGTTGGATATGAAAGAAAGGATAACAGCAGGCAACCGTTCCCATTCCAGCTTACAAAGGGTACTGGGAAGCAAAAACCTCTCAAGGGGAACAAAGAAGACAATATACACCACCATCATAAGACCAGTAGTAACGTACGCTAATGAGACTTGGACCCTTACCAGAAAAGCAGAGAACCTGTTCAACACATGGGAGAGGAAAATCCTCCGAAAAATATACAGAAAATGATATCTGGAGAATTCGTACAAACCAAGAACTTTTACTTTTTGTACAAAGACCCACCCACAGTCGCAATGATAAAAAAGTCAGACTACGCTGGGCAGGACATGTTGAACGGATGCCAAAATGGAGAGGAACAAAAGTTATATACAGGCAGAAGCCTAGGGGCAGACGACTCACCGGTCGTCCAAGGTTGCGATGGATCGATGATATGGAGATAGATATACACCAGTTGGGGTGTTTGTGCATGGAGGCGGAAAGCCATGGATCGCTCCAAATGGAAGGATGTAGTGGAGCAAGCCAGGGCCCTACATGGGCTGTAGAGCCACTGATGATGATATATTTTAAATATTTCTTTGACCAGCTGATATAATTTAAAGCATTGTGGGGGTGGGGCCTCTGTATAGCTTTATATAGCATATAGGGCCCCAGCAAGTCTAAGTCTGGCCCTGATTATGACATATTCCTGGAAACATACATTGCCATCAGCGAACTGTGTGGTAGCAAAGCCCATCGCGTTCTTCTAATCTTTTGGGACATTCACTGTTTTTTTTTAAAAAAACTAATGTATTAACTCTTTTTAAAATTTAAAAAAAAAAAATAAAACGTCAATAATTTGACTGTTGCCAGCGATGAATTACGGGTCAAACACTAAAATCCTGGCATCGCATCAGTGACCCAGTTAATCATGCCTCTACTTGTTCACTTAATCCGTCACGGCAGGACATAATCAGCTCAGGAACATGGTGAGGCACAGCTCAGTCAGTATCATCAGAGATTAATTGTCGACACCGCGGTAACCAACAAAGTAATCGCACTGAGGTTTAATGGTACTGCTAATTACTCTTGATAGCGTCTTTGTGATACTGTTGTTAAAGGGATGCCAACGTTTAATTTCGCTGTAGACGAATCCACCAGTCGTCAAATGTTTGACTTCATTGCTTGCAATTAGGAGGATACTGGGGAGGGGGGGGGTAGGGGTGGGGGGTAAAAAAACTGAAAGATTCTGCCTGTGACGTCAACAGCCGTACAATGTTTCGTCATCTCGTCTGGTTACGTTGCTACGAACCACAAATCAAAAAAAAAAAAAAAAAAAAAAAAAATTTTTTTTTTTTTTTTTTTTTTTTTTTTTTTAGACCGAAAATAAATAAGTAAATAGAAGGACGACACGGGTCACGGGATGTGCATGATACTTCCTGTTGGGTCACGTGATATGTTTTGAACTTCCTGTTGGGCCACGTGATATGTTGTGAACTTCCTGTTGGACTTAAATGTTGCCAAGATGCAGCCAGTGGTTTTTAACTGTTTGTCATTGAACGAAAGTCGGACTTTTGTTGTTTTTTGTTGTTGTTTTTTTTTGTTTACATTTAATTGTCTGGGCGTTTCGGTTGTTGGATTTGTATTTTTCAATACAACAACGTGAAAATAGAAATGTTGGGTGTGTTGTTGGTGTTGTTTTATTTTGAAGAAGGCGGTGACCGGAAGTAAATAAGACGTCTTGTTGTTGCATGAGATGGAAACATTTATTTCCTTTGTAAGCTCTTAACGCGTGCGTAACTGGTTGGAGTATTTAACGACTTGCGGTTAAAGCGTGTGTGTGTTAGCTTGTGTATGTCTGTGTGTTTGTGTGTGTATGTCTGTGTGTTTGTGGGTGGGTGTGTTTGTGTGTGTGTCAGTGTGGGGTGTGTGTGTGTCTCGGTTGTTTCTCCAACCCCGACGGCACCGTTTCTCTTGTCCGGTATGACGTCACCGCTGTCATTAATTATTTCCTTATCTGCCCACCTTGATCGCGACCGGCAAAAGTGGACCATCGGGCCACCCTCCCTGACTCGGCTAACCCATGACGTCATGGTCCAGGAGTGTGAGGAAAGGGGGGGGGTAATGTGTGCTCAGGTCGTGTTCACTGTAATTCTTTTTTAAAAATGCGCTCCTGCTAAATAGAGAAAATTCGTTGTTCGAATTATCATTTTTTTTTTTTCATTCCTGGTCCACTATAGATCCACAAAAAGTGGGAAAAAAAGGGGGGAGGGGGGACGACTGTGGTTAAGCTTGTAGAACTGACACTTTTATGTATAAAGCCTTAGGCTTGGGTAGATTATAGCCGGTCTAATCATGAAATAGAATGCGCTTCCAACTTGGTTTTAAAGATTTTAATCCAAAAAAAAAAAAAAAATCCAAGCTCTTGATTGTAAACAAAAAAAAAAAATGGTTGAAACTCATGAAAATGCATTGACTCCCCACTACCGGTGATCTACTGAGATACCGGCATCCTGTATGATTTTTAGGAAAGACATACATACATACACACAGAAAGACCGGGTGGCGGGTAGATGTGTAGGTGGATAGTTTGGTAGGTTCAGATATTTTATATAGAATAGATAGAAAGGATAGAGTAACCGATAGATGGATAGATGGACGGGTGGGTGGGTGTGTGGGTGGGTGGGTGGGTTGGATAGTTTGGTAGGTTCAGATATTTTATATAGAATAGATAGAAAGGATAGAGTAACCGATAGATGGATAGATGGACGGGTGGGTGGGTGTGTGTGTGGGTGGGTGGGTGGGTGTATCGATGTTTAGATTTAGATATGTATAGATATATTTTGATATAAGCACCCCTCTCCACGCCCCCACCCCTCCCCCCAACCGTAAACAGAACTGATCAAATGGTACGTCAGTTTACTCAGACTCAAAGATCGGATATGCCAGGTCGGTCTTGGTAATAGGGTTTGTCATTTCTCAGACCGGAAAACGTCATAGCGTTACTATTTTTAGAACGTCAGACAAATATTTCTTTCAAACATGGCAGCTAATGGTGTGTTTCAGCGTATCGTTCGGACGATCCATGTACCCAGGGTCACTGTGACATGTGTCGTACGCGCAATGAAGTCCCAGCTCACAAAATAGCAGTAAAAAAAAATTGTGTAAAATATTTCATAAAATATATTTCATAAATATATATATTGTTTACAAGTTATGATTTAGGTTAAAGGACCTGTTCGCTAACATAGTAGTACTGAATAGTGTTGACATTATGTCTGAGCCGAGTCCCCGGATGATACAGAAGTTCTATTAATAGATTTCCGCCATTACAGGACAAGCCCTATTCCGCCTGCAGTAGTAAATGAGACATGGAGGCTAGATGAGGCTTAGGCGTACTTTAAGCTGAATTGCGTTGACATAGTAGCCAGTCAACTCAATAGGCCAAGAGTGACAGAGATGCGTATAAAAGACTCTTACATATAGTTTTGGATCCTTACATTTAAGTGATGACATTGTCTGTGCACGGATTCTGCCGGATTAATTTTATCTATTTACGAATTAGAGGGGAATATATCGTCTACTACCTCAAAATAAGTTGGGGTTTTTTATTATACGATTTAGATTTTGGATATATTTCAAATGCTTACACCTAAAAAATGTATCATATGTCTATGGCTTGGAGGACATATCTTATTTCAATGCCTGCTCACTGCAAATCAATCATATTTATGTTTGAAATCGATGCATACTCCGTTCCCACCATTTGTTTAACCGGACAAAATGTTACAGGGTCAACCGACATAAAAAAAAAATAATAAAATAAGAGGCACATATTCGAAAAGGAAAGAAAAATTGCTACGATAACCCAAAACCTCAGTGACGTACACCCCCTTCTCCCTCCCCCCCTTTTTTTTTTCAATGCCTGGTATCAGTTATCAGCCATTCTTGCCAGAATTGTGTCAATATTCTATTTCAGACTGCTTGATGAGTCACGGAGAGTTAGGTGAACATCCGTCCATTCGCTCTCCAATGCGCCTATTGGACACAGCTAAAATAACTTAGTACAAACAAAATAGAACTGAACCCACAGAAAAGACTCACAAAGTCTTAATACCATCCACCCAACTCCCAAAAATCCTCCCTCACACCGACTTCCGTTTTCTCTCAGAATTCTAAACGAAATTCATAACGTTATTACTTCTTTGGTATACGGTCGTATAGAAGCACCGGACGTCACCATGTAAAGTGCGCCAAAATAAGCTATTTTTAGATCATCCCTTTATATAGTAAAGAATATAATATCCCGAATTGAGTGTTTTTTAGTCAGCGATTCTCAAAATTTTTGTGGGCGTGTCAAAGGATCCATGGAAAGTGCCGTGGAACTTTCATAGAGTTTTAATTTAATTGGTAAAACCTTATTGATATAAAACATTAACATTTCTATCAGGTGTGTTACAACAGTGGTCCCCAAATAACGGTCCGTGGACCTTCACCGGTCCGCATGCCTACCGCTGCCGGTCCCCATATCATAAATATTTATTGTCAAATAGAAATAAAAGTATATAAATAAATCATGCACCGGTCCCTGGTAAATTTCGAAACTTGTTGACCGGTCCGCCAGACTTAAACGTTTGGGAACCACTCTGTTACAAGGTTTGACCCTCCCTATAGCTTATTTGGACAAAATATCCCCCCTCCTCTCTCCCTGTTCCGGGTCAATTTTTAAAATATCAAGTTGTTAAAATTAATCGCACGTCCAAGTGTAAAGATTCCCATTTGGGGCTCCTGGTTACTCAACTGTTTCAACATTGCATTATTTAAACCAACTTTATCTAAAAAAAAAAAAAGCATAAACGTCATGTAACACCCGTAACGCAGGTCTGATGTCTGATGTCTGATGTCTGAATGCGATTCCCGGTTCACCATCCACGGAGTGAGAACCGCCGTATGACACGGCTCATTTATTCCACCCCACGTGTGACGTGACCTTCGTGGGGTTTCAATAAAGTATTTGAAATAGTTATATCACCTGGAATACTCTTCTTGGCGCCATTTCCGTGTGTCTAAGATTCACACCCCCCCCCCAACCCACCTCCCACCCACTAGACGAATCAATAACGTGTGTGTGTGTGGGACAGCTGGCGTGTGTTGCACCATTCGCGTTCGTTTCACGACGATTGCGTGGATCAGCGACTCCCAAACTTTCTGTTTCGTGGCCCGATCTTTCGTTTTCCTTGTGACGCAACCAAACTTTTCATCGCTTATGCTCAAAAGAAAGTTTGGTAAATAATTTATGATGAATGAGAAGTGTGATGATGTTGTTTGTTTCTTGATGAAAACGGCAATAATCTTAATCTCCTCAGATCGAAGCTATTAGCCTTTTGCGCTTAATCTCTCCTTAACCCGTCTGCATAATTTGCACGGCCTGTTGGTTTGGCACATTTAACAACGTACCGAGAACAAAAAGCTATGAAGAAACTTAACTCCGATCACCTGTTCATGATTTGCTCAATGCGTGCGTGTTTTTGGTGTGCAGATTAATTGTTCAGCCGTTTGCTATGCGCCATGTATTTGTGACGTATTTGCGTACGAGAGATGACGTTGTTCGTTGTTGTGGTTCTTAGTAGTTGATGTGTTGCAGTGAGAAAAAAAAACCGGTTATAGAGCAACTTAACTTCGACCACCCTTTCATCCTTGACATCGAATGGCCTTAGATTTGGCAAATGAGCGTCCAACTATGGAGACGGGGTTAATTCGCATTACTCGTCCCAATCATTATGGTTAATTTTTGGGTTTTCGTAACAAAACACACCCGAGCAAAAAAAACAAGAGAAAACCAACTACAAACAAAAATCAACCATCTCGCTAGATTGTCGCTACCCGATATTTTTTGCCGTCGTGGCCCGATACCTCTGGGTCGAGACCCACTTTTTTAGGAAACGCTGGTGTGGGGGTGTTGCATGCCCGGCCATTATTTTAGTAGTATCGCAGCGGTGACTGACTTTATCGTCGTCCTGTATCTGACACGTGAATAGACCGGAGTTATGGAAACTCTCGTTTCCTGCTTCATTCACGACGACGATCTGTCGTACAGTCTTGCTTGGGTTAGTCTTTGTTTTGGCGTTCAGGGTTTCATTGACCACTTGGTTCAGCCAACAACACATTATGGTGGCCGGGACGGTGGAGCCGGTCCAAAGCGCAGTTTCAGAGTTACAAACATCAGTTTATATTTTGATTCACCGTTAAATAAAAAGAACAACAACAACAAAAAAAAACAAAAAAAAAACTTGGATTTGATACCGGACCTGTATTTAAAACCACTGTCCCGTTCAAAGAACTCTGAGGAAAATCTTCTTTTTAAAAAAGAAAAAAAATTACTCAGGGCAGCTTCCAGAGTCCGAAATTATATTCAAAATTTGGTTGTCATGAAAAAAATTAAGTACATATTAAAGAATGTAATAACATTTTTTTTTTTAAATTTCCTATCTCATTGTCTAGAGGTAAATGGTTTTAAAATATCTTTGATATTTAGTAATTCTAATTATAATAAAATATTAACCTCTATTACTTTATATTGTAAATAAAGCTTTCATATTGGGGTTTCGTATTTTTAGATAAGTTTTCACAACCCCCTACCCAACAGTAACCCCCAAGCTGTTTTTATTATTTTATTAGAATTCCTTAATAGTTATGGTATGTGCAAATTGAGGGGACAGTCGCAAAATTGATTTCAAATTAGAGGGAAGATTCCGGTCATGCTATTAAATGACCGTTAGTAGGCAGGTGGACCTCCATCACACCATAAATGCATTGAATCTTGGCCTTTTGAATGCCAAGTTTCGGGCCTCACCTGGTCTAATGCCAAGTTTCGGGCCTCACCTGGTCTAATGCCAAGTTTCGGGCCTCACCTGGTCTAATGCCAAGTTTCGGGCCTCACCTGGTCTAATGCCAAGTTTCGAGCCTGGCCTAGTCAAGTGACATGTTTCGGGCATGACCGTTTCTAATGTCATGTTTCGGGCCTCACCTAGTCTAGTGACAAGTTTTGAGGCTGACCTATAGCGAAATGCCATCTTTCGGGCCCCACACAGTCTAGTGCCATCTTTCGGGCCCCACACAGTCTAGTGGCATCTTTCGGGCCCACACAGTCTAGTGGCATCTTTCGGGCCCCACACAGTCTAGTGGCATCTTTCGCGCCCACACAGTCTAGTGGCATCTTTTGGGCCCCACACAGTCTAGTGGCATGTTTCGGGCCTGACGTAGTATAATGACATGTTTTGGGCCTCACCTAGTCTAAATACACGTTAAGCTCTTAATCTTGTGTAATGACATGTTATGGGCCTTACCTGGCATAATGACACTTTACAAAACCTCACCTGATCAAATGGAAGAAAAAATAACAGTACTAAGACGTCCACAAATGGCCCACAAATAGTCAAAATGGCCCCGAACACGCAGCGCTGCCACTCGCACCCGGGTCCCATTAGACCAGTGGTTCTCAACATCCCTAACGCAGCGACCCTTTAATATAGTTTCTCATGTCAAGGCGACCCCCAGCCACACAATTATTTTGGTTGCTACTACATAGCTGTAAGTATATGTGTTGTCAGATTGCCTAAGCCGACCCCTGGGAAAGGGTCGCGACACACAGGTTGAGAATAGTAACTTCGAAAAAAAAAACCTCACACATTTCAAATATATACCCCATTATCCTCGCCTACATCTCTATTCACCCCTGCCAAAACACGATATGACACTTTGGCCTGGGCTACGTCTATCAGATCCCTGTCTTGTCCACTCCCGGTTACGTCGGCATTTACCCCCCCCCCCCCTTACCCTTTATGAACAACGGTCCCTTTAAGACAGCGTAAAAAGTCACCACTGGAAAATGCTTATTTTTTTAATTTCCTTTTCTTTTTTTTCATTTTTTCTGCGAGTTTTTACTGAATCATCTTCCCTATTAGTGGATTAAGGCTGACATCAACAGGAGGAGGGGGGGGGGCTGGGGGGAGGGGGGCAGAGGAAGAGATCCAGTACAAGAGACGTCTTTGTTTTTTAAAATATTTGTATAACTTTACTTTGGGACAGAAGTCTACAGGCGTCACTTTTCACGTAAGTGTTGTCTCTCAACGTTCTTCTTCACCACCGTGCTGTCTCTTTCTCTCCCCGTTTCTTACCGTATGTCAGTGTGTACCTATCTCTTTCTCTCTCTCTCTCTCCCTGTCTCTCTCTCTCCCTGTCTCTCTCTCCCTGTCTCTCTCTCCCTCTGTCTGTCTCCCCGTCTCTCTCCCTGTCTCTCCCTATCTCTCTCTCCCTGTCTCTCTCCCCCTGTCTCTCTCTCCCTGTCTCTCTCTCCCTGTCTCTCTCCCTGTCTCTCTCTCCCTATCTCTCTCTCCCT
>CAXITT010000021.1:2722852-2740993 GCA_964033795.1 Lymnaea stagnalis | reverse complement strand
CCATAGATGTGAATTCTGCTCATATGTTCCAATAAAGCCGGCCTGCATGGCAAAAATGGCTGCTCAATCCATCGCATCACATAATGCCATTAATAAATTAATTTTATTAAAGTCACTCTTTTGCCCCAGTCAATCAGACACATTCCTCCACCCAAGCCCACCACCCCCCTTCCCAACACCACAATCCCCTCTCCCAATCCCAAATCCACTCTCCCAACTCACAATGCTCCCTCCCAAACCTGCAATCACACCCCCCCCCCCTTTTTTCCAAAAAAAAAATCCGTTATATCGGAATTCACATGAACAAATTTGTTTTGAAAGGTAAATTACTTCACTGAGTATGCCTTCCCCACCCCCCACCCACAGCCTTTACTCACCCACACAAAAAAATTGTTTAGAATTTCATAAAATTTTGGTCTGTTTCTCCATGATTTTTAATGTTTTCATTAGACATTGATACGATTGTGCTGTCACATTACGCATTTCGCTCCGTTTAAATAAATAAATAAATAGTAATAATAATAATAATCGTTTGGGTCCATTGATTAATGTTGCTATTCATAACCTTTCCTGTTTATAGAATTATATTAGAGCGCTACTGGTATGTAACATCGTGTAGGCGTGCACGGGGCATTATTCTCTTCTGTGCCCGAGTAGCCTGACCGCAGGAATGTCCCTCCAAGATGTCCTACTGTTGTAAGCTGTCACGTTCAAATCGTCGGGCATTTTGGTACCTTATGTCCTACTGGTAACACACACACACACGCACAAAATAGGGGGGGGGGGAGCGACGAGAGAAGTGTTCCTTGACAGTGTTATAAATTATTCCGTGCGACCTACTGAGTAGGTATACCAACCTCGGAAACATCTCTCTCTCTCTCTCTCTCTCTTTTGTCACACACACGGCAAAAATAGGGGGGGGGGGAGCGACGAGAGAAGTGTTCCTTGACAGTGTTATAAATTATTCCGTGCGACCTACTGAGTAGGTATACCAACCTCGGAAACATCTCTCTCTCTCTCTCTCTCTTTTGTAAACCATCGTATTGTACGTGGGAAAAAATGTCGCTAAAATTCTTCGGCTAATCTCTTGTAATCCAAATGCGTTTAAAAATGAAGTAAATGTAGGATTTGTTTCAGATCGTTAATTTATTTGTAAAAATAATGAAATGAACGATTCATCAGACTGGTGACACATTAAGTCCCATTTACTTCAGTCTACATTGTAGTATTTGTTGTAGGTAAGTGTGGCCAATGGAGATCGGCTTCCCACCCTTCCCCAATCCCAGGGGTCACAAAACTTTTTTCATGGTGGTCCCGATAACGGAAAAAAAAAATGACGTGCGCGGGCCGGATAATCATTATGTACAATACTTGCAAGCCAGAACGAAAGCTCGGGGGGGGGGGGGGGGGGGAGAGAGACGAAAAACTAAGTTTAGTATCCCCTGTTAATCATGGGTGAGTACGATTTTAAGACGCCGTTTTACGATTTTAGGAGTTTGAGGGTAAACAGGTATGTAATAAACAAGAAGATCTAGATACACTAATTAAAAATTGAAAATGGTAAATTAAGGCGCATAGCAGGCAGGAGGTCTCCGCACGTGTGTAGTTCTCCTAGTAATCTAAACATAATATTGAAATTTAAATTGTATCACAACGTCTCGTGTTCCATACGTTTTATCAAGCAAGTTCAAGTACAATCAGCGGGCCGGATGAACTTGCCTCGCGGGCCGCATTCGGCCCGCGGGTCGTAGTTTGGTGACAACAGCCCTATCCCATTCGCATAGTTTTTCTGAGGGACGGGAGAAATTGTGCTTAGAAGGAAATGAGCGAAACAAAGTATGAGAAAACTTGGAGGAAAAAAAAAGGACACAATTAAACAACGAACGTAACGGCAAGACGTCTTCTTCAGCTATCAAACA
Organism: Lymnaea stagnalis; assembly: GCA_964033795.1. NCBI lineage: Eukaryota > Metazoa > Mollusca > Gastropoda > Lymnaeidae > Lymnaea > Lymnaea stagnalis. Next base: position 2,739,074 of record CAXITT010000021.1, on the reverse strand, counting down.
ACAGTCAAATAAAAATAATAAATATTTTAAATATAGCATTAAAAAATATTAAACACTATGCAAGTTCAAATAAGTCGTAACCGAGAAGACTGCAAGAGAAATGTGGCAGTGAAAATCTTGCTTCTAGACTTTGGCAGGCGTGAGAGTGGTAAACCTCTATGTGTTTATGTCTTCAAAACTAAATGTGTTACACGCGTGTATTCGGTGGATAATTTTAGGAAATCAGGCAACAGTGTGTAATGTCACCGGGGACAACTCTCTCGTGGGCGTGGGTGACGTCATCTCAACCGGCAAAGATTTCACTCGTTATGTCGCCGTGACTTAGTCACACGACACCAGATCTATCTCGGGACCATGACGGCACATGTCCGCGCACGCATTTCTCAAACAGTTCGCATTTACCAGACGTGACCTAGTTATCTCTCTCTTCCACTCTCTAGGCGCCATTCTCACCATTCCAGACTCCACCCAAAACCCCAGTCAATTCATGACACATCGCTGCCGTGATTGACCTTTAAACGTGTACAATCATTCAATGGTGTGGAGAATCTCCACCCAAAATTTCAGAAATATCACTATGGCTTAACCGGGTGCAGTTGTTGTTTTTTACACCGGGTCCGGGTATTTTGAGATACAGGCCTACAGACAGTCCTACACCCTTCCTGCCGGCCTTTAAACAATAGACCTACAGACTACAGACAGTCCTACACCCTTCCTGCCGGCCTTTAAACAATAGACCTACAGACTACAGACAGTCCTACACCCTTCCTGCCGGCCTTTAAAAATAGACCTACAGACATTCACACACCCTTCCTGCGGGCCTTTAAACAATAGACCTACAGACTACAGAAGTCCTACACCCTTCCTTCCGGACATTAAACAATAGACCTACAGACTACAGACAGTCCTCCACCCTTCCTTCCGGCCATTAAACAATAGACCTACAGACTACAGACAGTCCTCCACCCTTCCTTCCGGCCATTAAACATTAGACCTACAGACTACAGACAGTCCTACACCGTTCCTGCCGGCCTTTAAACAATAGACCTACAGACTACAGACAGTCCTCCACCCTTCCTTCCGGCCATTAAACAATAGACCTACAGACTACAGACAGTCCTACACCCTTCCGTGCCGGCCTTTAAACAATATATCAACAGACTACAGACAGTCCTAAACACTTCCTGCCGGCCCTTAAACAATAGACCTACAGACTACAGACAGTCCTACACCCTACCTGCCGGCCTTTAAACAATAGACCTACAGACTACAGACAGTCCTACACACTTCCTGCCGGCCCTTAAACAATAGACCTACAGACTACAGACAGTCCTACACCCTACCTGCCGGCCTTTAAACAATAGACCTACAGACTACAGACAGTCCTACACCATACCCGTGGCTCTTTATTGATTAACATAATAGTTGCCTCCCCCTAAAATAAAAAAAGGGCAGGCTACGCTGGGCAGGACACTTAGACTTAGAGAGAATGCCGAATGACAGAGGAATGAAGAGTATGCATCACCAAAACCCCAGTGGAAAACGTCTCAAAGGCAGACTTGGGCTTAGATGGATGGATGATGTGGGAAAAGATCTGCAACAACTGTGAGTCCAATCATGGGAAAGAAAACCATTAGTTGGGTCTGAGTGGAAGGAAGTAGTGAGGCTGGCCAAGGCCCTACATGGGCTGAAGCGCCACCGGGATGGATGCCACACACTAAATGTAAGAACATTAAATTATTTACATGAGGTCAAGCTCACGACGGGACAGTTTGTTTGTTTGTTTGTTTTTCCACACAGTACTACTAACATAGAACATGTGGATATGGGGTGGGGGTGGGGGGGGGGAAGAAGGACACACCAGAAGCAAAATACATAAGAGATGATCACAGTGCTCTACCAGTAAGAGCCGAAGACACAAATAAAGTGGGGAAAGTTTAACAGTGGGAATCCAACTCAGTTGGTCGGAATAAGATTCTAAATGTACACTTTCCATCAATTAGCGTTGTCAGAATGTGTTGTAAAAGGTAACCAACCGCGTGAGGTAATTCATCAGTCCTTGCTCTATGCCGTCACAGATCAGTGCCTAATAGCACCGCATTGTTTGTCCCGTCTTGGAACAGTACCAGATAGTGCCGTATATTTTTCCGGTTATAGAACAGTATCAAATAGCACCGCCTATTTTTCCGGTCTTAGAACAGTATCAAATAGCACCGCCTATTTTTCCGGTCTTAGAACAGTATCAAATAGCACCGTCTATTTTTCCGGTCTTAGAACAGTATCAAATAGCACCGTCTATTTTTCCGGTCTTAGAACAGTATTAAATAGCACCGCCTATTTTTCCGGTCTTAGAACAGTATCAAATAGCACCGTCTATTTTTCCGGTCTTAGAACAGTATCAAATAGCACCGTCTATTTTTCCGGTCTTAGAACAGTATCAAATAGCACCGTCTATTTTTCCGGTCTTAGAACAGTATCAAATAGCACCGTCTATTTTTCCGGTCTTAGAACAGTATCAAATAGCACCGTCTATTTTTCCGGTCTTAGAACAGTATCAAATAGCACCGTCTATTTTTCCGGTCTTAGAACAGTATCAAATAGCACCGTCTATTTTTCCGGTCTTAGAACAGTATCAAATAGCACCGTCTATTTTTCCGGTCTTACAGTATAAAATAGCACCGTCTTTGTTTCCGGTCTTAGAACATTATCAAATAGCACTGTCTATTAGCCCGGTCTTAGAACAGTACCAGATAGTGCCGTATATTTGTCCGGTCATGGAACAGTGGCAGAATGTGCCGTATATTCGTCCGGTTATAGAACAGTATCAAATAGCACCAACTGTTTTTCCGGTCTTTGAACAGTACCAGATAGTGCCGTATATTCGTTCGGTACTAGTACAGCACCGGATAGCACCGTTGGTGCGGAATTCAGATGGGATTTAATGGTTTTCTTTTCTTGTCCAAAGTGCACATTTTATTTGTGTAAATCTATTACGGGTTTTAAAAAAAAAAATTACGGCTACTCCTTATCAAGTTGATCATAATTGTTATGAATTTGTGGTAAAAGTGCAACCCGCCAAGCAGCTAAAAGCATGTGCATGGCTCTTTACGCACCACCATTGGGAGATTACCACGTTAAAAGCTGTACACATTGGGCTAGAGTTGTATACAGAATTCAATCCGTCACAGCCGGGGATAGAGTTGGGTAGAGATAACTCCTGTGATCGAGTGTTTTGAAAACATTGGCGTCACCGTTTAATCAAGGTACTGCTCTGTGGGTGAGAGTGTTTGTTTTACGAGCCGAGAATCAAGATTAAGTGGAAGGATTGCCTCCTCTCTCCTCCTCTCCCCCCCCCCCCCGAGTCAAGATCTCAAGATCTGGGAGTAGATTCAAGAAATATCCTCGACGACCTGTTGACTGATCTAACGCAGCACTTTCATCAACGATTCGTAGAGATGGTTGGACGGATGAGGTTTTTTTGGGTTTTTTCATCTTCATGGTTGCAATTTCTATAAAAAAATAAGTATCTTCACCTAATGTAAATGATCACTAAGTAAGTCAGCGGTTCTCAACCTGTAGGTCGCGACCCCTTTGGGGGTCGCAGGACCCTTTCACGGGGGTCGCCTAAGACCATCGGAAAACACGTACACTCTACAGTTATGAAGTAGCAACGAACATAATTTTGGGGCAGGGGGTCGCCACAATATGTAGGAACTATATTAAAGGGTCGCGGCATTAGGAAGGTTGAGAACAACTGAATTAAGTCATTACTGTCACATTAAAGGAGTTCATTGGTGGCTGATTTCTATTCTAGCGAAATTTATCATATCTTTCATATCCTAATCTTATCTTATCATATATTATCATATCCTAATCTGATCTATATATCATATGAGGAGTTAATTGATGGCTGATTTCTACTATAGCGAAATGTATCATATCTTTCATATCCTATTATTATGTTATCATATCTTATCATATCCTAATCTGATCTTATCTTATTATAGCTTTTCTTATCAAGTGATAGGTAGATACGTTGTTAAAATGCGCGTAATTGATGTATGGTTCAATAAATGGCTGTCCTAAATTTTGGAACCGCATGATAAGCTTGGCGTCGCGTCATCAGTATAGGGCATTATCGTGAGCCCTAGGCAGCATCGTTGAGTCTAGCTAGGGCAGCATGTTTGAGCGTAGGGCAGCATGTTTGAGCGTAGGGCAGCATCGCTGTGTCAAGGTTAGATTGTGAGCCTAGAGTCGCATCAGCTGCCTTTGTCGAACATTATCATAGAGTATTTCTTTTTGGCAATATGCACAAAGTTGCACCGTTACCCATTCCGTACACCAATCGGTGTGCACAAACAATTTCCTTTACCCACTCCGTACGCCAATCATTGTAACAAACATGTACCGTTTCCCACTCCGTGCGCCAATCATTGTAACAAACATGTACCGTTTCCCACTCTGTGCGCCCATCATTGTAACAAACATGTACCGTTTCCCACTCTGTGCGCCAATTATTGTAACAAACATGTACGTTTCCCACTCTGTGCGCCAATCATTGTAACAAACATGTACCGTTTCCCACTCTGTGCGCCAATCATTGTAACAAACATGTACCGTTTCCCACTCTGTGCGCCAATTATTGTAACAAACATGTACGTTTCCCACTCTGTGCGCCAATCATTGTAACAAACATGTACCGTTTCCCACTCTGTGCGCCAATCATTGTAACAAACATGTACCGTTTCCCACTCCGTGCGCCAATCATTGTAACAAACATGTACCGTTTCCCACTCCGTGCGCCAATCATTGTAACAAACATGTACCGTTTCCCACTCCGTGCGCCAATCATTGTAACAAACATGTACCGTTTCCCACTCCGTGCGCCAATCATTGTAACAAACAAGTACCGTTTCCCACTCCGTGCGCCAATCATTGTAACAAACAAGTACCGTTTCCCACTCCGTGCGCCAATCATTGTAACAAACAAGTACCGTTTCCCACTCCGTGCGCTATCCCTTGCCTTGATGTCTTCCCCCCAAAACCGCCCCTTCCTATACTAGTCCGAAAATCTCTGCCACCACTACTCTAATTCTACAAGTGACGTCCATTCATCTTTGGCGTTGTTTAGCAGGTTGTTGCTGTCTGTCTGACTTGGTCCGACGTTACCTGGACAAGGCGAATTCCTGGGATAGCACTCACAGGGTCCACTGTGCTACAGGTATGTTAACACAAGTGACATTTTCTTTCTGTCTCTTTTTTTTTAAACAGTAAATCACTTTTGTTTATCCCTTTAAGTCAACACAGACCATTTCTGGATACTGTTTCCATTTTGAAATTATTGACTGCATGTGAACGATCTTTGTGCAGTGCCGGACTTGGAGATGGTTGAAGTGAAATCGTGTTAGCTTAAAATATAATAGTAACTTGGTTAGTCGATATTGTGCAAGTTAAAAACGTTTCTGGCGACCGGAAGTTGATCTTTATTTTGTTTTTGGCGTCGATTCTTGCCTGTATACATCGATCTGTAGCTTTTGGTTTTAATGATTCTTGCCTGTATACATCGATCTGTAGCTTTTGGTTTTAATGATTCCTGCCTGTATACATCGATCTGCAGCTTTTGGTTTTAAAGAAAAAAACGTTAAATCTTCCTTAGAAATATCTAATATAGAATAACTTGTCCGACAACTACAGGTTAATAAGGGGAGGGACCGCAATTAGGTTAACGAAATAAGAAACGAGTAAAACAAACGAGTATCTTCAAACCTGAAGAAAAAGGCACGCAACAAAAGAACGCACGTGTCGGCAGGAAGCCTTCGTCAGCGAGTAAACAACAACAAATTTAAAAATAGCACTTTGAGCTCGAATGAGTGGTTGTTGTTTTTTTAACTCATTCAATCCTGTTTTAAGAAATAATTAATCCTGCCCGGCGTGTTTTTTTTTCGCCCCCGGCCAATTTTTTCAGAGTGACCCAAATAACGGGAGGAGGGGGGGGGGAGGGGCGCTCTGGTTCAGACTGTCTGACGGCCGAACAATTATTTTGCGGGTCCTGCTCTCAGACTAACGGTTACGAAGGTGGGGGCTCAGGCCCCGGGGAGCGATTGTTCGTGAGCAGCCGATCTAGCACTATCGCTCTGTAACGTTTCAGTCATTGTATGCTTCTTTAAGATATTCCTCGCTTCATCCTCATCCTGTGGAAGAAACCCCTTCTCTCCCCCCCCCCCGGTTCCCTAAACGCTTCACTCCAGGAAACTCCTCTAATTTTCTATCAGGGGGATTACCTCACAGCAATGAAAGAACAAAAGCTGTCTGATTACCTCTGAAGCCGGGATAACTCTGTTTCATATCTCTACCCTTCGTCTCAGCGCCATAAACGAACACGCACTCCCCAAAGCCTCGACTCTCTTAACTCGCCGGCCCTCCTCATCATGCTCGCCCACTCCTCCTTCTCCCCCCCCCCCCCCCCCCCCCCCCCCCCCCCCCCCCCCCCCCCCCCCCCCCCCCCCCCCCNCACTCCCCAAAGCCTCGACTCTCTTAACTCGCCGGCCCTCCTCATCATGCTCGCCCACTCCTCCTTCTCCCCCCCACCCCCCCCCCCACGTTCCTCACATCCCGTAAGAACAAGCCTTTGTCCTCCCTAGATCACACCTGATTCGGGAATCTCCCCCACCCCGGTACCCCCCCCCCGGCCACCCCACCCCCCACACACACACTTTTTTGTTTTTATCAACACACTGCGCGCTCTTTTCCCAGTCCTGGCCGAGCCTGTTATTTCTGATTGCGATGGCGTCATGCGTTTTTCCGTACCGCCACTCACACGCTCCTCGCACCCCCCCCCCAACCTCCTTTCCCAGGGTTTGGGTTATCGTTCGAACATATAACAAATTGTCGCGGGACCACACGCTCCGATGCAACGAATATCCTGCCCCTGTTTTGTCAATTGATCCACCTAAAGAGACCTATTAACCACGCAGCCTCTTACCAATTACTGGTCCATGTTTTCAATCTTAACTTTACCTTTTCCCCGAAACCCCGTCAGCGAAAAATCCCCCCTCCCCCACTCTCCCTTCTCCTACGTGAGCGTGCGCTCTGACTCAACACAATTGTGTCCCCTTCCTATATATAACTCATGGAGTCAGGCTTAGCTGGTTTTCCCCTTCTTCTTCTTCTTTTTTTCCCCCCCCCCACCGTCCTCGGTAACCCCCCCCCCCCCCCCCCCGGTGTCCCCTATACCCTTTTCATGATTGGCGCGTGTAAGCCGGCCGGCATCTGCGGTAGTCAGTCATTCATCGTTCAAGGGCGCGCCTCTTCTGTCGATGGAAATTTTTTTTTTGCGTGTGTTTAGAGGGGCGTGATACCCAAAGCGTTTACCCTTTTCTCTTGGAAATCGGTGAGTAGCAGGCCGTGATAGTGAATTATTAGTGGTTGTGAGAGTAGCAGGCCGTGATAGTGAATTATTAGTGGTTGTGAGAGTAGCAGGCCGTGATAGTGAATTGTTAGTGGCTATAAGTAAAAGTGTAGGGGGTCAGTGTGAGTTTGTGTGTTTGGTGTGTGTGTCGTCTATTACATTTTATTGGCAATGTGCTTTCAGGTGTTCCAATGGACGGATCCAGTTCATTATGAAACACATCCATAGGCTTACAATAGCAGCCATTGTGTTCAGCCTTTACAGTGCGTCTATAAATAGATGCCGATGCGTCTAGAGATGAGGGAGGGAAGTGCTGGTAAAGTTCATCTCCACTTAATTGCCATAACAACAGGCTGATGAGCCCCGCCCCCCCCCCCCTTTTTCTTCTCTTTCAGAAATGTGTTAAGTAAATGTTACGTTATTGATTTATTGCAGGATAATTGTGTGGTTAGTCAAAACATTACATGGGTGGTGGTAAAGAAACTTCTTAACTCTTTCTATCCCAGCATATCATTTGGTCAAGGTATCTTAACTACTTCTATCCCAGCATATCATTTGGTCAAGGTATCTTAACTACTTCTATCCCAGCATATCATTTGGTCAAGGTATCTTAACTACTTCTATCCCAGCATATCATTTGGTCAAGGTATCTTAACTACTTCTATCCCAGCATATCATTTGGTCAAGGTATCTTAACTACTTCTATCCCAGCATATCATTTGGTCAAGGTATCTTAACTACTTCTATCCCAGCATATCATTTGGTCAAGGTATCTTAACTACTTCTATCCCAGCATATCATTTGGTCAAGGTATCTTAACTACTTCTATCCCAGCATATCATTTGGTCAAGGTATCTTAACTACTTCTATCCCAGCATATCATTTGGTCAAGGTATCTTAACTACTTCTATCCCAGCATATCATTTGGTCAAGGTATCTTAACTACTTCTATCCCAGCATATCATTTGGTCAAGGTATCTTAACTACTTCTATCCCAGCATATCATTTGGTCAAGGTATCTTAACTACTTCTATCCCAGCATATCATTTGGTCAAGGTATCTTAACTACTTCTATCCCAGCATATCATTTGGTCAAGGTATCTTAACTACTTCTATCCCAGCATATCATTTGGTCAAGGTATCTTAACTACTTCTATCCCAGCATATCATTTGGTCAAGGTATCTTAACTACTTCTATCCCAGCATATCATTTGGTCAAGGTATCTTAACTACTTCTATCCCAGCATATCATTTGGTCAAGGTATCTTAACTACTTCTATCCCAGCATATCATTTGGTCAAGGTATCTTAACTACTTCTATCCCTGCATATCACTTGGTCAAGGTATCTTAACTACTTCTATCCCAGCATATCACTTGGTCAAGGTATCTTAACGCCTTCTATCCCAACATATCACTTGGTCAAGGTATCTTAACTACTTCTATCCCAGCATATCATTTGGTCAAGGTATCTTAACTACTTCTATCCCAGCATATCACTTGGTCAAGGTATCTTAACGCCTTCTATCCCAACATATCACTTGGTCAAGGTATCTTAACTCTTTCTATCCCAACATATCACTTGGTCATATCACTTGGTCAAGGTATCTTAACGCCTTCTATCCCAACATATCACTTGGTCATATCACTTGGTCAAGGTATCTTAACGCCTTCTATCCCAACATATCACTTGGTCAAGGTATATTAACTCCTTCTATCCCAACATATCACTTGGTCAAGGTATCTTAACTCTTTCTATCCCAACATATCACTTGGTCAAGGTATCTTAACTCTTTCTATCCCAACATGTCACTTGGTCATATCACTTGGTTAAGATATCTTAACTCCTTCTATCCCATCATATCACTTGGTCAAGACATATGAACTCCTGCTATCCCATCATATCCCTTGTTAAAGAAATTGTAACGCTTTATATCTCGTCAGTCATTCTGGCTTAAGCCTAAATAGTTGTGTTTCTTCCCCGCACCCCCCTCAGAACACGGGCGCAGTGGCATATCCACTGTCATGCTAGCCTCAGTGTCACACCCCTTTGAAACCCGAAATAGGGTGGATGGGCATACCCCATTTCACCACAGCCGTGTTGTTTATCGCCACACCCCCCCCCCCCCCCCCCCCCCCCCCCCCCCCCCCCCCCCCCCCCCCCCCCCCCCCCCCCCCCCCCCCCCCCCCCCCCCCCCCCCCCGCCCCCCCCCCCCCCNTCTTTCTATCCCAACATATCACTTGGTCAAGGTATCTTAACTCTTTCTATCCCAACATGTCACTTGGTCATATCACTTGGTTAAGATATCTTAACTCCTTCTATCCCATCATATCACTTGGTCAAGACATATGAACTCCTGCTATCCCATCATATCCCTTGTTAAAGAAATTGTAACGCTTTATATCTCGTCAGTCATTCTGGCTTAAGCCTAAATAGTTGTGTTTCTTCCCCGCACCCCCCTCAGAACACGGGCGCAGTGGCATATCCACTGTCATGCTAGCCTCAGTGTCACACCCCTTTGAAACCCGAAATAGGGTGGATGGGCATACCCCATTTCACCACAGCCGTGTTGTTTATCGCCACACCCCCACCCCCCCCCCCCTGAGTCGTGCTGACATTCTGTCCGCCGCCGCCCTAGCTACGTCCAAGCCTATCACCGCTACAGCCATGGTGCCCACACAGTGCCCCTATCACCGCTACAGCCATGATGCCCACACAGTGCCCCTATCACCGCTATCACCACTAGCTAATGCCTTTGTGTCTTTAAGCTCAACCCTCAACTCCATTATCCTCGCGCACGTGCGTTTCAGTTTCAACAGCACACAATACTCGGCTCACAAACGCACACACGCCATCTGTGACTTTTACACATCTTTGTATTCGCTCTCTGCCAAGGTATTACATTCAGTGATGCGTTAAAATTACTTCAAGAGTTTTAACTCATCTTAAGCTGCGTTGAATTCAACGCTGGTCTGAATGTTGAAATCGCAATTCTTAAAAACATGTAGCTGAAAATAAAACGTATATATAATATATATATAAATATGGCTTAATAGGGATACTTCAAGGCTCCCGAGCTGTTACACGTAATGCGCCACGTGCTGTACATTTCGTGTATCCCACTGGAAAGGATTCTGAATATGAGTCAATTTACTCTACTTGAGATCTCATGGCCATGGGCAAAACATATCGCAAGGCTCCGCGGGTTATGTTAATTACACAGGCGTGTCAACAAATACTGATGGCCTATCACACACGTGCTTGCTGTCATTCGCATGCATCGTATCGCACACCGACGTCCTGTTATGCATGGCAGACGATCATTGATACACAGACGTCCTGTCATACAAAGGCATCCTATCATGACGTGTTGTCATACAAAGACGCCCTATCATACACAAACGTCTTGTCATACAAAAACACCATATCATACACAGACGTCCTGTCATATAAAGACACCATATCATACACAGACGTCCTGTAATACAAGACATCCTATCATGACGTCCTGTCATACCAAGACGCCCTATCATACACAGACGTCCTGTCATACAAAGACATCCTATCATGACGTCCTGTCATACCAAGACGCCCAATCTATCATACACAGGCGTCATGTCATACAAATACATCCTATCATGACGTCCTGTCATACCAAGACGCCCTATCTATCATACACAGGCGTCCTGTCATACAAATACATCCTATCATGACGTCCTGTCATACCAAGACGCCCTATCTATCATACACAGACGTCCTGTCATACAAATACATCCTATCATGACGTCCTGTCATACCGTGACGCCTTATCATACACAGACGTCCTGTCATACACATACGTCATGTCACACGCAGAAGCCACGTGCAACAAAGACGTCCAACACCCTGTACTACTCGGGCGTACAGCGAAATTGGCGTCCCTAGCCCTCTCAAGCGTCCCTGGACAGTTTCCGATCTGTATCTATCCTTATAAATATTGGACTTGAACCATGAACTGCACAAACATATGGTATCGCCCGACTAATCTATTTTTAATGGGTACAATGGCGCCGCAGGTTAAGAATTCAACTAAAAAGATAGTTAATGTCTTCTCATAACGACGATGAATGAGGATCCCGTTCGTCCAACGTCGAACATTAAACCCGACGAGATCTAATGGGAAAAGTTTAGAGTCTCACAATGAAAGATGGCTTTTGAAACGTCCAGTTGCTTTGATTGGACCTGAGACGGTTTCTTTAGAGTGGGGACTTTTAAAAACAAAGACTTGACTTCCGCGCCGAGTGGCTGAATATATCCGAGTTACAAGTGGAGTCCTCGTGAGGCTGTAGTCGCTTCTTGCTGATCGATGACGCCATCACTGCGTCACGTCGCTATGACTATTGCATCGCTATATTTAACCTAACGGAAACTGTGGCATTTCTGTGCATATAACTTTAGTAAGATTTTTTTTTTTTTATTTTACCAGCACCAATTTCACGTTCGTATAAATATTTTTATCTGTTTCATTTAGGAACTCATCTCTCCTACTCCCTCTCCCAGCCCTCATACTCCCTCTCCCATCCCTCTACTCCCTCTCCCATCCCCTACTCCCTCTCCCATCCTCCTACTCCCTCTCCCATCCCCCTACTCCCTCTCCCACCCCCCTACTCCCTCTCCCACCCCCCTGCTCCCTCTCCCATCCCCCTGCTCCCTCTCCTATCCCCATACTCCCTCTACAATCCCCCTAATCCCTCTCCCATCCCCTACTCCCCTCACATCCCCTACTCCCTCTCCCACCCCTACTCCCTCTCCCACCCAATACTCCCTCTCCCACCCACTACTCCCTCTCCCATCCCCCTACTCCCTCTCCCATCCCCCTACTCCCTCTTTCAACCCCTACTCCCTCTACAACCCCCTACTCCCTCTCCCATCCCCCTACTCCCTCTCCCATTCCCCTAATCCCTCACCCATTCCCCTACTCCCTCTCTCATCCCCCTACTCCCTCTCCCATCTCTCCTACTCCCTCTCCCATCCCCCTACTCCATCTCCCACCCCCTACTCCATCTCCCACCCCCTACTCCCTCTCCCATCCCTACTCCCTCTCCCACCCCCTACTCCCTCTCCCATCTCTCCTACTCCCTCTCCCATCTCTCCTACTCCCTCTCCCATCCCCTACTCCCTCTCCCATTCCCCTACTCCCTCTCCCATCCCCCTACTCCCTCTCCCATTCCCCTACTCCCTCTCCCATCCCCTACTCCCTCTCCCATCTCTCCTACTCCCTCTCCCATTCCCCTAGTCTCTCTCCCATCTCTCCTACTCCCTCTCCCATCTCTCCTACTCCTTCTCCCATCCCTCCTACCCCCTCTCCCATCTCTCCTACTCCCTATCCCATCCCCCTACTCCCTCTCCCATTCCCTACTCCCTCTCCCATTCCCTACTCCCTCTCCCATTCCATTACTCCCTCTCCCATTCCCCTACTCCATCTCCCATCCCCCTACTCCCTCTCCCATTCCCCTCCCCCCTCTCCCATCCCCTACTCCCTCTCCCATCTCTCCTACTCCCTCTCCCATTCCCCTAGTCTCTCTCCCATCTCTCCTACTCCCTCTCCCATCTCTCCCACTCCTTCTCCCCTCCCTCCTACCCCCTCTCCCATCTCTCCTACTCCCTATCCCATCCCCCTACTCCCTCTCCCATTCCCTACTCCCTCTCCCATTCCCTACTCCCTCTCCCATTCCATTACTCCCTCTCCCATTCCCCTACTCCCTCTCCCATCCCCCTACTCCCTCTCCCATCTCTCCAATTCCCTCTCCCATCCCTCGCTCAGGACAACAATTGCTTACCTAAGCGAATTACACCTTCTCTCTCTATATTTTTCTCTCAAATGCCACCTTCTCCCATAGCATCTTTTACCTCACCTATAGTACGTATTCCCATAGCACCTACTTACTCTCCAATAACATTTACTACCTTTCCTATATCAGATAATCCCTTTCCTACAGCACTTACTCCACATTCTTTAGCACATACTCCCTCTCCAATAGCCTTACTACCTATCTCATAGAACCTACTACCTCTCGCGTCGCACCTACTACCTTTCCCATAACACCTACTATCTCTCCCATCACACCTACTATCTCTCCCATCACACCTACTACCTCTCCCATAGCACATACTACTCTCCCATAGCAACTACTATCTCTCCAATAGAAACTAATAGACCCTCCATAGCATCTATATCTCCTATATCATATATTCACACTCCTAATCACCTACTCCTCTCCCCATCCCACCAATCCCCTCTTCACCACCCCAACAATCCTCCCACCTTACCAACCCTCTCACCACCCCACCAATCCTCTCACTACCCCACCAATCCTCCCACCTTACCAATCCTCTCACCACCCCACCAATCATCTCACCACCCCACCAATCCTCTCACAACCCCACCGATCCTCTCACCACCCCACCAATCCTCTCACCACCCCACCANCTCTCCCCACCCCACCAATCCTCCCACCTTACCAATCCTCTTCCCACCCCAACAACCCTCCCACAACCCCACCAATCCTCCCACCTTACCAATCCTCTCCCCACCCCACCAATCCTCCCACCTTACCAATCCTCTTCCCACCCCAACAACCCTCCCACAACCCCACCAATCCTCCCACCTTACCAATCCTCTCCCCACCCCACCAATCCTCCCACCTTACCAATCCTCTTCCCACCCCAACAACCCTCCCACAACCCCACCAATCCTCCCACCTTACCAATCCTCTCCCCACCCCACCAATCCTCCCACCTTACCAATCCTCTTCCCACCCCAACAACCCTCCCACAACCCCACCAATCCTCCCACCTTACCAATCCTCTCCCCACCCCACCAATCCTCCCACCTTACCAATCCTCTTCCCACCCCAACAACCCTCCCACAACCCCACCAATCCTCCCACCTTACCAATCCTCTCCCCACCCCACCAATCCTCCCACCTTACCAATCCTCTTCCCACCCCAACAACCCTCCCACAACCCCACCAATCCTCTCCTCATGCCATATGCGCCCCCTTGTTCGCCAGATGTAAGAATGGGAGCACCGACCCAACACCGACGTGCTCATTAAATTCGTGGCTCAGGTCAAAATCCTGGAGCTTTTGTTTACAGCTCAAACTTCAGATGTTGTGAATGTTGGCATTTCCCCTCCCCCACCCCCCACAATGCACCCCATAGGGAATGTTGACATCTCCTCATATTGCATGCACCCAACGTTGAATGGTTCTCTTTGTCCCATAGCAAGTCTTTACCAAAAGCTATTTCAGAGACTGGCTATGTTTGTTTCTCGTTTTGTTAGTTATACTTTCTAATTGTGAAGCTTAACTTCAATTACTGACATTTTCCGACTTCACTGTCCGACTCCATTTGCTGACAGCCTTGTCCGACTCCATTTTTCCGACTCCATTTGCTGGCTGCAATGTCCGAATCCATTTCCGACTTTATTTTTCGACTCCATTTTCCGATTCTATTTTCCGACTCCATTTTCCGACTCCATTTTCCGACTCCATTTTCCGACTCCATTTTCCGACTCCATTTTCCGACTCCATTTTCCGACTCCATTTCCCGACTCCATTTCCCGACTCCATTTCCCGACTCCATTTGCTGACTCCATTTCCCGACTCCATTTGCTGACTCCATTTCCCGACTCCATTTGCCGACTCTAAGTTAGGTTTAAAAAGACACACGTTTAAACAACGTTTCGATCCTGGCAGCGGACTACCAGAGAGTCAAAGCCCCTAAAATAAAGGTTTGGGATCCATTGTAGGAGCTTACAGAGGCTATCGTGCAAACTCCACAACTCCACTTCCGATTCGTTCAGCTCTATGATTATACAATTTAAGCTGACATGGTTTTTGTTCTTTTTCTTTTCTTTGTGTTTTTGTTTTTTTTGGTTTTTTTTGTTGTTTTTTAACCACTAGTCTAGGTTAATCTCGTTTATTTTTTATATTTTAAATCGGTTGATTACGGACTATGTCGGGAAATGGACAAAAATGATTGAAATGTCATTGTCATGACTTATTTCTCCCCCGAGTTTGTTTACACGGCTGGTTGTCCGAGGTATTCGGACAACAACACTAAACGAGGTCACCAGATATCGCCTGTAGGTCATCAAATATGTCATGTTCGCTGTTGATTTCCTGTGGCTTGTTTTTCTGAGCCACGCTGGAGATGTTCTGTCAAAGAAACTGCTCACGAACCCACCCCAACTCCAACCCCGCGCCCACTCCCGTCCCCACGCCCACCTCCGCTCTCAACCCCACTCCCAACCACACTCTCGTCCCAACTCCCACACCCACTCCTAACGACACTTCCAACCACACTCTCGTCCTCACCCCCACTCTCAACCCCACTTCCAACCACACTCCCAACCACACTCTCGTCCCCCACTCCCACGCCCACCCCCGCTCCCACCCCATAGTGTTATCGTATTGTTAAAAACTACAATAGAGGTGTGCGTTTACTCCCCCCCCCCTTTTTTTTTCTTTTTTCCTGCAATCATCACCATCAGCCTGGCTTTTCTTCAGGGTCTGTTTCCATGGACATGTGACCTATCGACGCCACACTCAAGCACACACAGAGCCTCCCAACCACACGGCGCCACACAGAGCCTCCCAACCACACGGCGCCAGTACTTTTGCACTGTTTTGGTTTTAATGCCATTCATCGATTTTGTACATTTTTTTTTTTTTTATTTTGCAATCAGGCAGGATTTCATTTCTTGTTATTGCCTTGCAGCCTCTCTGCCACAGATCTGAGTTCAGATTCCCGCCGCTGCTGACCTATATAC
>CAXITT010000021.1:2695889-2707792 GCA_964033795.1 Lymnaea stagnalis | reverse complement strand
ATACCTTTCTTTGGCCTATATAGACTTTAGATGTATACCTTTCTTTGGCCTATATAGACTTTAGATGTATACCTTTCTTTGGCCTATATAGACTTTAGATGTATACCTTTCTTTGGCCTATATAGACTTTAGCTGTTTATATTTCGATAACATTCTACACCTGTGTATCACTTCTAGACTTCGCTATCACCCATCAGACCTGACTCCACGCGCTCATAATTTTCGCTGAGACGCCTCGAGATATTCCCTGACACGTGCGGGGCGCCTACCTCTGTCAGGACAGCGCGGCTCAAACTCTATAGATAGGGTCCTTTTTTTTTCTTTTTTTTTATAAAAGCAACTATTAAAATGTAAGAGAAATGCGACGTGGTCTTGTTTGAATTAGATGTACACAACTGTTAGAGAAAAACCTGAAGGAGAACAATACAAAATTGTGAACTTTTCTACCACGAAGACTTCGACAGCAAAAAAAAAAAAAAAAAACACAGACAAACTCAATTTGTAGATATATCATGTCAACTGCGTACATACCTTCAAGCGGTGGTGACTTTCTCTACACCTGTGTACATTTCTTATTTAACATGTCATCCAGCGATCCATGTCATTGCATCATAACGAGACAATAGTCTACTTCCTTATAACATAAGCCGCATATTTTTTTACGACCTCCGCAGGTGTAAATTAACCATTATTTTTTTTTATTATTATTATTATTATTTTAATCATTCTGTTTCAGCTAACATGACAATTGAATTGTGTTTGCCCATTAAAACTCATTAAAACCTGACTAATGCCGTGCGACTTTGTGATAGGACTCATAAAAACACTATTTCGAATACATCTTTCTTTTTTTTTTTTTCGTTTTTGTTTAATCGATTCAATCTGGGAGCATTTATAAATGCGTTTTTTATTGAGACTTTTAAGATGGTTTGGTTGGGGTTTTTTGTAGTTTTTTTTTGTTGTTTTTTTTTTTTTGTTTGGGTTTTTTTTTTTTTTTTTTCGTTTTTGTTTAATCGATTCTATCTGGTAGTATTTATAATTGTTTTTTTTATTTTGACTTTTATGTTTGTTTTGTTGGGGTTTTTTGTATTTTTTTTTTGTTGTTTTTTTTTTTTTTGTTTGGGGTGGAGGTGTATGTTTTTGTGTGCTTGCATCACTAAACTTTGGCGCCCCACTTTGTGGTGTAGCTAGGATAAGTGCCGCCCTGGTGGGGCCTATACCCCCCACCCTTTTTCCATTTCCACGAAAACGTCTCAGCATGTGGCCCAATATACCACATCTCTATATTAAGAAAAAAAAGCTCCCCCCGCTCAGGGGGGGGGTACTAAACGCCCCCTCCGTTTCCTCCTACGCCACTGACTCCAGTTTCCCTCTCAACAACCCAAACTAGATTGGTCGAATATCACAGCCCAGGATATAAAAATATCAGGTGATTCTATCGTCAATGTTGATGTAAAGCTCTAACGTGGGTACTGTAAAAATAACATGGATTCGAGGGCACACAAAAAAAATTAAAAAGTATTTAATTTAAAAAAATATTTAAAAAATAATAATAAAGCCTTAAATTGATTTCAAACAACGGTTTCTTTGAACCGGCTTTGATGTTCGCCGTCCGTCATTAGTTCCGCACTGAGGAATTTCAATTAACGTAAAGCAGTGGTTCTCAGCCTTCCCAATGCTGCGACCCTTTTAAACAGTTCATCATATTTCCCACTTCATAAATATGTGTGTTCCGATGGTCTTAGGCGACCTCTGTGTACGGGTCGTTTCGACACCAAATTGGTCGCGACCCACAGCTTGAGGACCCCTGATGTAGAGAGATGTGCATCAATAATTTTTTTTTTTTTTTGAATTTTCAAGGGTTTTTTTTTGGGTTTGAAGTTTTTTTTTACNAGGGGATTTTTTCTTTCCATAATATTATGTTTCGGGCCTTCCAGACTTCACCTGATAATTTTGGTGTCTTGTTTGATGTATTTATATCTGGTGTGCGGAGTTATTTCGAATGCACGACTCCTACCCCTGACGTGTGACGTCATGCCATGACTATTTTTCTATTGATCCGATTCGGCCAAACCGTCACCCACCTTGTATGACTCCTTTTTTTTATCATTATTTTATTTCAAATACAAATTACGTCCTGAATGTTTCATGTGCTTATTTATGTTATTTCGTTTGGAGTGTTCGGGGAGGGAAAAAAAAAAGGGGGGGGGGGGTGAGGATGTGTTATCCGATACGTTGAAGTCATTAATTGTTCTCTTTTTCAAAATAATTTAGTGGTATAGTTTCATGTGTTTTATTTGATTGTTTACGTTGCTGTAATTGTGGTTTAAAGATGTCTTTGTGTTGCTGACGTTCCTGTCAACACGTAAGAACAGCAGCACACCGCGGGTATGGTGATGTTGTTCTGGTCTAACGGATTGTGATAGATTGTGTTGAGCGTTCAGGCTTGATAGTAAAGTTTCTTTTACACCGGATTATGACAGATAGTGTCGACAGTTCAAGCAGTCTGTGAATGTTTCCCTAACATTGCATGTGATAGATGGTGTCGACAGTTCAAGCAGTCTGTGAATGTTTCCCTAACATTGCATGTGATAGATGGTGTCGACAGTTCAAACAGTCTGTGAATGTTTCCCTAACATTGCATGTGATAGATGGTGTCGACAGTCCAAGCAGTCTGTGAATGTTTCCCTAACATTGGCATGTGAAAGATGGTGTCGACAGTCCAAGCAGTCTGTGAATGTTTCCCTAACATTGGCATGTGAAAGATGGTGTCGACAGTCCAAGCAGTCTGTGAATGTTTCCCTAACACTGCATGTGATAGATGGTGTCGACAGTCCAAGCAGTCTGTGAATGTTTCCCTAACACTGCATGTGAAAGATGGTGTCGACAGTTCAAGCAGTCTGTGAATGTTTCCCTAACACTGCATATGATAGATGGTGTCGACAGTTCAAGCAGTCTGTGAATGTTTCCCTAACATTGGCATGTGAAAGATGGTGTCGACAGTCCAAGCAGTCTGTGAATGTTTCCCTAACGTTGGCATGTGAAAGATGGTGTCGACAGTCCAAGCAGTCTGTGAATGTTTCCCTAACACTGCATGTGATAGATGGTGTCGGCAGTCCAAGCAGTCTGTGAATGTTTCCCTAACACTGCATGTGAAAGATGGTGTCGACAGTCCAAGCAGTCTGTGAATGTTTCCCTAACACTGGCATGTGATAGATTGTGTCGACAGTTCAAGCAGTCTCTGAATGTTTCCCTAACATTGGCATGTGATAGATTGTGTCGACAGTCTAAGCAGTCTGTGAATGTTTCCCTAACACTGGCATGTGATAGATTGTGTCGACAGTCTAAACAGTCTGTAAATGTTTCTCTTACACCGGCACACAGGATGGTGATAGATTGTGCTGACTATGTGCCATCAGTACCATAACGTTTCCTTTACACCGTATTGATCGCTTGCGTCCTAATCCAAATCATAAAACAATACAATTTAGAAAAGGGAATGAAACAGAGCAATATTCCATATAACTCCACACCACCACCACCACCCCCACTCCGCATCCACACACCTCTCACACATACCGCGGATCACCATTCCCGCAGCATCAACACCGGGTTGAAACCGCCAAGATTCCAAATTGATGGTTTAAATCGGTGGTTTTTAAACCTTTTTTTCCCCTCATGGTCCCTTTCTTTCAATGATAAAGTTTTAAATGCATATGTATATATATATATCTATTTTTTTTTTTAATTAAAAATTCACTAAGGGATGAAAAGAAAAGAGCGACTGGTTTCCGTTTAATATGGAACAACATAACTGTACAACATAATTTCACTCATACCTGGATTTCAACTTCCGTTTATTTGTTTAAAAGCTTGCCATACATTTGTTGTTTTTTTTTGTGTTGTTTTTTTGTTCCCTCCCCAATTTCAGATAACCGAATAACTGTCTGTCCATAGAATGACAGTGTCTGTCTTTGAGATATGTCATCATGACACCTTTCCCAAGCCTTTACCTCTCTTTTTAAGTGCCGATGCCAAAACTTTATCTATAAGGACTTTTTTATTTTCCTTTCTTCTTTTTTTTTTGATAGGTGTCATTCTGCCCCTTGGATACTCTTTGCTTTGAGCTTTTGACTCATCAGGGATCAGCCCCAAGCGTACAGCACTGAGGTAAGTGCGCACAGTTTGAGTAAGTTATTCAGCATCTATTTTTGGGGGTTCTACTGAGGTATCAGTTTAGCGCAGGTTGAGTATGTTTTCCAACATCTATTTTGGGGGTCTACTGCCGTATCAGCTGAGCACAGTTTGAGTATGTTATCCAACATCTATTTTGGGGGTCTACTACCGGGTATCAGCTGAGCACAGTTTGAGTATGTTATCCGACATCTATTTTGGGGGTCTACTACCGGGTATCAGCTGAGCACAGTTTGAGTATGTTATCCGACATCTATTTTGAGAGTCTACTACCGAGTATCAGTTTAAACTCGTTTATCCGGAATTCGTTTTTGTGTTCACGGCCACCTCAACTGGATGACTTGGCGCAGAAATCTTCCCGTCCTATAAATATATTATTGTTGAAAATGTTCCCTAATCAATTATGCTGCTTTTCCGAAATTAGCTTGTTGGTTTAGAATATAAAAGGATCTCAGTTAGTTTAGGATATAGTGACCCTAATTATTTTAGGATATTAAGTGGCCTCAGTTAGTGTATAGGGTACTAATTCATGAACTCAGTTTAGGATCTGTAGTGACCTCAGTTAGTTTAGGACAGTGGTCCCCAATGGCGGTCCGTGGACCCTCACCGGTCCGCATGCCTAACGCTGCCGGTCCCCATAACATAAATATTTTTTTGTAAAATAGAAATAAAATTATACCAATAAATCATGCAACGGTCCCTGGTAAAATTTCGAAACCTCTTCACCGGTCCGCCAAACTTAAACGTTTGGGAACCACTGGTTTAGGATATTCAGTGACCTCAGTTAATATATAGGATACAAATTCATGACCTCAGTATGTTTAGGATATATAGTGACCTTAGTTAATTTATAGGATACAAATTCATGTCCTCAGTTAGCTTAGGATATAAAGTGGCCTCAGACTTTGATTGCCACATAAAGTGGCCTCAGACTTTGATTGCCACATAAACTGGCCTCAGAATTTGATTGCAACATAAACTGGCCTCAGAATTTGATTGCCACATAAAGTGGCCTCAGAATTTGATCGCCACTCCAGCCGACACACCGAGTTCAGGTCATCTTGACACCACTAAAGTGGGGTGTCATGACGTTTTTCATACAGCAAGTTTCTTTGTTTGTTGGTTTGTTTTATCCCCCCCTCCCCTTCCCCCCCCCCCCGTACTCTTTTTCTTCTAAATACACCCAATTCCTATTACTACGCACAGACATTTCGAACTAAGTTTGTTTAACGAAACGTTGACCGTGTTTGTAAACGTGCGCCCAAGAATGAGTGCCTCTCTGTGCGGCCTTGCCTTTCAATCGTTGCAGTGAGTGGAAGCTGTAACAAAGTTGTACACGAAACTAACTGTATGTCAGAGGCAGCTGAGAAATTTCCCGCTCGTCAGAACTTTCGGGTGAAAGTTGAAAATTGTAAATGTCGGAGTTGAACATTGTCAAAGTCGGGCTAGTTATTATTATTACCGTTTCCACATCCACATCTACTTCCACATCCACTTCCACTCATCCACATCCTTTTCCACATCCAATTTTACATCCACTTCCACATCTTTTTCCACTTCCACATACACTTTTGCATCTACTTCCACATCCACTTCCATATACACATCCACTACCACATTCACTTCCACATCCACTCTTCCACATTCACATCCACTTCCACATTCACATCCACAATTCCACTTCCACATCCTTTTCCACATTCGCGTCCACTTCCACATCTATATTACTACCACATCCATTTCCTCATCCAAATCCACGCTTCCACATCCACTCTCACTTCCACATCCACTTTCACATCCACATCCACTTCTACTTCCACTTGCACATCCACTTCCATAGCCATTGCGTGCTGCCAAAATAAATTTCAAAAGTTTTCAGGCCAAAGATTGGCAGCCAAAAAAAAAAAGTTTAATTAAACAAAGGGGAAATCACCTATGTCCCATTTCACTATTCCTGTAGGTGTCTATTTTTCTATGAGCAGACGGCAGTCCGTTGTTACACCTGAGTACAGGTAAATTCTTGGGGGAAAGAAGAAGAGTTTTTTTTGTTTTTTTTTTAAAGACAGGGTCGGCGGCCCAGAAAAGGGATAGTTGGGGTGTAGGCAGTAGGCAGGTCCATTAATATTAAATTAGGTCTTTTTTTTTTTTGGGGGGGGGGGGGGGTAAAGGGGGGGGGGGGGGGAAAAAAAATGTTGGCGCTGCGGAAATTCCCGGACCGTGACAGTCTGGATAAGCAAGGAGATATGTCAGTTGTCTGAAAGGTCGGTGTCACAATTTAGGATAGTCTAGTCTGTGGGGGCAGGGTAGTGTATGAATGTGGTCTGTGATGGGATAGCCCTACTCGGTTTACAGCGATGACGGGAGGGGTACATGCGGAGTATGACAGAATGTTCCTACGTGGTTGGTTTGCAATGCGTGGTGTAAAAAAATAGCTCAGGATCGTATCCGGAAATTTTTTCGAAAGAAATTTCGTCGACGGTAAATTGATCGACGGTAATTTGATCGAACGGAAATTTGGTCGAATCTTCTTTCTTTTTTTTCTTTCAGTTTTTACGTTAAAATTTTGCTTCAAAATTCTTTTTGTACGCATTATTTTGTTTTACTATATAGACGAAAATTTTCAAGCGTGAACTGAAAAAAAGATTCGACAAAATTTCCGTTCGATCAAATTTCCGTCGACCAATTTACCGTCGACGAAATTTCTTTCTATCAAATTACCAGTAACCGTTCAGGGCAGATCGGCTCTTGAAAAGTATATGCCCTACAGAATTAATGAAAGTATGGCATTCGTGTATGTTTAGGTGGATCGCACTCGTACGAAGGAAAGTGCACCGTGACATAAGGCTTAAATGAGTTGGCCAAATAGCTCTTTGGTTTATCTGCATTCTTTCACAGCTAAACTCGTCCCCATGTCAGGGTGAATACGTGCAGGTTTAAGTTTTACTTTGTGTACGCCTTTCGCCAACCATCCACTCTTCTGCCCTTTCATCTACTCTTCTGCCCTTTCATCTACTCTTCTGCCCTTTCATCTACTCTTCTGCCCTTTCATCCACTCTGCTGCCCTTTCATCTACTCTCCTGCCAACCATCCACTCTTCTGCCCTTTCATCTACTCTTCTGTCCTTTCATCTACTCTTCTGTCCTTTCATCTACTCTTCTGCCCTTTCATCTATTCTTCTGTCCTTTCATCCACTCTTCTGTCCTTTCATCTACTCTTCTGTCCTTTCATCTACTCTTCTGGCAACCATCCACTCTTCTGCCCTTTCATCTACTCTTCTGCTAACCATCCACTGTTCTGCCGGCCATCAACACTTCTGCTAACCATTCACTCTTCTGCCAACCATTCACTCCTCTGCCTACCATCTACTCCTCTGTCTACACCACCTTAAGTACTAATTCAATCATGCATGTCTGAGTGTATGTACCAAACAAAAAATGGCTCTCGTTTAATTAAGCAATCACCATTGGTTGGGTGGGGAGGGGGGGTATATCTCTCTGATTCATTTAGTTCCTGGATCGACTTCGTCTCAGGTCATCATCACCCCCACCCAGAAGCGTAGCGTGGTGGGGGCAAGGGGGGACAGATGTCCCCGGGCGCCAGCTAGTTAGGGGCGCCAAAATGTGCTTTGATATTATTTTATTGATGAAAATAATGGGTTTGAGAGTTGAAAAAAAAAAAGAAAAAGGGGCGCTTTAAAATGGATCTTGTCCCCGGGCGTGAATCTTGTCCCCGGGCGCCAAACACCCTCGCTACGCCACTGCCCCCACCTCCCAGCTATGAATAAATAACCGCATACTTTGACACTGGGTGATCTAACTAGCCAAGTTGGAAGCCGTCCATTGCATCCAACTTTAGCGCAGCTTCAGCTTCGTTTAAACAAACAAAAAAAAAAAAATCGGCCTTCCCTTCTGTTGTAATGATTATAACACCAGCGTTAACAAAAACATAATAGTAATATTATGTGTACGCCTCTGGAAGTACGGGGCCTCCTCAGCTTTACAGGTTTAACATTAAACGGTAAAATTGTGTGGGTGTTTTTAGATTTGTTCTTTAGAGAAAATATTTAATGTTGTAACCCTGGTACTTAACTCCAGCAGACATGATTAACAAAAAAAAAAAAAAAAAAAAAAACGAAATTTTTCACAATATTTCAGACAATAATTTGATCTTTTCCACAGTCTTCTTCACTTGAAGGGTGCCAGGAGTGGGATCCAAGCAACAACAGTTTTCCGCCCCCCCCCCTTTTTTTTTTCTACAACTGTTTACCTGCTGCAAACACGTGTGTGTGTGTGTGGGTCGGCCAAGCCTTCCGACATAACTGCTGTAAGGGGGCCACGATTGTTCTCTCTCCGTGCTACGCTCCTCTCTCTCTCTCTCTCTCTGGCTTAGTACCAAGGGGAGGTGACTGCTACTACACACCAGTACTATAGACGGTACGACGGGGGTTGTCGCCTCAACTGTGTGACCAGCCCGGCATTGATTCATTCATCCGCCGAGGAGCTATCAGGCGGCAATAACTCTGCTTCGCAGCACACACTTCGCTCAAGTTCTAATACTGTTTTCTCTTTCAAAGGATTTACTTCGCCGTGTGCTGGATATTTTTCAACACGTGGATTTAACAACAAAAAAAACCAACAAAAAAAACGGATTTCTAACCAACTGTGTGTTCAAAATAATTCTTGTGATCCGTTGCCAGTGCGATGACGGAAGTGAGGCCAGGTGTCTGTTAAGTGTGTTCACTCGGAGGTTATATTATTTTCAAAGTGGTTTTTTTTGTATTTATTTCTAGTGGTCGCGGTCGTTTTTAACCGGTTTCTTTGGTTAAAACATGGCGTCCATTCCTTTCGCCAAGACAGCGGCGTTTCTGCTGACGCTTGTGTGTCACGGAGTATTGTCCCAGCGAGAAGGGGACGGGGCTGTCGCCGTCAAATGGGGAGTTGCGGATAGCACTGCCACAGTGGGGAGGAAGTTTCACATGCACATTCCAGGCGACGCCTTCGGTGGACAAGTCCTTTCGTATACCGTAAGTAGTTTGTTTGTTTGTTTGGTTTTTTTTTGTTCTTCTTTTCTGAATAGCCTAAGCCTATTGATTGATTAATTTTATCCTCGAACGTATCAGAATCATGTTTAGTGTTGTTTAGTACTCTGACTCTGGCTGTTCACGTGTGATTCGCTGTGGCGACTGTGTAGTGTGTAGCATGTCTGATGTCGGCGATGTGTCAAAAAGGTTAAACGTGGTACCTCTTTCGCGCTTTTCATAATATTGATACAAACCTTTCAATGCGAATTTTTTTAATGTGGGAAAAAAGTGAATCGAAACTGCCCCCCCCCCCCAAACCTCAACCCCGACGGTCACCGGTGTGAGAAATGACCCAGCTGACCCCATTGACGTCATTAGTGTCAGGACAGAACTGCATGTTCTTCCATAAAACGTAGTGTGGGGGGGGGGGGGGTAGGCAGCTTCGGAGGGGGCTTCACATTAAAATTCCATGGACCGGTGAACTGTCTTGAATATCATAGCTGATAGGCACTGGGCTCCTTGGCTGTCATATACTGTCTGGACAGTCTAGTCTATAAAGAAAACCCCTTTCTTAACTCCGTTTATAAGTTATTGTAATTGTTGGCGTCGGCCTACTTCTGCTACTAGTAATTCAACGAAGAAGGATCCATAGCCAATGGACAACACCAAAACCGCTAGTATATAAATATGATTATAGTATACGAAGCAACACTGTTCACATGACGTACAAAAAACGGTTCTTCCGCCAAGTAATATAATTCTACAACAATGGGATACTCTTCAACTTAATAGCACCCATATTACTGCTAGCATGTTATATATACAACAACGAAACAGCAATGACATAATATGACATTCTGAAGTTGACATACTGAAATACTCATTGTTATAAAATTGAGTTGCGTGGTGGAAGTGTGGGGGGGTGGGGTGGTAGGGGGGCTGACTGGATCGTCACCGTGGAAAAAGAAGTGGGCTGTGAAACTATTCATCACAGGAATGTATATACAACCCACTGTACATCTAAAGGGCCATGACAAAGCTCGGCTACTTCATTTCCCATGATAGATTAGTGTATTGATCTAGGACTTACTTTGGCTTGCGTGTGTGTGCTGTTGTTGTGCTTTGGTTAAGATATCAACATAGTGTTTTATAGAACACCTTGTGCCCTAAGTCGGACACTCTTAAGGTCCAGCACCGCTTTCCTTACCTGTTAAAATGTAGGCCGAATCCCTATGATCGATCATTTGTGTGTGTGTGAACACTGAAGCCTGGGGTGTTGTAAAAGAAAAAGACGTGGGGGGGGGTGTTGAGCTGATAAGGACAAGACCAGCGTCGCCGTGGATCAAACGTTGATAAAATGCACCGCGGCAGTGGCGTATCCTGCACCCAAAAAAAAATTAAGTGCTTGTTCAATGATCTGCCAAAGTTTCGCATCTGTACCAAACCATGTGGTAAAGCTGAGATATTGCTTACCATGTCCCTTTACGATATCGTTATGTTCTTTTACCAGTGTTTATCTCTGCAGTCAGTTCTTTTACCAGTGTTTATCTCTGCAGTCAGTTCTTTTACCAGTGTTTAGCTCTGCAATCAGTTCTTTTACCAGTGTTTATCTCTGCAGTCAGTTCTTTTACCAGTGTTTAGCTCTGCAATCAGTTCTTTTACCAGTGTTTAGCTCTGCAATCAGTTCTTTTACCGGTGTTTATCTCTACAATCAGTTCTTTTACCAGTGTTTAGCTCTGCAATCAGTTCTTTTACCAGTGTTTAGCTCTGCAATCAGTTCTTTTACCAGTGTTTAGCTCTGCAATCAGTTCTTTTACCAGTGTTTATCTCTGCAATCAGTTCTTTTACCAGTGTTTACCTCTGCAATCAGTTCTTTTACCAGTGTTTAGCTCTGCAATCAGTTCTTTTACCAGTGTTTAGCTCTGCAATCAGTTCTTTTACCAGTGTTTAGCTCTGCAATCAGTTCTTTTACCAGTGTTTAGCTCTGCAATCAGTTCTTTTACCAGTGTTTACCTCTGCAATCAGTTCTTTTACCAGTGTTTAGCTCTGCAATCAGTTCTTAATGGTCACAAATCGAGACGTTAGTCAAGAAAATGGTCACAAATCGAGTGCAATCAGTTCTTTTACCAGTGTTTAGCTCTGCAATCAGTTCTTTTACCAGTGTTTAGCTCTGCAATCAGTTCTTTTATTCACTCCTAATTAAAAAATTTAAAAAAAAACAGAAAGACAACACACACACACACAAAATGCTCGTCTCCTGAATCCGCCTAGGAAATATTATGAATGAAGACATGACGTCATCAAGACCTGTTTTATCAGTGGAGTGTCACCGTCTGATAAGCTCGCCAGGTTCGAGGCTTTCCTCTGTGATCTAAATAAATACCTGGGCTGTGTTTTGTGTGTGTGTGTCGGGGATATGTCTGGCGACTGGAATGTGGATCCAAATGAGGACTCTACTGAACACGTGCGACAGGTTATAGATAAAGGGGATTTTTAAAATATGTCGTTAAATTTGTTGGGATATTTGATGAATAAATTGATCGTGGGCCCTTAAGATATAGAAGATATAGAATATGAATGGTTGGTTCTAGTGTGGGTCGAGGAGAACTTACTGTTATTATTGGGATACTTAGTTTAGGGTCTAAATGTATATATATATATTCGGGTGTTTATTTTTTGATGTTCTTGG
>CAXITT010000021.1:2667061-2682417 GCA_964033795.1 Lymnaea stagnalis | reverse complement strand
GGGGGGGGGGGGCACACCCCTTCCGAATCGCCCGTTTGAATGGAGGAGGGGGGACGGACACCCCTTCTGAATGGACAGTCTTGAGTACGATAGTCCTTGTTGAATGACGGAAGGTGGAACTTCCTGAAAACTACCTGTGCTATTGACTACTTTAATTGGGTTTAATTAAATCCACCAAGTGTGCCCATATCGTTCAGATTCCCCCGCCAGCAGCCCCCCCCCCCCCAAACACTTGCTTAAAACCCGGTGCGTATCGTGTACCGCGTGACTTTGATGAATGGTGCGACCCGAGACACATTGTGGTGCACGCCGTCTTAGTGCCGAGCCGCGCTGCGTAAAAGAGGTTAAGGTTAATGATGGCTGGCTCCAATTACCTACGTCACGCCTTTGAGATAGGACATGGCTTGTTATGCATGCATTCCTCGACCCCCCTCCCCTCCCCTCCTACCCCCGCCTTCCTTTTCCGACACTGCACAGAATCTTATACTTGCTTAAAAACTCCGTTCTCAGAAAGTACACATTAAAAGAAAATCGGGTGACAAGTGCTGTAACTTTGAGTATCAACAGGACTATATACAACCGCGCTTTTAGTGCTGGCCGGTACGCTTGTTAATGAAATATCAACATACTAAAATAATTTTTTTAAAAACCACATGGAAGGTATATTAAAATATTCTAAAAATTAAAGTACAAATGAGAGAAACTGTCTTGACAACAGTTCAGTTGTGTGTGCATTTGCCGTGTATAACCAATAGCCGGCTGTCTTGGCAACAGTTCAGTTGTGTGTGCATTTGCCGTGTATAACCAGTAGCCGGCTGTCTTGACAACAGTTAAGTTGTTTGTGCATTTGCAGTGTATAACCAGTAGCCGGCTGTCTTGACAACAGTTCAGCTGTTTGTGCATTTGCAGTGTATAACCAGTAGCCGGCTGTCTTGACAACAGTTCAGTTGTGTGTGCATTTGCCGTGTATAACCAGTAGCCGGCTGTCTTGACAACAGTTCAATTGTGTGTGCATTTGCCGTGTATAACCAGTAGCCGGGTTTAGCGTTGGGGGAGGGGGTGCATCTAACTGGGCCATGGGGTGCATGCAACTGGGCCATGGGGTGCATGCAACTGGGCCATGGGGTGCATGCAACTGGGCCATGGGGTGCATGCAACTGGGCCATGGGGTGCATGCAACTGGGCCATGGGGTGCATGCAACTGGGCCAGGGGGGTGCATGCAACTGGGCCATGGGGTGCATGCAACTGGGCCAGGGGGGTGCATGCAACTGGGCCAGGGGGTGCATGCAACTGGGCCATGGGGTGCATGCAACTGGGCCATGGGGTGCATGCAACTGGGCCAGGGGGTGCATGCAACTGGGCAAGGGGGTCACGCGAAGTCTCGTTGTAGAATACGCAATGAAAAGTTTATCAGTCTTTTTTTTTTTTTTTCAGTATTAATTTTGTTATTATAGAAATGTTTCGGGAACACCTTGTAGTCTTGACGTGTTATTTGTGCCGTTATTGGCGCTGTTTTTAAGTGCTGTTATTGGCGCTGTTATTGGCGCTACGCAGTTATAAATTTAATTTGTATCAATTTTTGTGTATTTTAAAAGGATGTTTTATTCAAAATTTTGAGTTATTGTATGATCGCCCATCCGGCTTCTGTGCTTGCCAAATACTTCTAATGGCATCATTATCTGCAATGTTTAAACAAAAAGCAGGTCCCTTATAAATCTACGAACAAACTGTACTTGAGTCATTGTTTTTTTATGTTTAAACAAAAAGATAATATGGAGTCCGTAACAGTATTACCTACGGATTTAATTAAACATTCGCATTTCTACTACAATAAGAGTGGTGATAAACTGTACTAGTGTCCCATTAGTGTGATAAGATAAGCAAATTGAGTCCCATGTACTCCGCAAAACAAAAAAAACAACAAAAACGAAAAATAGAGAAGGGACCGAACCCAGACATTATTTTCAAATTGACTGATATGGTTGTTATCTGCCCATGGCAGTCTCAGGAATGCTGGGAACTCCCCCCCCCTCCCCCCCTCCCCGAGTTCCAGTTTAACCCCGTGGTTAGGGGGCAGATAATGAGGCTCACGGAATGCTTTGATCTACCGTGGTCTGCCAGTGCCTCCCCCCATGTCCAGACAATGTCATGTCGAGGTAACATGGTCGGTTCGCGAGTTGTGGTCCGCAGTAACGGTTGTGGAGTCAAGAATACTTAAACAGATCTTATCAGCGTGTCTTGTTACTCTAATCTTTGGATGCATCCCCATGCAAACATTTTCGGAGTTAAATAGCTTCACCTACTTCAGAAGAATATTTTTTTTTTAAATTTTCAGGTCAAAGGAATGATATTTGAATGCTGTTTGAATGCTATTTGAATGCTATTTGAATGATATTTGAATGATATTTGAATGATATTTGAATGCTATTTATTTTAATTCGCGTTCGCAAACTAAATCCTTTGTTGTTGATGGATTTATCTCTCTTGTAATAAAAAAAAAATAAAATCTTCGATAATTATTTCTTTTGGCACTATCCTCACGTGACACTGTCTTGTACACGATGGTCAATGTGTGACACGTTACTTTTAAGCCAACATGCGCCAGTACAGACGTATTGCTCACACAGCCTTAGGACTTTCTCACACCGCCCCAGCTTTTTCCCCATCCACCCACTTTTATTTTCTTGTGAGTCAATGTTTTTGACTGTCTGGATAGATCAGTTGCCGTTATCTGTACCTGTATTAGTTTTCAGTACAAAGAGATTGTTATTTGCGTCCAGCGCAAATGTCTGTATAGGGCGAGTGTTGTAAGATGCATTCATTAGCTTTCACACACACACACACACACACCACACACACACAACACACACCACACACACACACCACACAGACACACACACAAGGAAAAAGAAAGGCTTAAATTGGCCAGATGGCCAAACGTATTTTTATGTTCCCCCCAATTTTTTTTAGACAGGGCCCTGTGGTTTTTTCAAATAGCGAAAAATGATTTTGCTAGGAATGACCAATTCCTTCTCTGTTAAAGCAATGCACCGTGCTATGGTGCTCCTTGCTGTGGCGCCCTGTGCTATGGTGCTCCTTGCTGTGGCGCCCTGTGCTACGGTGCTATTTTGCTTTTGGTAAACAATTTAATGTCGTACACACCATTTTATACATTAACATTCATGGGGCACTAAACCGAAAGGTGGTAGTGGGGGGTCTTGCAACGGCTTTGCTTACTGGCAGCTTCATGTCACCATTAACCTAATGTATCAAATGCCACCAGTAATGAACACCATTTTCTCTTTAGCCCCTCACAAGCTTAGTATATATATATATATATATATATATATATATATATATATATATATATATATATATATATATATATATACACACACACACACACACACATATATATATATATACATATATATATATATATACACATATATATATATATATATATATATATATATATATATATATATATATATATATATATATATATACACACACACACACACACACACATATACATATATATACACATATACATATATATACACATATACATATATATACACATATACATATGTGCTAATTTGTTAATTTTTTTTTTTGTATCGTCTCTCTTTAGATTCAGTCTGTGGATGGTATATATATACACACACACACACACACACACATATACATATATATACACATATACATATATATACACATATACATATAGATACACATATACATATGTGCTAATTTGTTAATTTTTTTTTTTGTATCGTCTCTCTTTAGATTCAGTCTGTGGATGGCTCCCCACTTCCCGCGTGGCTACAGTTCAGCGCACAAGACAATGTGCTCCAGGGCATCCCGACACCTAAAGATGCTGGACAACTCTACCTGGAGATCACGGCCTCGGGCATTTCCTCCCAGGCTTCAGTAACCTTCACCTTGTTCATAAGAGATGTTCCCTCCCACACATCTGGCGCGCCGCTCAAGTTCAAATCATCTGGCCCCGAGTTCGTTCGCTGCAAGCCGTCCGAGGCAGAGACGGTCGCCACTGTTATCATTGATGCCGACCTCGAGAGTTTGCCTGTGACGGGCCGAATCGCTCTCCTGCAGAAGTTTGTTTCCCACATGCAGCTTCACGAGGACATGATCAAAATGATCCCAGTCGGCACCAGCCCAATGCACGACAGCTCGGCTCTGGTGTCCGGAACCGGAGACTGCACCTCCCCTAAAACATCAGGGTCCTTCATCTCATGGCCCGTCGGGTGCGGCCAGGTCAAAGATGGGCACTTCCCAGTCCTGCAAAGACTCGATGATGACTCCACCACCGGCCGGATGGCTAAAGTCCTGGGACACTGTGTCATCGGCTGGCACGTGACCAACAGTCACATTCAAGCCCCGGCCAGGAAGAGGCGCCAGGTGCAGCCCACCCAAACGCACGCCATCACACCCGTCATGCCCACAAAGACAGAAAAAGTTGCTGAGAAAACCGATGACCCCAATGAAACGTACACCCGTAAAGTCATCGATATGGAGTCGCCCACAATGATCATGCCCACCGCAACCCAACCACCCATGCACAAGACTGACATGCCCACAGTTGCCTCCCCAGACGTAGTTGCAAAACATGGAAAAGTTATGCCGACTGAGGTGACTGTGAAAGAGACAACCATGGATAAAACCGAAGAGTTGCCACCCATAAAACCGACCAGGACCCATGATGGAGGTCTACCCACAGATGCACCCGTAGCAGAACTTTGTCCAAAGATGGGTGTGCTCACTCTGAAAGAAAATTTATTGTCCTTAACAGTTAATATAGGTGAAGTCTTCACGTACCACATTCCCGGTGACTTATTCTTGAACTGCGGGGCCAACTTCACCCGTGAGCTTCAGCTTGAGTTTGAGCCAAACCTTCCAGACTACGTCCAGTTTAATGCAAAGAACCAGAAAATCATGGCATTCACGCTCGAAGAACAGAAGAAGCGCAATTTTATTATGAGGGGTAAGACTAAAAGCCTGACTGCGACTGTCACCATCAACATCCATACCCGGAAAAGGAAACCGAAAAAATTAAATCACGAGGTCTCCGCAACTGTTAAATACGATTTCGATAAGTTAAAAGCCAATGTCAGCGACCAAATCCAACTTGCTAACCGCATCGCCCACGTGTTTGGGGATGCCGACGCCCACAACTTGCAGTTTTCGACTCCCAAAGAAGGTTCTGTTATCTACACCTGGTTCAATAAGACGCTGACCCAGAACGGGTGCCCGGTGGCCGAGCTCAACGCCAATGTGGCCAAGCTGATCAACAAGGATGGGACCTTGAATGAAGAAGCCGTGGAGAGGATTCTGCCCTATGAGCTCGTTTCAGCTTCTGCTAAACCCATGGGCTCGTGTGAGGGCACAGGCTTCCACGCCATCGAGAGCAAACCACTCGATGATACCGTTTCCGTAGAGGTGAGCACTCCTGGTCCAACAGACATTCCGCCGGACAAACTGGATACGGATGGGGATGGCGATGAGGTGGACACACCTGTTGATTCTGATGATTCGGCAAAGAAATCCACTGAAAAACCGGGCGACGTCACAGAAGGTTCCGAAGACGTGGTTAAGGGATCTAAAGGGGGATCTGAAAGTGATGACGATGACGTGTGGATTACCACAGTCGTGCCCGCCGTGGTGATAGTTGCCATTTTACTGATAGCCCTGCTGGTTGCCTGCTGCCTGTACCGCAAGAAGCGAAAGGGGAAGATGAATGTCGAGGAGCAGAACACATTCATCAACAAAGGAACGCCTGTCATTTTTCCCAATGAGCTGGAGGAGCAGCCCAACGAGTTTAAGAAACCGCTTTTGGTGGACGAGAGCCCCGCCCCGCCTCCCGGGTACCCCCGAGCTGCCAGTGAAAGTCCAGAACGTAATATAAATAACTATAGAAACAATGGCAACAATGTCTCCTCAGAACCGCACGAAGACGACATCATCGAGATGCCCGATAGAAAATACGAGCCGCCGCCCCCCGTAACGACATCGGGGAACAGCAAGCAGCCGCGGCCGACGCACCAACCACAACCCTTCTCCCAACAGCCTCAGATACTGCCCTAGATGAACTGAGAGGTTGCTAGCTAGACGTGGTTGAGTGAATGTTGTTTTTTTTTGAGATAACAGAGGAGTAACTTACTGTGTGAGTCTATAGAGATGAAGTTCCATTAGAGAATGGAATAATGACTCAAGTAATAAAGCTTGAAATTATTTATATCTTACCTTCATTTTCCTGGTTAAGAACCTTAGAAATTATTAGAATACTTTTGTCTGAGAGTTGTGTTCCTGAAAGTGGTCTGTATATCTTGCATTGTTTCACGCTAGAGACGCTGGTTGATGTTGTATGCCAGACAAGCATTAGTTGGCCAAAGCCAAATGTTACCTGATAATATCGGTAAAAATTATTGCGACCGACTGACTATACGTCATATAATCATGTGGAAGCCACTTTTTTTTTTTTTTTTTTTTTTTTTTTGGGGTAATTGGTAAAATTTGCATTACAATTTTACTTTTACTTCTAGTTACACCAAAGTGTAAAAGACTAATATCTATATCAGGATACCAATAAACCAACCTTGAAACATAGAGTATCTTCATGACGACAGTTGAAATGAAATAAGTTTATGTTATATATATTCACATCGTCACATAGTGAGGTCAGCTGAGAAATTGTCTATTACTCATTGTTCTTTTTATTTTTAGAATCTACAAAAAAAATATTAAATCTTGATAATTTAATTGGTCAAACTTGACTGTTGTAGTGGTTCAAACAGGTGTACCCCATAGAGAGGACAGATGCCATACATCAAGGATTCCCTTATTTCAAACATGTGTACCCCATAGAGAGGACAGATGCTATACATCAAGGATGTATCTGGTTACAATTGAATTTCTTGTATTTTATATCATGTCAAATTCCATGCCTTTTTTAAAAAATATATATATATTGATAGTTAATCTGCAAAAATGTGTATTGGTCTGAATGTTCCCAGGTCTTGTGTGGTGGGTGCAAGGGGTTCTGAAGTTATGAGTGTATGCCTCCCAGAAAAAAAAAAAATTGCAGATGTGAGCACTCTTGATTGTCTGTATATACCTGCAAACTGAGACAATGTCTGCTCAAGTTTATGTATGAAGTGTCTTCTTTTCTGAGTCTCAGAAGGCACTGTTATGTAATTATTTTATTTCATTTTTTTTATGTGTGCCTTGCTTAGCAATGGCCTTCCAACTTACCTCCTGTATATGCTCGTAATCTCCAGACATTTTTCATTCGTAAATTTGAAATACACATTTTTGGCTTTTCTTTTTGAATTGCGGCTAATTGATTTTTTTTTGTGTGTGTGTATGTTTATGAGACTTTTAGATATAGTCGTTTTGTTTTAGAAAGTTTTACGTAGTCTTGTGTTGACTTTAAGATGTAAGTTGATGTTAGGATGTGGGCATATCTCTTTTAGAAAAATTGTTCATCCTCTCCGTTGTGAGAGTGAGATGAGAAAGTTGTTAATGGGAATATCTGTGTGTTGAATGTCTATGGAAAAGTCTGTGTGTTGAATGTCTATGGGAAAGTCTGCGTGTTGAATGTCTATGGAAAAGTCTGTGTGTTGAATGTCTATGGAAAAGTCTGTGTGTTGAATGTCTTCAACAATCTGACATTGGTTTGGTGCTGTTTTCAATGAATCATTTTATCTCTCCAATTATCCAAAAAGTTAAAAATTTGTCCATAAGGAATGACTGTTATATCATTGCTTCTGAAACAGGTTGTAGTTTCAGCATCAGCTTTTGATGAAATTCTTAGCAAAAAAAAAACAAAAAAAAACCATAAACATATCCTCTGGGGAAAGTTTGTTCAATTTTGAAAAATGAACATTAGTCTGTTTCAGTTGCGTCATTTTGAAGCCTTCGTTAACAGGAAAAACAAAGTTTGATCCCACAACAAGTTTGGATTTTATTGTTACGCCTGCCTTTTTCTTAATATAAGCCCACAGCCGTTTGCACACTCACGGCCAAGTTCACCATCAGCATATACGAAGATAAAGGTGGTCACGGTGGATTTTGACTGATGAACTATTTATGTGCGTGAAATGCCTCAGAATGGTGTGCATGGGAAGAGGATTTGGTGGGCCGGAGTGGGTGGTCCGACAAGAAGGTACTTATTTTGGGGCTCCATTTTTGCCCGTTCCACTTCATATACTTTACACAGCTTTTTTTTTTGTATGTGTATTCTGAATGCATTCTTGTTCCAAGGAGGCACACACAAAAAAAAAAAGAAAGACCTCCCTTAGTGATACAAACTTAAGTAAAAACTCATTGCTCTCAACCAGAAAAATCAACCTGGTCATTCAGTTATTAACATTTTGAAGCAAGCAAATTTTTTTTTTGCTGATGAGCAATGCATTCATTCATTCATTGCTATTTGGGTGAAAATTAAAATAGCAGATGGCCACCCACTGTGGTATAATTGGGCGGAAGAATAATTTTTACAAGAGGTACATCTTATTTCACTTATCCAGGAATAAAATATACAGGTGCAATATTTGAATGTGACTGACGCAGTGTTAGAGTTTTGAGGGCAGCTGATCAGTTTGCTGTAGTCATAAAAATGCTGTCCTGCTTTGTCCTGTGGGGTAAACAAAAAAACTACATTCATCAGTTGTTCACATCAGAGATGACATGAGATCAGAGATGACATGAGATCAGAGATGACATGAGATCAGAGATGACATGAGATCAGAGATGACATGAGATCAGAGATGACATGAGATCAGAGATGACATGAGATCAGAGATGACATGCTGTCAAAGTTTTGTATTTCCAACAAGGAAATTTCCTCTTAAAGTCATTGTAAAGATATAATAAGTGTTGATTCAAATAACTTCTTTGAGGAATATACATTTTTTTAAATGCATTGTGTGTTTTCCTGTAGAGCATTAGTCATTTATATCCATTGGATCCTGAATAGTTCTATAACTGATATTGGCTCTAGCAGTTCAACAATTCCACACACCAAAAAAAAAAAGAAATGTTATTATCAAACCATGTCCTTTTGTCAGACCCAATCATTAAAATTTTGGAAGGAACAGATGAAATGTTCGGAAAGTTTGTTACCTTTGTGTTATTCCATTGAAAATGTTCAACATTTGTTCATGTCAACCATATTCGTTTTATTTAAAGTCCCATTTATTCATATTTCACCTCTCACTGGTTACAGCAGATGCTTGAGCAGTTGTTTTTTGTTTTTTTATTTTGTTTGCTTTGAATGATAACTAATTTATTTTACATGAGAATCATATTTTTTTTAATTTCATAAACCATAAGCATTCAAAAAATACATATTATACCACAATTATACACAATGTAATATGTTTAACATTATTCATTTAAATATGTCAAAGATTTTACAATTTCTTTTTCAACTTTTATTATGGTTCACATTTTTTGTATGCGGTGAGGGGAGGTAAGATTTGGTGGCTTATATTATTTGTTATGTATTGTAAAAAAAAAAAATCTTCCAAACCTGTCCCATAGTAATGCTTTTATGCTTTCCATAATATGATACAGGTAGTTTAGGAGAGTTTAACCAAAACTGAAAGGTGTTTTAAACAAAAATAATAGCCTATGCCTTGACTCAAATTTAAACTTGTTTTTTTTTTTTTTTTTTTTCAAACCAGGTTTCAGCTATTTTTAAACACATCCCCTCCCTGATTCTCCTCCTAGGGAAAAATATGTTGGTTTTTTTGGTGTTTTTTTTTGTATATTGGAATCAAGTGCAACCATATGCCTTGAATTTAATATTCAGTGATAGCTTGGCTCAAACAGATTTATAATTTAAAAACTGATGAATGGGCAATGCATAATTAATTTCATTGGCTTGCAAACTATATTGTGCCATCATCTTCACACAGTAGTAGTCCCAATGTAAGCATGTCTATAGAAACCTGCAAGGGGAGTTTACTAGTAAAATTATGTGGTCTCTTTTTTTTTTTCTTGAATTTTTTTTTTTAATTAAATATTTTACTTCCAAGTCAGCTAAAGAAGATTTATATTGTTTGAGCCTTACCTTCCATGTTTGCTATTCAACAGTATGATAATGATAGATGTACCTGGTGTTCAGAGCCTACAAATTTGCTGTACATCTTTTTTTTTTTTTGGTTAACACTATTTAATTTGCTGAAGCAAAGTGTACAATTTTGCTAATCTCTTATCTTATCCAGTTTCGTCTTAAACAATTTTTTTTATAATCTATAAAATGCATAATCGTAAAAGAAAAAAAATAAATTTGTTGTTTTATGAAATGATTTCATGTTTTTGTTGAAGTGGAAAGTTTACAAGTTTTTGATGGCAGGTCTCGTCTACTGTTTATTCTGTCATGTTTTGGAGAGTTCCCTGGGTGGAGTCGATTGGGGGGGGGGGGGGGGGTTTTTTTTTGTAATATGTCAATATGTGATCTAAGTCTATTAAAATGAATGCAGTTGTCTTGCTTGTGGTTGTAGTTGTTTTACTTGATGGAGTCAGTGTGAATAAAACATTAAGGATTATCC
This sequence comes from Lymnaea stagnalis, assembly GCA_964033795.1. NCBI lineage: Eukaryota > Metazoa > Mollusca > Gastropoda > Lymnaeidae > Lymnaea > Lymnaea stagnalis. The sequence goes on along the minus strand of CAXITT010000021.1, from coordinate 2,671,836 downwards.
TTGGACAACAGCATGGACTTTTTATTTTTTAAAAGGAGTGGAGTCCTGAAAGTTGTGTCCTGTAGTACAATGTTGCATCCCACCAAGAAACACCAAACTGGTGTCATCTGAGATGTCATTCACATCATTTCAATTAATTTTAAATGAACAGAGTCATACATGTATGAGATTTGCAAATATATTCATATGCCTTTTCCCTTGTTGCATTCCCTACAATTGAAGACTACCCCCCTTCCCCCCCCCCCCCCCCCCCCCACACACACACCTTCCTACAAATATGCGCCCCTGATCCCACTCTGTAATAGGTCCCTGACCCCACTCAGTAGTACTAGTAGGTCCCTGACCCCACTCAGTAGTACTAGTAGGTTCCTGACCCCACTCAGTAGTACTAGTAGGTCCCTGACCCCACTCAGTAGTACTAGTAGGTCCCTGACCCCACTCAGTAGTACTAGTAAATCCCTGACCCCACTCAGTAGTACTAGTAGGTCCCTGACCCCACTCAGTAGTGCATCCTTGACCCCACTCAGTAGTAGGTCCCTCATCCCACTCAGTAGTTGGTCCCTGACCCCACTCAGTACGTCCCTGACCCCACTCAATAGTACGTAATGTATGAATGACCCTCTTGGAAATTTTTTTTTAAATATTGAAATTGTTGAAACCATTCAAAATATCTTAGCCACAGAATTACCACAAACTTTTTTTCACCCTATATTTTAATCTAACAGTTATATTTAACAGGTCCTCCTAGATTATTTGATTCTAGCTCCAGAATATAATTTTTTTCCTCTAGTTAATTTGAATGAGCTCTTCCATCAGCTTTTATCTGTCTACTTATAAAGCAGTTTTGCTTTAGCCATTACAATCAGGATATGTCGACATGCTTGTGAAGGTCGCTTTGTGTTTGTTTATGGTGATAGTGTTCTGAGGAAATTCCACAATACTTAATCAATGTCACAGTATTGTGACAAATGGGTGACCCGAAAACGGCTTCATTCCATAAATGGTGCTGCTCCCAAGTAGCTTAAGCTGTACAGGTGAGTGATTTGGATGGGGCTTTGTGTTATCGGTGGCAGCAAGCACCCAAGCACGAATTCCTAGAAACAGCCAGAAGTATTGCTGCATGCCTGGCTCAATGATGTTCATGGCTGATTGTGTTTGTAGCAAGTGATTGCTGCATTTTTGACCACGCCAACGCCTCTGGGTAGAACTGACAGCCACAGGTGGCTGTTTGAAATGACAGCTGGTGGCACTGGCAGTTGGTAACTCTGACAGCTGGTAGCATGTGCCAGTAGAAAGGCCTGACAGCTTAGCTGGTGGCACTGTATTTCAACTACCCGCAGTAGGAATGAAAATCTTGGTTCTGTCAAGATCATGCTTTCATGAACACGTCTACACAACAGAACTGAATCGCCCAATTTTTCAGTGTTAACATTTGCGATAGGCCTTAATTGCTTATTATGTTAACTATTAGTTGTCACTTTTCAAGCAATCTTTCATTGAAAACAGTAAGTGTTATCTGATAAAGATATCACCTTTATGCTACCTGTTATCCAGAAAAAATAGACATTCATTGTCACTAATTTTTGCTTGTAAAAATATTTTAATCTCTGCCTTGTAAGTTAGTCATGTTTCTCTACTTTTCATTAAGCTACATTTTTAAAAACTATGTAATGTTCATCCTAGCGCTCTAGGACCCACTGTAACATCCTTGTTGTCTAGGACCCACTGTAACTTCCTAGTTGTTTAGGACCCAGTGTAACATCCTAGTGCTCTAGGACCCACTGTGACATCCTAGTGCTCTAGGACCCACTGTGACATCCTAGTGCTCTAGGACCCTCTGTAACATCCTTGTTGTCTAGGACCCACTGTAACTTCCTAGTTGTTTAGGACCCAGTGTAACATCCTAGTGCTCTAGGACCACTGTGACATTATAGTGCTCTAGGACCCACTGTGACATCCTAGTGCTCTAGGTCCCACTGTTACTTCCTAGTTGTTTAGGACCCAGTGTAACATCCTAGTGCTCTAGGACCCAGTGTAACATCCTAGTGCTCTAGGACCCACTGTGACATCCTAGTGCTCTAGGACCCACTGTGACATTCTAGTGCTCTAGGACCCACTGTAACATCGTAGTGTTCTAGGACGCACTGTAGCATCGTAGTGTTCTAGGTCCCACTATAACTTCCTAGTTGTTTAGGACCCAGTGTAACATCCTAGTGCTCTAGGCCCCGCTGTAACTTATAGAAGTTATTATTTAAAACTGTAATTATGTGTTTGTTAGAAGACACTTCCGGCCACAATTAAAACTATAGCTCTTTTTTTGTGGATTTAAGCTACAGTTCTCTGCGGATTAAAACTATAGCTCTTTTTTTGTGGATTTAAGCTACAGTTCTCTGCGGATTAAAACTATAGCTCTTTGCGGATTAAATCTATAGCGCTCCGTGGATTAAAACTATAGCTCCTTTTGTGGATTTAAGCTACATTCTCTGAGGATTAAACCTATAGCTTCTGTGGATTAAAACTACAGATCTTTGTGGATTAAAGCTAAAGTTCTTTATGGATTAAAACTATAACTCCTTGTATTAAAACTATAGCTCTTTGTGAATTAAAGCTATAGCTCTTGTGGAATAAAACTATACCTCTTTCTGGATAATTCTTTAGCTCTTTGTGAATTAAAGCTATAGCTCTTGTGGAATAAAACTATACCTCTTTCTGGATAATACTTTAGCTCTTTGTGAATTAAAGCTATAGCTCTTGTGGAATAAAACTATACCTCTTTCTGGATAATACTTAAGCTCTTTGTGAATTAAAGCTATAGCTCTTTGTGAATTAAAGCTATAGCTCTTGTGGAATAAAACTATACCTCTTTCTGGACAATACTTTAGCTCTTTGTGAATTAAAGCTATAGCTCTTGTGGAATAAAACTATACCTCTTTCTGGATAATTCTTTAGCTCTTTGTGAATTAAAGCTATAGCTCTTTGTGAATTAAAGCTATAGCTCTTGTGGAATAAAACTATACCTCTTTCTGGATAATTCTTTAGCTCTTTGTGAATTAAAGCTATAGCTCTTGTGGAATAAAACTATACCTCTTTCTGGATAATACTTTAGCTCTTTGTGAATTAAAGCTATAGCTCTTGTGGAATAAAACTATACCTCTTTCTGGATAATGCTATAGCTCTTTGTGAATTAAAGCTATAGCTCTTGTGGAATAAAACTATACCTCTTTCTGGATAATTCTTTAGCTCTTTGTGAATTAAAGCTATAGCTCTTGTGGAATAAAACTATACCTCTTTCTGGATAATTCTTTAGCTCTTTGTGAATTAAAGCTATAGCTCTTGTGGAATAAAACTATACCTCTTTCTGGATAATTCTTTAGCTCTTTGTGAATTAAAGCTATAGCTCTTGTGGAATAAAACTATACCTCTTTCTGGATAATACTTTAGCTCTTTGTGAATTAAAGCTATAGCTCTTGTGGAATAAAACTATACCTCTTTCTGGATAATTCTTTAGCTCTTTGTGAATTAAAGCTATAGCTCTTGTGGAATAAAACTATACCTCTTTCTGGATAATTCTTTAGCTCTTTGTGAATTAAAGCTATAGCTCTTGTGGAATAAAACTATACCTCTTTCTGGACAATACTTTAGCTCTTTGTGAGTATGTAGATTCTTTTCAAACTTCCCTTTTTTTTTAATTTCGCGGTTTCAGAATGTCACTGACTACTACGTCATGTCGTTGTATCTATTTATACAGTTTTGTTTTAGGATACACAATTCAGACATTTTTTTTTTTCATTATGTATTGTGTACATGTACGTGATTTTGTTTATTTCTGTATAGCTATAAGATACATTCTGTAGCCTAAATAAACTTTAAAAAAATAAAAAACACAATTCCTAACAAAACCACTGTCTTTGAGTTTTGCATTTGTTAAGTGTCCACCATTGAGTGTCCACCGCTGAGTGTCCACCGCTGAGTGTCCACCTCTGAGTGTCCACCTCTGAGTGTCCACCATTGAGTGTCCACCATTGTGTGTCCACCGCTGAGTGTCCACCATTGAGTGTCCACCATTGTGTGTCCACCACTGTGTGTCCACCACTGAGTGTGGTCCGGCTTTATCAACGTGACGACATGTTCATTGTTTTGTTTTTGTAGCTGTGCTGTGTTTCTCCACCGTCTTGACTTTCATTCGCCACTAGACTACAACTCGGCGTTACATGTTTCCATTAGTCCCCAGATTTGGATGTTACATGTTTCCATTAGTCCCCAGATTTGGATGTTACATGTTTCCATTAGTCCCCAGATTTGGATGTTATATGTTTCCATTAGTCACCAGATTTGGATGTTACATGTTTCGATTTGTCCCCAGATTTGGATGTTACATGTTTCCATTAGTCCCCAGATTTGGATGTTACATGTTTCCATTAGTCCCCAGATTTGGATGTTACATGTTTCCATTAGTCCCCAGATTTGGATGTTACATGTTTCCATTAGTCCCCAGATTTGGATGTTACATGTTTCCATAAGTCCCTAGATTTGGATGTTAACTGTTTCCATTAGTCCCCAGATTTTGATGTTACATGTTTCCATTAGTCTCCAGATTTGGATGTTACATGTTTCCATTAGTCTCCAGATTTGGATGTTACATGTTTCCATTAGTCCCCAGATTTGGATGTTATATGTTTCCATTAGTCACCAGATTTGGATGTTACATGTTTCGATTTGTCCCCAGATTTGGATGTTACATGTTTCCATTAGTCCCCAGATTTGGATGTTACATG
>CAXITT010000021.1:2648617-2665900 GCA_964033795.1 Lymnaea stagnalis | reverse complement strand
GGGGGGGGGGGGGGGGGGGGGCTAAGCCGAGGAGCTTCAACTGTCAACAAATGATTCATTTGCTTTTATTTTTTTTATTTTTTTAAATAGCTGTTAAGAAAGCAGTCCTAGAATAAAGACAAATCAGTTTAAATTTGAGATATCAACTGCTGCTCAGAAACAAGTTGTTTTTTTTTTTTTTTTAATATAAATTTGGTTTAGTTTGGAAACATGATTCATTCTGTTTGTAAGCTGGCTGCACAAAATCGTTGAGATTATTTTAGTGATTTTTTTTAAACATTATTAGTGATTTTTTTTTTTAAATTTGGGCTAATACATGAATGGGTTGTTAAGTTATTAAGGTATCAATAAAATGGGAGCACATTTTAAGGTCGAAAATAGAAAAAAACACCAACTTATAGTCACAGTCCAGTTATTTCCATGGCAACAGTGCTGGCTTATAGTCACAGTCCAGTTATTTCCATGGCAACAGCGCTGGCTTGTCACAGTCCAGTTATTTTCATGGCAACAGCGCTGGCTTATAGTCACAGTCCAGTTATTACAATGGCAACAGCGCTGGCTTATAGTCACAGTCCAGTCATTGCCATGGCAACAGCAATGGCTTATAGTCACAGTCCAGTCATTGCCATGGCCACAGCTCTGGTTTATAGTCACAGTCCAGTCATTTCCATGGTAACAGCTCTGGCTTATAGTCACAGTCCAGTCATTGGTATGGCAACAGCGCTGGCTTACAGTCACAGTCCAGTCATTGGTATGGCAACAGAGCTGGCTTATAGTCACAGTCCAGTCATTGCCATGGCAACAGCGAGGTATGAGCCAACGCTACGAATGTGGTGTCGTCCGTTTAGTTGTTGGGTCAGATTGAACCCCCCCCCCCCTAACACTCACACACACACTTGGATCTGTACATGAATAATTGGTAAACAAATCAGGTCAGCCTGGCTCAGCCGGCACGAGGGAGAGTGGGGGGGGGGGAGAATGCGTTTTTTTAAAAAAACACTTGATTTATGTACATGCAACACATGTGTGCGATCAACAGGATTATTGAAGGATTTAACTTGTCGAGGTCTTATAGACCTAACGACTTTTCTAGCCTCCACCTACGGGTTAGATCGCTGAGTAGTTGATCTAGCCCTGACGACTCTTCTAGCCTCCCTCCTAACGACTCTTCTAGCCCCACTCCTAACGACTCTTCTAGCCCCCCTCCTAACGATTTTTCTAGCCTCACTCCAAACGACTCTTCTAGCCCCCCTCCTAACGATTCTTCTAGCCTACCTCCTAACGACTCTTTTAGCCCCCCTCCTAACGACTCTTCTAGCCCCACTCCTAACGACTCTTCTAGCCCCCCGCCTAGCGACTCTTCTAGCCCCACTCCTAACGACTCTTCTATCCTCCCTCCTAACTCTTCTAGCCCCACTCCTAACGACTCTTCTAGTCCTCCCTCCTAACGACTCTTCTAGCCCCACTCCTAACGACTCTTCTAGTCCCACTCCTAACGACTCTTCTATCCTCCCTCCTAACGACTCTTCTAGCCCCACTCCTACAATGTTACAATAAATACTTGTTTTATTATTATTATTATAAAAAGGATTTTAAGTAAAATAGTTCAGTTATAATTCAGATGAAAAGCCGGGAATTATGTTCCACACACGGCTGCCCTGTTATTAAACATTAAGATACTCCGGTTAAACAGAAGCTGTGTTGCTAATGTCAGTCACGAAATTTCATTACACACAATATTTACTCAAACGATAAGCCACCCAGTTGCCATAGATTAAAAAAACCCATCTTAGAATAGCGTATTAGATTATCAGACCTACAAGAAATCCTAAAACTCAAGATGCAAGCATTTCAATGTGATTCGGCAACCACTGTAGATTACACGTGAGTGGTAGTGTGTGTCTGTGGTGAGTGGTAGTGTGTGTCTGTGGTGAGTGGTAGTGTGTGTCTGTGGTGAGTGGTAGTGTGTGTCTGTGGTGAGTGGTAGTGTGTGTCTGTGGTGAGTGGTAGTGTGTGTCTGTGATGAGTGGTAGTGTGTGTCTGTGATGTGTGTGCAATCACCGGCCCTATCAAATTAATAAGAAGTTGTGTTGTTGTTTTTTTATTGGATGGAAATTGAATTTGCTAACAAAATACCATGCGATATCTTAATTGTAATATAGACTATCCTTTCCCTGGTAATGTTTAGATTTTGTAGGCCTAAGTCTTTTTTTTTCTTTTTTTATGCGGTGACAATAAAATTGTATATATAGCATGCCCGACTCATAATTGTGTGTGTTATTCTTCTATTGGTAGATGTGTGGAACGAGCGCCCATTCAGGAAATGTTTATCTTTTTATTTTTTGAAGAAGAACAAAATCTAACATAAACAATTAGGACAAATGTATTCAGCTACTACATATCTGAACGAACCCAGCTCACTGATCGATACAAAGACCAGAGCAGAAGGCTTCAAGACCAAGGTAACAGGCTTCAAGACGCAGGTAAAAGATTTTAAGACACAGGTAAAAGACTTCAAGACCAAGGTAACAGACTTCAAGACAGGGTTAACAGACTTCAAGACCCAGGTAAAAGACTTCAAGACACAGATAAAAGACTACAAGACCAAGGTAAAAGACTTCAAGACCCAGGTAACAGACTTCAAGACAGGGTTAACAAACTTCAAGACCCAGGTAACAGACTTCAAAACCCGGGTGAAATACTTTAAGAACAATTAACAGACTTCAAGACACAGTTAACATACTTCAAGACACAGGTAACAGACTTCAAGACACAGGTAACAGATTTCAAGACACATGTAACAGATTTCAAGACACAGGTAACATACTTTAAGACCCAGGTAAAAGACTTTAAGACCCAGATAAAAGATTTCAAGACCCGGGCAACATACTTTAAGATTTGGTAACCCTACCCTAACTTATCGACTTTCTCCAAAGTCCAAATGAAGAAGCGATTTTGTCCTTTATACTCGTTAAAGGAAATTACTCAGTGAAAAAGTGTACTCGTTTTGTAGCCATTTTAACTGTTTCTATAGTATAGTAGTTACTATCCTAGTGTCTCTGGTTTTTCATTTTTATTTTACTTAGTTTGCATGTTTTTAATAATTGTAAAGCGCTTAGAGCTTTAAGGTAAGCGCTATATAAAAATGCCTAAATAAATAAATAAAATTAATAAATTTGGTAAGAGGGTTTATCTTTGAGGGAAACTATCAAAATAGAATATTAAGAACTTTTTAAAGTGGCAACATTTTTCAGCTCCGATGCTGTGGACAATTTTTAATATTTTTATTTATTTAACTTGCACACCTATATTTTTGCTAATAATCCATTTCCGCAAATTAAGGTCATTGAAGGTACTCTCCTTTACAATAAGTCAAAAATACTAAGTAATGGTTGCGTGAAATCTTGTTGAAAATACTCCTTTTGTCAAAAAGATATATTATAGTTTAAAGTTGTCACTGATATCAGATTTATGTTTGGCTGTGTATTAAAATTATTTAAATTGTGAAATAAAAAAAACAGGCATGTACATGAGTACAGTGATGGTGAGTATTATGTCTTTATTCCACTTACTCAGTACTGACTTGCTACACCTACAGTTAAGTGACTTACATGAGTACAGTGTACAGATTAATTAATAAAAAAGTAAAGTTAAAACAAACAGTTAAAAGTCAAAAGTTATACATCTAATTTCTGACTGTTAATTAAAATAAATCTCAGTAAAAAAACAATGTACTTTCATACTATATGATACTATATGAGTATGAGTGAAGAACACAAACTAAATAATACATAAAATAATAATAATAACATTCTCAAACTCAATATCTGTTTATAATTATAATTAATTGCATTGTCATACTCATATTGGCATTGCTGATTTGCTGAATTTCTGATAAGACTCAGATAAGACTAATTTTGTAAAAAATCATCGACAACTTTATCTAGCTAGTGACATATATATTCAAAATTATTGTTGACAATTCGCCTTACGGCTACGGATAATAATGGGTATTCTCCACTCCAACAGCGATAAGTATTAAGTATTTACTATAAACTTAATTTTTTTAGACATTTAATTTTAATTAAATTGTATTTTAATTAGGCTAAACCCTGTACTTTAGATACTTTTGAAATAATATGTTGAAAGTATCTAATGTATAGGGTTTAATTAAAATAGTGAAAACTTGGCTTCCCTAAATAAGGACAGACGATGGCTGGCCTGGTAGGTACTATAGTTATAGGCTTGATGTACAGCTCGAAAATCAGTTTATCGAGCCATTGAAGTAGTAAAGGAGATTATTGATAATTTTAAGGCAAACGGAATAATTTTTTAACACCATTTTGCAAACACCTGTGTATTGTGTATTCAACCTTTATCAGAAATATGCAAAAGTATTGAAATCACTCAACATGATTCCATTCATTTACTTATTATTTTTAGGGCTTTTATTATTCAAATACTATTTTTCTATATCAAAACAACAAACATTTAACAACTTTATAAGAACTCAAAATTAACTTCCAGATCATTTTGTAGTTTTCAACCACTTTTAGTGACTAAATTATGATGGTAATTCATTGAGCCGTTCTTTCATTTTAGGAACTGGTGGCTGTAAGTGCTTCTCTTTTTTTTTCAAACTTAAACATCCAAATGACAGAAAGTAATCACTAACTCATTTATTTATTTCAAATTCTTTCAAATACACAACCCCCATCGTCACAAATCGTCATAAAAAGTTAGACCTCCCCTCAAATTGTCACAAATCTCTGGCCCCCCCCCCAAAAAAAAATATTCCCTGTGTCCAATATTGACCTTTATGAACTCTTAAGAAATTCACCTCAGAAACATTTCACTAGAACAGTGGTTCTAACTAAGGGTAAAAGCACCAGCCCAGCCCTTTTCGGTGCGGAAGACCAGAAAACTGTATTTGCTGCCATTGTTAGTTGTTGCTGCTTTTTAATTTAAAAAATCAGGTTTCATGCATTTTGATTAGCGGCAGGAAATGTTTTTCTGGTGAATTTTGTTTGGGCATTACTTGTATTGGTAATTTTTTCCTTGTTTATAAAACATTAGTTAAATAAATAAAACTACAATAACTAAATTATTAAATTATGTTCATATTTTAAATTCTATTACAATAGAATTAATTCGGTTGGGGCGGGGGGAGGGGGGGGGGGAATGTTTAAAACGGAGTAGACCTTCAGCACTACTTAAAGGTTAGGAATCCCTGCCCAAGGGCATTTACCATGATCCACCCCTTTCATTCATTTTTTTCGTTCCATTCCACTTCACGTGGTAGTCCTAATTCTATGACTCCCGTCTCCACATTTCGACATAGATTCTCTTGATTGTCAATGTCGCTGCACCCATTTTCTCCTCCTCCATGTGACCTGTAACTTGATCAGAGACCATTTTTCCGACCTCGATAAACCTGTACTGATTCTCTCAGTGATCGTAGTTTAACAATAAAATTGTGATAATTGTTGTATAAAAGAATAATGTTAAAAATGTCGGTAATTTAGGGTTATTAAATGCAATTCTTTTCTATAATCTACCGCTTTTCATGGGACGTCACATGGCTTTAGGTCATTTATGGATGACCTCATACGTAAATTTAGTTTTGCATTAGTCTGCACTTAATGGAAGAGCAACAGAGAAATGATATGAAGTTATTTTTTTATGTTACTGAATATTAATGTTGTTTCATAATAATAATGTAGATTTAAATTTTTATAAAACTATTAAAACAATTAATTTGCTTAGCTTAAATGAATTTATTTTTTTGAAAAGGTGCCTTCATTTATAACACATCATTTTTTTTGTTATATATATACTGTGTCGAGAGAGTTATGGTGTTAAGTTATATTAGGGTAAGGGAAGAAAGGCTGAAGGAGCCATTTTTCAATTCAAAATTAATTGCATACATTGAAGGGGCATTAGGCTCCACATTTTATCAAGTCTTCTTTATTATTGAATTATTGTCATTGTACTACATGTTCAATCAGTTACCCCACTGAGCTCAAGGCCCCCAAGCCCTGGCGTAGTACAATCACAATCTATGGACATGATTAGCCAGCTATGTGTCCCTATGTTAACTGTACCCAGTTGCTCGTATCTATGGACAATGATTAGACAGCTATGTGTCCCTATGTTAACTGTACCCAGTGCCTCATTCTACAATCACAATCTATGGACAATGATTAGACAGCTATGTGTCCCTATGTTGACTGTCCCCAGTGTCTCATTCTACAATCACTATCTCTGGACAATGATTAGACAGCTATGTGTCCCTATGTTGACTGTCCCCAGTGCCTCATTTTACAATCACTATCTCTGGACAATGATTAGACAGCTTTGTGTCCCTATGTTGACTGTCCCCAGTGCCTCATTCTACAATCACTATCTCTGGACAATGATTAGACAGCTATGTGTCCCTACGTTGACTGTCCCCAGTGTCTCATTCTACAATCACTATCTCTGGACAATGATTAGACAGCTATGTGTCCCTACGTTGACTGTCCCCAGTGTCTCATTTTACAATCACTATCTCTGGACAATGATTAGACAGCTATGTGTCCCTATGTTGACTGTACCCAGTGCCTCAAACGCTTTAATCCGACCATGCATCATAGCAAACAAAAATTAGGGTGCAAGCGCATGATATTGTTTAAAGTCATGATCACAGTGGAGAATTTCCTTTAAGACCAAACCGAACCATGTCTTTTGGGTAACAGATCCAAAGGGGTGGCATTAAATCAAATCATTGAAATTATTATGAAAGTATTAAAGAGATTTATTGAAATAAGACTAATAAAAAAAACTTTTACTTACAATTATAAACAAAAACATCACAATTTAAAGTTCATTTCATCAAATGGCTGCTTCTCCTGGGTCCTAACTTCTGGAATTTGTATTTCTCATTTTTTGTTTTCAACTCATAATACATTTTAACTGAAGTTGTCTGGAGCCTGAGGAAAGCTTGAGCTAAAGCCAACTATTTGTTGATTTATGTTGGCCTAAATTATTCCAGCTGTCACAGAAAGTAAAGCTTGTTATTTCATGCCAGATGTTGTTCATCAGTTTCCACCTTTTAATGACTGTTGCTCTACTTAAAAAAAGTTAATGGGTTGTTTTTCTCTACTCCACTCCTTTTTGTTCCACCCTACAGATCTATTCAATTAGGTCAGAATAAAAGACTGAGCTCAAATAAATTTAATTTATAGTTCCACTATGTCATAATAAATAATGAGTGGTAATTGATGTTCAATTAAAAATATGCCCTAGCCCTTTTAATCCTTAAAATTCACTTATTTTCGTTGCAATTGGCTGAAAATTCCGCCCACCTATGAATAGATCCACCCACCTCCCCATGCCTTTCTACTCCTCTGAATGTATAGGAGCTTTAGATGGAAAGGATATTACTAATCTAAAGTCTTCCAGATTTAGATCTTAGAATTTTAATTATAATAATTATTTTTATCTAGTTTATGATGTTCCTAGCTTTTTAGTCCATATAAATTTGTTTAAAAACTAATCTCATTGTTCTCTTTTAATTCTTCTTTACCATAGAATTATCTTCAAAAGTACTCAGCAAGCTAGAGAAAGACAACATGATGCTGAGAAACCAAATAATGAAGATTAAGGCTCGTGTGGGACAGCATTCTAGGATGGATTGGCTCAGCAAGCGAGAAAAACTAAAAGTTTCCAATCAAGCATGACAACATGTAAAACTTTCTCATTACATGTTCGTATTGCATTTTAATTTCATATTTGTTACATAATTTATATATTATATATATACGATAATAAGTTAAATGCTGGTCAAGAAATGTTTTCATAAAACATTTTATTTACTGATTTACTGTCTTAAAAAAAGAACACATCTACACAAACATCCAGAGCCCATCATCAGCATCAATCTTAAAATGGCTAATTTTATTTCAACAAGTTTGTTGTGTATCAGACTCTTGATATCTCTCACAAAAACTGTTTATGACTTGATCACTTGTATTGAGATTTCACTAAATATTCAGTGATTCCAGTTTACAGCACTCATCATCCTTGGTTTATCTGGCAGGTCCGAGACAAGACTAAACTTTCACTGGAGAGATTAAAGATTGCGGAGAGCAGCTTTTGGTGTGTAAGAATGAACAGCAACGACAGGGGTGCGAGAAATGTCTTGATGAGACAGCCAATCAGGTGGTCCTGGCTTGTTGGCGTACAAGGTAGCTATCTTAAAAATGGTTGTTTCTTTACTTTATTTGTAGCTCTACCTGTCATTACAATACATTCAATAAAATATATGACCTATCTGTTGCTTATAATATCAATCTATTATTTTAAATTAAATATTATTCAATTTTAACTTTAACTTTTAATATATTTGAATAGAAATTTTAAAAATAAATTTTTAGCTATCTTTTTTAAACCTGTAGACTCTATTAATACCCTGAAATTTTATTTTGTTTTTCTATTTTCTATTTTTTTAATAACTTTCAGGTTTAAAGTGAATGTAAATGTTTATTCAAAATAACACTTATTTACACTTAAAAAACAACAAATTTCAAGTGTAAAAATAAAATTTAAAAAATTAAACATCAATGCTCTATTTTAAAATTGTTCATGTAGGCTTCAAGCTAAGATTGCTTACCCTGTAACTGTAACTATTGCTGTGCTGCTTATAGAATTTATTAATAAGACACGAACAAATTGTGTCAATAGAACAATATGAGTTAGCTTTAATAATAATAATTTAATAATAATTGTACATTATACTGCTTATAGAATTCTGTGATTGTAAAATATAGTTAGAAACAGGCTAAAAAATGTGTAATTTCTTTCTCTGATCTAAAATATAATTATCTTTTTTAAACCTGCAGGATGTCTAAATCGGAAAGACCAAGTACATGATCATTGGATTGACTCATTAAGTACATGATCATTGGAGGGGATCTTTGGAGTCTGAGGGACTGGGTACATCTAAGAGTCAACATGAGGAGCTCAATGCAATCAAATAATTGCATTCATTACATTTGACAATGATGTATAAATATGTGATTATTACAATTGTTCAGTGGTTCTTAACCTGAGGGTAAGGACAGCCTAGGGGAGTTGTATAACAAATTACAGAAATTGTTAATCTATATCCTATATGCTTTTATTTTAAACCGAAAAATGAATGTGGGCTGAAACAACTTTGCAAATGATATCAAGGGGTTGCTTTGATAAAAAGGTTTGAGAGCCGCCACACTAATTATTAATTTATGAAAATGTCTGGAATGTTTTTAAAATTTTAATCCTCATTTGCATATCACATTATTTTTTCATAACTGCGGAGCAAGTACAGTATGCAATATATACATGACTAGAGATGACTAGAAAGGCAATCTTTTATTGGTCAAGAACTCCTACTTTTGTCCATTGACTGCCTCTGAGGAAGCTTTATATACAGGGTCGGGTTTCTGTTCAACAGTTACCTCTGTTTTATATTGTACCAGCTCCTTTTTGGGTCTTCCAAAGTTTTATGTTCAATGTTCTGTCCATCTAAGTGAGCTTGGTGGTATTCTATAGATGTATTTAAGCGATCTCCGGTAATTATCTGTCTTTAATTCATATGTTATTTACCACTGTGTTTGTTATTCTTGATTGGCATTTCAGTTCTTAATGACATTGTCTTTGGTCAGATTATTCTATAGTAACTTTGTTGGCATTTTTTCTGGATAAATTTTAGCATCCATTTTAATGTGATAGTCAGATTTATCATCAATTCTAGCATCCATTTTAATGTGATAGTCAGATTTATCATCTATTCAAACTTTTCATGAATTTTAAATGGTGGTTTCATGAATTTTAATAGTCTATTAGGTTTGTAAGTAGACACTTGCCTTGTGTTGTCCCCTTACCTTGTGTTGTCCAAGTGAATTGTGTTTTCCACATGCCTTGTGTTGTTCACTACAGACCTGTAGTTGACAATTTCATTCATAGGAAATTGTTCACATATTTTACTTCCTGTTAACATACCTGGTCGTCGAATAAACTTATCTCTGGTTTTTTTTTTTTTTTACATTAAAAAAAAAGTCTTGAATGTTTTTTATACCAACAAATACGACTGAAATTACAATTGTTAAAAGTATTTTCCATAATTTTCTTATATTTGTTAATGATATTTTGCCCTTCATTCATATTCCCAAGGTTGAAAACATTTTTTGTGCCGAACCAAATTTATTTTTATGCTTTATTGTTTATATGTGTAGAAAAAAATGGTTTTTATGATATTTTTTGTTTATATGTGTAGAAAAATTAATTTTTATGATATTTTATATGCATAAAAAAATAGTTTAGATAATTTTATGTGTTTATAAAGTTTAAATGTATAGAAACAATATTTTTTAATGATTTTATTTTAAGTGAGCAGAAAAAAATAATGAATACAATGCACACTTCCTTTTTCTTTAAAGCTTAATATTCAATAGATTTATGTACTGTATTGATACTTTATACATTTCTAATTAGAAATAAATTCCAAAGTATGTGTCATTTGAATTTTTAAAATTTATTTTCCATATGGTACTGTAAATAAATTTGAATGTGAATTTAGCAAGTTACTATGTTTGACTGTACGCGATTTATTCCATTTAGCATGTAGGTGTGTAACTTATTAATGGAACTCACTAACTGTACAAATATTAGAGATGTACAAATATTTTTTTTTTTGTTTCTTTGTATTGATAGTGGCCACTAATGGAAAAGAAAATACAAAGCAAGGTCCATTTTATCTAATGGCGCACCACCAATGCATCCACAGTGCATTTTCACTTTGAATTCCACATATTCTGTTTATTTCATTACCTGATTAGTCAGACACCATTTTCTTTGTGTTGTGTTCACTTTCTCATCTGGTCTTATTTCATTGTATATATTTGAATTGTTCTCATTTAGTTTGAATATTTCATTTAGTACATTTGAAATGTGTTTTTACTTTGACAGCCTCTTTCTTCAAGCAGACATGGTTTTCCCAGCAGGCTTCCACTTGGACTTGGAGGTTTGTTTTCATTAATGATTAATATGAGAGTACCTTTTACTTTTCATATTTCTTTGTTTATATTGTGACATGGAAAATAAAACTTTTTAAAAACTAAAATTTGGCTTTGTTCAAAAGGTGGATTTGTCGTGTTTTGTTGGGAGTGGGTTGCTTCGTGTTTTTTTTGGGGTGGGTTGCTTCCCTTTGTTCGGCTGGAGTTGTCTCCCCTTTCCATCTTTTATTAATTTTTTTTTTTTTTTTTTATCTTTATTGGTTTCCACTATCTCATCTTTCGGGGGGTCTTCTTCCCCCCTGTGTCTTTTTTTTTTTTTTTTTTTTGGGTTGTTTTTTTTCCTTTTTTTGGTTTGATTTTTTTCCCCTTTTCTTTTTTTTTTTATTTTTTTTTTTTTTTTTTATCTTTATTGGTTTCCACTATCTCATCTATCGGGGGGTCTTCTTCCCCCCTGAGTCGCGGGGGGACTTCTTCCCCCCTGGGTCGCATTGTGCGTTTTATTTAAGTGTGATGGGATCCGGGTTTAGTTTGTTTGTTTTGCCCTTGTTTTTCCATCCACCCCGACCACCATCCCCGCAAATTTTTAAGTTATACTAAAGGCATAGATAATTTCAGAAGGTGTTCGTAAATTTACATATATAAAAGTAAATTGCTAATATTAAATACACAAAGGCATATTAATTATGCATTATATATATATGACGTTTTTAACATGGTATTCTATCATTAAAGCATAATCGGAATATGTTAATTGCATGTGCCTCTAAAATTTATGTGCATGTAAACTTAATTAAATATACGTTTGTGTTATCTTTCTTTTTCCATGCCTTTTTTATTTCCCCTGGTTTTCATCCTCACAAAGATGCTATGTTATGAAATCAAATAGAGTGATTAAGTTTAAACGATCACGTTTCACGAAATGAACTTAATCTTGTTCAACTGTCACAGCCTGTAGGCATTATTTAGGTGTAAACGAAAATTTTTTGTTCATATTAATTCCATTTAGTGGTCAGAAAGATCCATCATTACGTTTACAAATTTACGAAAATGACCACAGGAATAACCTTTTTCAACTCTTACGGTAAAGGGGAGGCTGTCATGTTAATCTTTTTTTTTTTTTTTTTTTTCTTCTTAATATTGCTGGTTTACGGTCTAAGGGAAGCTATCGTGTAATTTTTTGTAAGATTTTAATTACAACAGTTATTTCCCATTTTTTTTTTTTTGTGAAATTTTTTGTAAAGGGGAGGCTGTTTTTTTTATCTTTTTTTTTTTTTTTTTTTCTTCTTAATATTGCTGGTTTACGGTCTAAGGGAAGCTATCGTGTAATTATTTGTAAGATATTAATTACAACAGTTATTTCCCATTTTTTTTTTTTGGTGAAATTTTTCTGTGGCAGGTTATTTCCCTTAGACCGTACAATAAGTTGCTTCAAATTTATTTTTTCTCGGTTATCTCTCTTTGACCATTACTTTTTTAAAATAAAAAATTTTTACGATCTTTTTAAATTTTTATTTAAAATCTGGACAATTTTTTTTACAAATATACTTTAGTTTTGATTCAACTACCTGATATTTTGTCTTTAATAAATTAATATTTGAACTTTATATAACAGTAAAAATTAGAGTGAGAATCTTTTTTTTCTAAAATTTTCTCATTTTTGTGGAGAATTTGTTTAAACTTAAATCTAAGTTAAGGGCCATTTTTACAAAAAGTGGTTTGATAAATTATAATTTGTTAAATGATGGCTAATATTAGTTGCTCAACTGTTATTATTAGTAATATTCAAAGAGTATTTTGTTTTTTTAAAGGTTTCTATCCCTGTTCTCAAACATGTTAATTTTTACAGCTGGTCTTAGTAACATGAATGAGATCCACACCATTCTTTCGTATTAGAAAACTTCACAGAAATGCAATAATGCACAGGGTCACCAAAAACAGAATGTAAAGTGAATTATGTCCTACAATAAAAATTTTAAACTTTCACCTAAAAGAGATATTGGTAAAGAACCACTGTTCAGTAGCTTCAAAGCTGAATAACTCAAATGTACCTTTCTATTTCGTTTTCTTTATTTAATCTTAGACACTTTAATTTCATTGATTAATAAAGTCAGAGGTTAAATTATTGATTGCATACAACCCCTAATGTAAAAAATTAATATCATTAAAATTATTATCAAATAAAATAGTTCCTTACATGAATGAAAAAAGTCCACTCCTTAATTTCCCATAAGACGGACAAAGTTTTGATTGTTAAAACATTCAACATACAACAAATATTGAAAACAAATTAAATACAAAGAACCAAAACAAACTGATTAGTAGTCTAATTATTTTATTACGTCATTCATGTCAAATCATTCAAGGAAACATTGGAGACCTCTTTCATTTGTGTATGTAAATTATTCTACAACCAAATAACAACTGAAAAAATAAAATTAAAATTTCTGTCTATTAATCAAAATTAGCTACCTATATATATTTGTTAAATCCAAGTACATTTTAAATAACTGTTTTACGTTTTAAAATGTTAACTGAGAAATTTTTTTAACTATCATAATGTGAGAAAAGTATTTCTTACTTTAATCAAAATCACTTGTGTTGAAATACAGAAATTATATGAAATTATGGCATGGTAAAAATTGAATGTGTAAGTGTAAGTATATTCACACCATAAACAATTTATTACATTATTTTGTAATTCTTTATATCTTACAATTCACTGGAACAATATCTGGCATTTTCTTTTTACAAATTCATTACAACAAATAGATTCCATTTTTCATAATTGCTTTTACTTTATAAAAATACTGCAAATCAGGAGTTACTGAACCAGTTAAGTAAAATAAGAAATTAGGGTTATGAATAAATTGTATAATATATTTTTAATTTACTTGATTTTTGTGCTCATAAAATAACAAGAAGCAAGATGAGAAAATATTCCACACAACACAGCAATGTTTAGAGCTAAAGTGACATCATGTTGGAGTTTTTTCAGATGCTCTCAAACCTAGAAGAAAATGAACAAAACCAGACGTTAAGGCAGAGCCATGTTTTATAATAAATATATGTTAAAATATTTCACTTTTGTCACCCAAAAATCAATTTTTAGCTTTCAATACTTTTTAGCTTTTAAAAATAAATTTAAAAAATTAAAAATGTACATATTTCTTAACACTGTAGGGAATTCGAATAAATTGAAGCTAACATCAGATGGTGAAGATTCATCCTTTGGATATAACAGAGATTGTTGATGAGTCATCCCTTATAGTAACTGCCCCGTTGATGTTAATCCTGTCATCTATAGTTGAATCTAGAAATAGAAAAAAATTGTTAAAAATTACATTTGAAGATATAAATAAAAATTTATCATAAAAGAAAAAATATATATATATATTTTTTTTGAATTTCAATCTGTTGTTTTAATTAAAATCAAAACAAGTTTAAAAAATTTGATATTATGAAAACTGACCTAACATCATCCATTCTTGTCCATTACCAGGCAAAGAACCCACTTCAGATAAGGATAACTGCTGACCAAGCTAAGAGCTCACTTCAGACGCAGATCTCTGCTAACATGTAGCGTTCCATTCCCTTCTGGTTCTAGGAATAAATATTAGATCCAAAAATAAAAAAAATAAAGGACATATTTTTAAAATGTGTTTATTGAAAATAATTTCTATAATTGAAATGTTGTTAAAATGTTTGGTCACTCTAATTGGCAGTTAGCGTGGTGTTCTACCTACCAAATAATAATAAGAAATTATGTTTTGATTTTGTCCCAATGATTTGGGACAAACAATTGTTCCCATAAAATTGAGTTAGTGATTTAACAAAATAGATATTTAATTGTTAAAAAAAACATCTTCTCATATCCCATGATCAGAAATATAAAATTTTTAATGAATGAAAATAATAAATTAACAAATGATAATTTTAAATATGTTTTGTAATCCAAACAATCTTATGTAAAATTTTCTGAACCTTTTTAATTATAGCATTAAAATTTATATAGGTAATAATCATTATACAGTGGTACCTCGACATACGAGTGCCCTAACATACAAGATTTTTGAGATAAGAGCCGTCGAGCAAGCGATGTTTTGCTTTGAAATACGAGAAACATTTGAGATACAAGCAACTGGGTCAGCGGGTTGGCCGACTGCATATGAAACACAGGGATGGGTTGTTGTTTTTTTTAAACGGCCTGCAGATGAAAGTGTGAAAGGGTGGTGAAAAAGGCAAAGACCAGTGAAGAGAAAAGCAGTGACAAAAATTTGTACTGTACCATTTAAGTTCAATTAAGTTCAGTGAAGTTGAGTTAAGTTCCATTAAGTTTAGGGATAAAGTGTAGCCTTAAGAGTGTAACGAGTAACTGAATTAAAGTGACCAGTTAAGCGAATAACTGAACGAAGTCAAGCTCCTCCACCTATTTCCTCCACCCTAAACCTCCGCCAGCGTCTTCCGTAAGCTCAAGTCGGTCGATTTACCAGGTAAATACACTTTAGAAAACCAGTTTATTTCTTGACATTCTCTTTGATTATGTTTTATACAATATTTGTCATCTATAAATGCATTTTTCTTATTCAAAAACACATAACAAAAACAACTGGGGTGGTATTTTGGGGGCTGGAACCGATTAATGGCATTTCAATTAATTTCAATGGGGAAAATTACTTTGAGATACGAGCAAATTGACAGAATGAATTAAATTGGTATCTGGAGATACCACTGTATTTAAAATGGCTAAAACGTAACCACCCCACAATATACCTATTAATATCACACTAAACCAATCAAAACCTTGCATGGTTCAATTGTTAATAAATATAAAATCATCCATGCCACTCACCATGATGGTTTACTTGACATGATGGTTAACTTGAAACATTTAGACAAGATTCCACTTCTGCGTTCAAAGCTTCACGTTGATTTCAATTACCTTCGGGAAGAAACAGTATTCCTGTAGAGACCACCCAAAAATAATACATTTATTTACAAAATAAAGTTGAAAGAAGATAAAGACTTTTACAGTGCACACACAATGTTTTGGTTAACATCTTCTTTATTTGTTATAACCCCAAGAATATTCTAAATCTCTTTTTATTTTGAGACCAATATTTTGTGTGCAATGAAGAACAGAAATGACATTTATGGCATACAAAGCAAATAGATTAGCCACGCATTACTTTGTAAGTTCAGGGTTCCTGCACCAAATCTAAAAACAAATTCCAGGAGTTTTCCAGGAGTTTTCCAGGAGAAAATACACAATTCCAGGACATTTTTTAAAGAGTAAAAAACGGAGAGACCCTATACGCTTGTACAATTTTTTTGTAGTAACAGGACATAAATGCACTTATATAGTACAGGTACTTACTCTAAGGATTGCCAATGCTATAGCAATTATTTGATTTAGGTATGTACCGGTATAGATATTCTGGCCCCGAGTTCACATACAATTGAGTAACTTGGTTTTTTATAAGAATAAGATGCACTTGATGTTGGATAACAAACAACTAATAAAGTTATAAGATAATCCATTTTATTCACAAGTAAGTCATATTTATTTCCGAAGATACACATAACCTAGGAGCTTGACTAGGAAGTTGCAAAAGTGGACACCCGAGGTGGGTGAAAAAACTGAAGTTGAACTAGAGGAAGACTCAGATGATTGTTGTTTATCATTGTTGATCATTTTCCCCTAATTTTCATGGCATCCGAGAACTGTCCTGCAAATATATTTCATATATTTACAGTATTTTTGTTTTGTCCTGTACACATAAAGATCCCTAAGACTGGAGCAGTAGCCTTGACGTGAGCAGTATTTTGTTGAAATTTAGGGAGAGTTGCTCAATTCGCCAGAGCCACTCTCTCGTCGTTGCCTATTTGATTCAATGGTAAGATTAGTCAAGACGACTGGATATAGATCAGGATGCAGTAGATTACCAGATTGAGTGTGTGTGTGTTTCACTATGCTCTTTATGCTTTCTACGTCATAGGATTTTGTCAGAATTTTCATTGAGTCAATGTCATAACGTCTACGGGTCTCCATCTCCGGGTTTGATTTCATAGTTTTCCTTCTCCAAGTTGAGTTGCCATTCAAAGTTAACGAGTTCCATCTACCCGGCATGCTGGTGATGTTTTTGCTTGTCTAGGCATTTTCTGGGGATAGAACTCCAGTACACTAGCCACTAGCTTGGGATTGACTCAGTTCAGAGTCAATATCTAGTATAGAGTAGCAGTGATGGCT
>CAXITT010000021.1:2622578-2647388 GCA_964033795.1 Lymnaea stagnalis | reverse complement strand
CTGATACCATCAGTGATAGATGTAGCTGATACCATCATTGATAGACACAACTGATACCATCAGTGATGGTCCCAGCTGATACCATCAGTGATAGATATAGCTGATACCATCAGTGATAGATATAGCTGATACCATCAGTGATAGATGTAGCTGATACCATCAATGATAGATGTAGCTGATACCATCAGTGATAGACGCAGCTGATACCATCAGTGATGGACGTAGCTGATACCATCAGTGATAGACGTAGCTGATACCATCAGTGATAGATGTAGCTGATACCATCATTAATAGATGTAGCTGATACCATCAGTGATAGACGTAGCTGATACCATCAGTGATAGACGTAGCTGAAACCATCATTGATAGACGCAACTGATACCATCAGTGATAGACGTAGCTGATACCATCAGTGATAGATGCAGCTGATACCATCAGTGATAGATGTAGCTGATACCATCATTGATAGACACAACTGATACCATCAGTGATGGACCCAGCTGATACCATCAGTGATAGATATAGCTGATACCATCAGTGATAGATATAGCTGATACCATCATTGATAGACACAACTGATACCATCAATGATAGATGTAGCTGATACCGTCAGTGATAGACGTAGCTGATACCATCAGTGATAGACGTAGCTGATACCATCAGTGATAGATGTAGCTGATACCATCAGTGATAGATGTAGCTGATACCATCAGTGATAGACGTAGCTGATACCATCAGTGATAGACGTAGCTGATACCATCAGTGATAGACGTAGCTGATACCATCAGTGATAGACGTAGCTGATACCATCAGTGATAGACGTAGCTGATACCATCAGTGATAGACGTAGCTGATACCATCAGTGATAGACGTAGCTGATACCATCAGTGATAGACGTAGCTGATACCATCAGTGATAGACGTAGCTGATACCATCAGTGATAGACGTAGCTGATACCATCAGTGATAGACGTAGCTGATACCATCAGTGATAGACGTAGCTGATACCATCAGTGATAGACGTAGCTGATACCATCAGTGATAGACGTAGCTGATACCATCAGTGATAGACGTAGCTGATACCATCAGTGATAGACGTAGCTGATACCATCAGTGATAGACGTAGCTGATACCATCAGTGATAGACGTAGCTGATACCATCAGTGATAGACGTAGCTGATACCATCAGTGATAGACGTAGCTGATACCATCAGTGATAGACGTAGCTGATACCATCAGTGATAGACGTAGCTGATACCATCAGTGATAGACGTAGCTGATACCATCAGTGATAGACGTAGCTGATACCATCAGTGATAGACGTAGCTGATACCATCAGTGATAGACGTAGCTGATACCATCAGTGATAGACGTAGCTGATACCATCAGTGATAGACGTAGCTGATACCATCAGTGATAGACGTAGCTGATACCATCAGTGATAGACGTAGCTGATACCATCAGTGATAGACGTAGCTGATACCATCAGTGATAGACGTAGCTGATACCATCAGTGATAGACGTAGCTGATACCATCAGTGATAGACGTAGCTGATACCATCAGTGATAGACGTAGCTGATACCATCAGTGATAGACGTAGCTGATACCATCAGTGATAGACGTAGCTGATACCATCAGTGATAGACGTAGCTGATACCATCAGTGATAGACGTAGCTGATACCATCAGTGATAGACGTAGCTGATACCATCAGTGATAGACGTAGCTGATACCATCAGTGATAGACGTAGCTGATACCATCAGTGATAGACGTAGCTGATACCATCAGTGATAGACGTAGCTGATACCATCAGTGATAGACGTAGCTGATACCATCAGTGATAGACGTAGCTGATACCATCAGTGATAGACGTAGCTGATACCATCAGTGATAGACGTAACTGATACCATCAGTGATAGATGCAGCTGATACCATCATTGATAGACGTAGCTGATACCATCAGTGATAGACGTAGCTGATACCATCAGTGATAGACGTAGCTGATACCATCAGTGAAAGATGCAGCTGATACCATCATTGATAGACATAGCTGATACCATCAGTGAAAGACGTAGCTGATACCATCAGTGATAGATGTAGCTGATACCATCAGTGATAGATGTAGCTGATACCATCAGTGATAGATATAGCTGATACCATCAGTGATAGACGTAGCTGATACCATCAGTGATAGACGCAGCTGATACCATCATTGATAGACGTAGCTGATACCATCAGTGATAGAAGTAGCTGATACCATCAGTGATAGACGTAGCTGATACCATCAGTGATAGACGTAGCTGATACCATCAGGGATAGACGTAGCTGATACCATCAGTGATAGACGTAGCTGATACCATCAGTGATAGACGTAGCTGATACCATCAGTGATAGACGTAGCTGATACCATCAGTGATAGACGTAGCTGATACCATCAGTGATAGATGTAGCTGATACCATCAGTGATAGACGTAGCTGATACCATCAGTGATAGACGTAGCTGATACCATCAGTGATAGATCATCGACTATGGTAGTCACTATCTGTTAGCTGATACCATAAGTGATAGATGTAACTGATACCATCATTGATAGACGCAACTGATACCATCAGTGATAGACGTAGCTGATACCATCAGTGATAGATGTAGCTGATACCATCAGTGATAGATGTAGCTGATACCATCAGTGATAGACGTAGCTGATACCATCAGTGATAGACGTAGCTGATACCATCAGTGATAGATGTAGCTGATACCATCAGTGATAGACACAACTGATACCATCAGTGATAGACGTAGCTGATACCATCATTGATAGACGCAACTGATACCATCAGTGATAGACGTAGCTGATACCATCAGTGATAGATGCAGCTGATACCATCAGTGATAGATGTAGCTGATACCATCATTGATAGACACAACTGATACCATCAGTGATGGACCCAGCTGATACCATCAGTGATAGATATAGCTGATACCATCAGTGATAGATATAGCTGATACCATCAGTGATAGATGTAGCTGATACCATCAATGATAGACACAACTGATACCATCAGTGATAGACGTAGCTGATACCATCAGTGATAGACGTAGCTGATACCATCAGTGATAGATGTAGCTGATACCATCAGTGATAGACGTAGCTGATACCATAAGTGATAGATGTAGCTGATACCATCAGTGATAGATGTAGCTAATACCTTCAGTGATAGATGTAGCTAATACCATCAGTGATAGACGTAGCTGATACCATCTGTGATAGACGTAGCTGATACCATCATTGATAGACGCAACTGATACCATCAGTGATAGACGTAGCTGATACCATCAGTGATAGATGTAGCTGATACCATCAGTGATAGACGTAGCTGATACCATCAGTGATAGACGTAGCTGATACCATCAGTGATAGACGTAGCTGATACCATCAGTGATAGACGTAGCTGATACCATCAGTGATAGATGCAGCTGATACCATCAGTGATAGACGTAGCTGATACCATCAGTGATAGACGTAGCTGATACCATCAGTGATAGACATAGCTGATACCATCAGTGATAGACGTAACTGATACCATCAGTGATAGATGTAGCTGATACCATCAGTGATAGACGTAGCTGATACCATCAGTGATAGACGTAGCTGATACCATCAGTGATAGACGTAGCTGATACCATCAGTGATAGACGTAGCTGATACCATCAGTGATAGACGTAGCTGATACCATCAGTGATAGACGTAGCTGATACCATCAGTGATAGACGTAGCTGATACCATCAGTGATAGACGTAGCTGATACCATCAGTGATAGACGTAGCTGATACCATCAGTGATAGACGTAGCTGATACCATCAGTGATAGACGTAGCTGATACCATCAGTGATAGACGTAGCTGATACCATCAGTGATAGACGTAGCTGATACCATCAGTGATAGACGTAGCTGATACCATCAGTGATAGACGTAGCTGATACCATCAGTGATAGACGTAGCTGATACCATCAGTGATAGACGTAGCTGATACCATCAGTGATAGACGTAGCTGATACCATCAGTGATAGACGTAGCTGATACCATCAGTGATAGACGTAGCTGATACCATCAGTGATAGACGTAGCTGATACCATCAGTGATAGACGTAGCTGATACCATCAGTGATAGACGTAGCTGATACCATCAGTGATAGACGTAGCTGATACCATCAGTGATAGACGTAGCTGATACCATCAGTGATAGACGTAGCTGATACCATCAGTGATAGACGTAGCTGATACCATCAGTGATAGACATAGCTGATACCATAAGTGATAGATGTAACTGATACCATCATTGATAGACGCAACTGATACCATCAGTGATAGACGTAGCTGATACCATCAGTGATAGATGTAGCTGATACCATCAGTGATAGATGTAGCTGATACCATCAGTGATAGACGTAGCTGATACCATCAGTGATAGACGTAGCTGATACCATCAGTGATAGATGTAGCTGATACCATCAGTGATAGACACAACTGATACCATCAGTGATAGACGTAGCTGATACCATCATTGATAGACGCAACTGATACCATCAGTGATAGACGTAGCTGATACCATCAGTGATAGATGCAGCTGATACCATCAGTGATAGATGTAGCTGATACCATCATTGATAGACACAACTGATACCATCAGTGATGGACCCAGCTGATACCATCAGTGATAGATATAGCTGATACCATCAGTGATAGATATAGCTGATACCATCAATGATAGATGTAGCTGATACCGTCAGTGATAGACGTAGCTGATACCATCAGTGATAGACGTAGCTGATACCATCAGTGATAGATGTAGCTGATACCATCAGTGATAGATGTAGCTGATACCATCAGTGATAGATGTAGCTAATACCATCAGTGATAGACGTAGCTGATACCATCTGTGATAGACGTAGCTGATACCATCATGTATAGATGTAGCTGATACCATCAGTGATAGACGTAGCTGATACCATCAGTGATAGACGTAGCTGATACCATCAGTGATAGACGTAGCTGATACCATCAGTGATACATGCAGCTGATACCATCAGTGATAGACGTAGCTGATACCATCAGTGATAGACGTAGCTGATACCATCAGTGATAGACATAGCTGATACCATCAGTGATTGACGTAACTGATACCATCAGTGATAGATGCAGCTGATACCATCAGTGATAGACGCAACTGATACCATCATTGATAGACATAGCTGATACCATCAGTGATAGACGTAGCTGATACCATCAGTGATAGACGTAGCTGATACCATCAGTGATAGATGTAGCTGATACCATCAGTGATAGATATAGCTGATACCATCAGTGATAGACGTAGCTGATACCATCAGTGATAGATGCAGCTGATACCATCAGTGATAGACGTAGCTGATACCATCAGTGATAGACGTAGCTGATAACATCAGTGATAGACATAGCTGATACCATCAGTGATAGATGTAACTGATACCATCATTGATAGACGTAGCTGATACCATCATTGATAGACATAGCTGATACCATCAGTGATAGACGTAGCTGATACCATCATTGATAGACATAGCTGATACCATCAGTGATAGACGTAGCTGATACCATCAGTGATAGATGTAGCTGATACCATCAGTGATAGACGCAACTGATACCATCAGTGATAGACGTAGCTGATACCATCAGTGATAGACGCAACTGATACCATCAGTGATAGACGCAGCTGATACCATGAGTGATAGACGTAGCTGATACCATCAGTGATAGACATAGCTGATACCATCAGTGATAGATGTAGCTGATACCATCAGTGATAGATGCTAGTAATTATCCCCCAAAAAATGCCTGAATACCACACCCCCCATACAACTCACACCTAGGAGATGAGGTAAAAATCTAAAATATGCAGTGCATGGCTGGGATATTGATTTACAGTATATAATTCAAATATAATTGATATCTATATGTTAAATGTGTTATTATATTATCAAACCAACAGTAACAGTTACCAGTATCTTCACTGACACTGCTGGAGTAAATCGGTGGCCAGGAACTAACACTTTTATCATAAACGTGAAGTATGTCGAGATTAAAAATTAACATTGAAGCCGTAACGCAGTAAAGGCAACTTGGCCAAGGCTAAACTTAAAAACAATAAAAATGATCAATAAAAGCATAGCGAGATGATTGCTTACATTATTTATCAGCTTGTCTGGTCAGTTGTCTTGAGGGACAATCAACAGCTTCCAAAATGGCTGTATTTAGTTAAAATAAATTGGAACGAAAAATGCACACTTGGTTTAGATGACACAATTTTAAACACAAACATTAAGTTAACATTTATTAAATTAAAATTAAATTAACTTCCCATGTGAAATGTTAATATAATAAATTCACATTTTTAATTTACATCTTGCTAATTAAATATAAAAAAAGACTTGTTACACTAAATTCTAAATTTACTAAAGCAGGGATCTCAAACTCGCAGGCAATTTGAAGCCAAAATGGGATATTCTGTGGCCCAATAACTGACAGCAAAGTTTAGTGTTAACATGGCCAGTGAAAAGTACTCATGGACACCATTCAGTAGTAAGTATGCTAATGCCATTGCAAAGCTACAGGAAGATTTTGATCACAGGTTTACAGCCTTCAAAACAGACAGAGCCACTTTTCAAATTTTTGCTGACCTTTTCTCCTTCAATGTGGAAGATGACCCCCCCCCCCGCCCTGGGGGCCCCCACGGGGGGGGGGGGGGGGGGGCCCCCCCCCCCCCCCCCCCCGGATTGATTGGATTAAAATATTTTAGACAAAAATAGACAAAAAATTTATTAAAGAAAAAAGAGAAAATAAAGAGAAATTAACTAAGCTGATGTCCTGTCCGTTCGTTCACCATACAAATACGCTACAGTACATTAAAACTATATTAAAACATTACTAACATTTTTTTGCACCCCCCTGGAAAGTTAATTGATTTTTTGCCCCCCACCTAGAAAGTTTTCTGCGGGCGCCCATGCCCCCCGCCCTATTTTTTTTTCCTGATTCAAATGTAGCTGATTGATCTTCAGTGCAATTCTGAAGCCAAGGCTAAGTTTAGGGAGGTGAATAGGAAAGCAGAAAATCTTGGACAATTTATGAGAGAACTTAAACTTCCCTGAGATTTCCAGGTGTTCAAGCAGATCAAGTGCCTTTTTTGGGAGTACCTATCTTTGTGAAAAGCTCTTTTCCACTATGAACTTTAACAAGTCAAAATTCAAGGCCAAACTTACTGATGAGCGTCTTCAAGCTATACTGAGGGTCTCAGTTGTTTCCTCACTCAAGCCAAATGTTGCTCAGCCGTGTAAGAAGAAGCGCTGCCAGATCTCTGGAAACAAAGAGTAGGTGGAAGTAAGTGAAACTTAGGTCTTGAGAGCCCTTAATGTTTTTATTTGCTATTAATAAAGGTTGAGCAGATTGTAACAGTTGTACTTTATTGAATTTGCAATTGCTTTGGTGTGGACCAGTCTCACTCATACTCCTATGGCCCCCGGATAATTTGAGTTTGAGACTCCTTGTTACACACTGGCTTCTCTGGTGAGAAATTAATCTATTGTTTTATTGAATGGCTCGTTCAAACAGTGCCTAACAAAGGACAATACCATAGGGAAATACAATAACAAAAATACGACACCCAAAACAGTACCAATTACAATTAATAAAATTTAATTTAGTAATAATACAATTATAAAACAAAAGAAATATAATTACAACTGATCAACTTACAGAGTATGGTGGATCTTGTAGCGGTACACAGTTAGTACAATGTGCCAATTAATAATGTACAATGACGAAATGCGGATAAACACATATATAAGAACACAAAGAATAATACACGTCTCGTGAAGTTAATAAAACCTATCTGAATCTCTATCCCTCTCAGTGCCTGTCAATCCTTTATATATGTGGGTCTACCGACACGTTTAGAAACGCCCTTAATTTTCTAATACAATCCAGAACGTTCCATAAGCTACTAGTAGACATAATAACCATGTTTAATTGGTAGAGCGGTAGTAAACACGATACTTCAAAGACTAAGCCACGCCCACAACAAACGCCACCATCTGCTAGGGATCTAATTTGGGTCAAGCAAAGTTCAAGCACGGGAAAATAGTGTACTACATAACACTCCTGCATTTAGGTGAATGGCATCAATCCACTGGCATAGGAAGGGGGGGCAGTCCTTTTTTTTTTCCTTTTTGTAAAGGGGTGGCATTTTTAGATAGCTTCTGAGGTTTTAGAAGAAGCTGCAAAATTTGTTGCCCCTAATAACTTTGACCCCTGTAATCTACCAATCCAACTACATTAACACAATTTAAGGAAAATGATAATACTTTCTTCGTCACTTTAAGAAACACATCTAAATAATTATTATTTTCCTTCAACAAATGAATAGTAATATGTTTAATTAAACATCGATGGTCAAGACCTGTCACACATAATGTTTTTGATGTGATTGCATACATCTGAATGAACTCCAAAGAAGCTGAAACTTTCATTTCATATTTAATATTGACAATGTATTATGAGGTAAAAAGACATCCTAATGCCTCAATTATATTAACATTCACTGACCTCATAATAATTTTTTTATCCATTGCCATCATCCAACTTTCAAATGTGAACACTTCTTTCCCTAGAATCTTAAAGTTTAAAATCAAAATATATATAAGAATGAGCTAGTCTGTCATAAAGCTTAAAACCCGAATATATTTTGTTACCTTCGGATTCTCAAAAACAATCATAGTTATTTTCTATTATTGTACGGAAATCGAATTAATTTACATGCGCAAAAAAAAAATTATTATTTCCACTTTTATTTTAGCAAACATTTAAGGATTATTATTATAAATTATAAATATATATAAAATAACAACTAAGGAATTATATTAAGCATTTTATCCCAATCTAAAAGTTATGAAGAAAAAAAATTAATCAAAATATTATGATCTAAGAATTGCGTCTTAATCACATTTATCGGGAAAACCCAAACATCTTTTATTCTTAGTGAGTATTTTAGTGCGTTGTTAATATTGGAAATAAAAATAAAATTCATTTGATCTAAATAATGACCAAATGAGTCATAGCTTGATTGCCTATTTTAGCCACAGCTCAAAGTTGTTTTTTTAATTTATTTTATATCCGTGCGTGACAAAACTGAAAATGTATTTTCCCCTTCTTAAAAGTAAAATTAATACATGTAATAGAATGTTTTTCAATTTGCTAAAATTTTCTAAAATTAAATACAACTTTAGCTTTGTATTTTTAACATTTAATAAGTTTTTAGTTTATTCTTTCAACAAATATACTTTTATGAAATTTAAATAGCAGTGAAAAACGTACCCTTTAAATATACTTTTAGTTCGAAAATGCCTTTAATGCAATCAGTGCAGCGAAAATACATATCCAAATAGAAGTCACTAATGGACTTATCACTCATCCAAATAAGAAAAAAGCGTGTGAAATGCAAAAGAAAATGTTTTTTGCGTAAATAAGGGTGTTGAAATCCCGTGGATGATGATATTAGTTTCTTCACCTGTTTTTTTTTTTGTTTTTGGGGGGGGGGGGGGGGAGTAATACGATACGCACACGATACGCCTCACAATGAATTTGACAAATACTTAACCTTCTTAGGTACATATATATGGGGGTTAGGGAATAGGGTGTGTACAATTTTAAGTGGATGGCAATTTTTTTAAATCTAATGATGTTACAGTTGGGTAAAATAGATGCTATATTCTCATTTCACAAATTAATCAAATCAGTGACGTTAACAAAACCTAAGTACATTTACACATTTATACCCATGAATATCCAAACACATTCATTTTACACAAGTGAAAATTTTATTTTCAAAATAGCAAAGGGTTAAGCCTTTCTTAGATGACAGATAGATAGATAGACAGATAGATAGATAGACAGATAGATAGATTGACAGACAGACAGACAGACAGACAGACAGACAGACAGACAGACAGACAGGCAGGCAGACAGACAGACAGACAGACAGACAGGCAGACAGACAGACAGACAGACAGACAGACAGACAGACAGACAGACAGATAGATAGATAGATAGATAGATAGATAGATAGAGGGATGGATGGATGGATAGAGGGATGGATGAATGGATGCAGGGATGAATCGATGGATGGATGGATGGATGGACGGACGGATGGATGGATTGATGGATAGATGAATGGTAGACAGAACGCTTCCCTGAACAGTTGTGCCAATGGTATCTTTTATTGGGTAAACAATGTTATGTAATAATGTATATAAAATGTATGTATGTATATATGACCCATATGCACTCCTATACTATTGATCTAATTGCAATAATACTTTTGTGAGTTGTGCATACGCCCGCAAATTTTTCTGAATTATTACACATTTTACAATATTCTGTTTTGGGCCAAATGCCCTAAATTCCTTTTTTTTCTATCATAATGTCATGAGCTAAATATAATTTCATATGCTTTTCTATACCATTCATCCGATTGCGATAAGATTTTGGTAAATTGTTGTGCGCAAGCCCTCAAATTATTGTTTTCTTATAGGAGCTATACACCTATAATTTCAACCAGAGCTATTGCATGGGTGGATGGAATTGAATAAAATGCACGCGACATTTCAGTTTGTGTGAAATGAGGTTTCTGAATTAGTCCAACCCTTTTACAATTTGGCGTTTTGGGCCTGGGGCTTAATTTTTTTGTTTTTGTAAGCTATATAAAAATAATTTCAAAAAGAGCTGCTGCATGCGTGGATCAATCGCTACAAGTGTGTGGACTAAATTTTGAAAATCCATGCTTCTCACATGGACAGCTGAATGTGGCCTGTTCACGCATCGAAAAACCCTCTAATTTATTTGTGTATGCACAAGATGGAAAAAAAAATAAAAATATTTTCTATTTAAAAATTACTTCAAAAACGTAATTAAAACACACAAACTTTTTCTTTGAGTGGCAATGCAATGCATGCCGGATTCTCACTAGTATAAAAGAAGGGAAATAAAAAGCTACAACAAGATAACATTTTAAAAAATCAATAAATTAACTAGAGGTAATTGTCCAAGGTGGATACTTGTTTTATCCTTGTATAAATAATACTTCATTTATTTTAGTGTTCTCCAATTCAGGTATCAATAATTACATAAGTAAATATGTTAAATTATCAAGGCCAATATTATTGAATAAATTATTTATTTCAAAACTAAATTATTTACCTCTCAGGATCAGCCTGGGCATTTCAGACAGGCCACTGTTTTCAATGTCTTCTTCAGTTAATGTTGACTACAAAAAAAAAATGATAAAAGAAAGTAAATGAATTTAAATGTTTTTAAAAATCAAATTACTAAATAGTTTGTAATCAAGTATCAATTAAAAAAAATTAACAACCATTTTCAATAACATAAGTAAAAATATACATAAAATTTGATGAATGCTAAAGTTGAATTATGATTTTTTTTAAGTTCAGACTTAGCTTTTTAAGAATAAAAATAGTTTTATATTCTTCCTTAAAATATGACTGCACAAGTGAAATTCTTTACAGCAACTTTAAATCTGTTGTCTGGGAAGCCAACTGTTTTTTTGTAGGTGACTTTTACTTTTGGCTTGGAAATAACTCATTATCTTTGATGGTTTATCTTCTGAATCTATTATAATCAATAGCCTGGCAATAGGGTTGATATTTGTTAGTATTCAAAATGCCTTAAAAACATTTTGTGATCAATAAGTACGGCCATCTTATTTAGATTTGGTCAACTGGAAGTCCAGAAAGTATGGGATTTCTCTGTAATTGGTATATTT
The DNA here is from genome assembly GCA_964033795.1 of Lymnaea stagnalis. Classification (NCBI taxonomy): domain Eukaryota; kingdom Metazoa; phylum Mollusca; class Gastropoda; family Lymnaeidae; genus Lymnaea; species Lymnaea stagnalis. Next base: position 2,635,521 of record CAXITT010000021.1, on the reverse strand, counting down.
GCTGAATTGCTACTTCTATCCATGGGTCCACTAAACCATTTTGTCCATAGGTGTGATGGTGATCAACCATGGAACATTGCATTGTTTGAATATAATCCATAGAAATATTATCAGGAAGATAAGCCTGCAAGGTACTGCGTCCTACATTTTGAGGATATGTTTCATTTGTAAATTTAATTTCCTTGGGCCTCTTGGGTTTGGAATATTTCTTATTTCCTGGACATTTTCAATTCTGTTTTTCAACTGGATTACCAGTGGAAAAAAACCACATCCTATAGGGCTCCACATTGCAGAATCTTTTAAGCAGTCTGGGTACAGTCAGACAAAATTTCAGGCCAATGCAATACAGTCTTTTCTTATAGGAGTAGAAGAATGGGTTAACATGTTATTAGCAACTTATCTAACAAAACCTTTTTTTTCCTCTGGATTTAGTCTTTGTTTTAGACCAATTTTTTTTCTTAAATTTGGGCTCAATGGATCCAGTTTCAATTGAAATTTTTCTTACCAAGGTTCATCAGAAAAAGATGGCATATTGCACTGAATCCAAGATTCACAGTTGGTGACTGAATCCACAACAGTATGGCCATCAATCTTCTTCAGGGTACAAGATGGTACAGCTGCAGTGAGAGTTACAGCTGTAGTAGGTGTTACAGCTGTAGATAAATAATTGCATAAGTCATAAGTAATTGAAAAGAAATTTAGAAAAAAAATGATTTTTATGAGCTCATCTTTTAAAACAAATCCACACAAATACATGAATAATTAGAGATACAGACATAATTACAAGTACTAGAGCCCATTATATAAATCAATATATTAGATACTAAGTTTAAATCAATCTCAAACTTAAGTATATACTCTGTAATTAAATGCATACCAGTTATTACACAGGATAAAAGCAGCTTTCTGGACTGCACTGTTTTTAGGATTTGCCTAAGGTCAGATTCTTTGATGTATTATAGATCTTCACAATTCTCCACATCACATTCTTCTAATACACTCTTTAAGTCAGTAACTCTTCACTGATTGAGGGAAAGAGCTTCTTCACTTATGCAATAATGGAATCCATTTGAAAAATCTAGTATTGCATATAATATAATATAATATAATATAATATAATATAATATAATATAATATAATATAATATAAATAAATAAATATATATGTGTGTGTGTATATATATATATATAAATTAACCTTTTTCTAATATTGACTATCTCTCGTAAAACACACAGCTTGAACAGCACTTACATACTTATAAATTTAAATTGGATATTAATATTCAAATAATGTTCAAAAGGATAAGTATGTTGGAATTAAAGTTAATTATCCAGGAATTACTCTTAATACAATGAAGTAAAAATAAAACCAATAAAATCAATGCAAAGCAAAAACTGTGGTTAAATAAATTTAAAAAACAAAATCTCTAAGAAAATATAATCGAAATAAATAAATATAATAAATTTAACCACTAATAAATGCTGTGCATGGACTATGGTGAAATGCTATGAAAAAACAATCTCCAAGACAATATAATGGAAGTGGATAATAATTCAACAAATCTTCCTGTTTATAACAAAATGTGTTCTGTTGCTCCACACTGAAAAGTATCTTAAAAAGTCCAAGCTCTTTCATGAATTGTGCACCGCATTTCTCTTATACAAAATTAACTGTGTTCTCTCTAAAAACAAAATATAAATTTTCCCATAATTATAGCTGCCACCATCTTTACTTATAATAACAATCATTTTGCCTTTATAAGTTGCCCCCTTATAAGTCAATGAATATGTTGCATTTGTACTTGCTGAAATAAATTTCATTGTTTCTTAGCTTGGAAGTGTGGCAGGAAAAGGTGATCCAGTAGCATAATCAGCTTGAAGAAGTTGATGTCTGATAGCAAGTGTTAACATTAATTTTTTTTAATTGTGACATTTTCTTATAATTTGCTTAAAATAAGAATGCTTGGATTCAAAACTCGATGTCCGAACTTAAAGGTCCGAAATGAAGAATGAGACTTAATGAAGGAGGTAATGATGCTTTAGTTTTAAATTTTCATTGGGAAACATTTGAATTCTCTGATCAATGTAATCTTCAATAATTACTTTCAAGTACCCAATTTGATCAACTGAAATTTTTGGTGCAGTTATGAGATAAAATATTTGTCTAAGTTGTAGTCATAATTGCCAGACATTGTTAGCTAGTAAGTCAGGAATTTGTTTATAAAATGGCAGTAATTGTAAAAGTGCCAAAGTGTCCTCGTTTTATAGCCATTTTAATTGTTTCTATAGTATAGTAGTTACTATCCTAGTGTCTCATTTTTTTATTTTACTTAGTTTACATGTTTTTAATAATTGTAAAGCGCTTAGAGCTTTAAGGTAAGCGCTATATAAAAAATGCCTAAAAAAATAAATAAAAGACACCAATTCTGTTCTGCACTGCCTCCAAGTTTCTACCCTTTATTGTTCACTCTGCAAGGTTTATTTCTAGTATCACTACCAGTCAGGGCTGGATTTAAAATTTTCGGGGCCCAAGGCCAAAAAAAATTTGAGGCCCCATTTTGAAAAATAAAAAATATTGTTAAGTTTTTTAATTCAAAATATCATTAATATCATTAACTTAATATTTTTTCATTTGAAGATGAAATTTTTATCTATACAAATAATAAATAAATTTCATTGCAATTCGATTGTTATTCAAAAACATTTTGTATACTACTCCCAATTTTGGGGCCCCTTATTTCGCAGGGCCCCTAGACCATGGCCTAGTCGGCCTGCCTGTTAATCCGGCCCTGCTACCAGTGACCCAGTATACATGGGCGCCCGCAGGTAGGGTCAAGGGGGGGCACTTGCCCCCCTCCCCCCTGGATTGATTGGATAAAAAATTTTTAGACAAAAATAGACAAAGAATTTATTAAAGTAAAGAGAAAATAAAGAGAAAGTAACTAAGCTGATGTCCTGTCCGTTCGTTCACCATACAAATACGCTACAGTTAATTAAAACTATATTAAAACATTACTAAAAATTTTTTGCCCCCCCCTGGAAAGTTAATCGATTTTTTTGCCCCCCCCCCCCCCATAAAGTTTTCTGCGGGCGCCCATGGGCCTATATTTGAATGAGCTGATTGACTTGTTAAGATCTTTATTATATGTAAACAACTTTTTCACTTTTACAAAGTATTGTATTGTATGAAAACAGAATTTTATAGATAGAACTGTGAAAACTATTCCTTCAAATAAGTTGTGACCTAGACATGGGGGTAGTCCAGGATAACATGACAACATATAATATACATGAAAAAGTTGTATCTTATGGAAGACAGAATTGAATTTCATTCTGTGACACATATCAGCATGCTCTTCTAAGATTTTTGGGCATGTCTGTTAATGTTATATGATGTAAGGGAGCTCTTACATGAGCTTCTGTCAGAGTATTTAATTATTAATTGAAATGTATGTCAGTATGTCTTTGTAATGAGACAGTCACAATACCTCCATCTGGAATGAGAAATGGTGGGCAAGATTGCACACAGTACAGATACCCGATAAACTCAAACCAACAATGTAAGTCCGGGTTGAAATGGCTAGAAAGACTTTGATATTGTATGCTTGTAATTAGTTTTTGTAGTGTTGCGTTTGTTTTAAATGTGGTGAATTATAGATATGTTTTTTGTTGACTTTGTACCGCGCTTCGAGCCTTTGGGGATGAAGCGTGTTTAGAAATGAACTTTATTATTATTATTAAAATATTAACAACCTAGTAAGAATATCGCTACAAAATTGTGTTTAGAAGTACACTAAATAAAATCAAAAGTAACTTTGTGTACTTACATTTAAATAGAATTACTGAACAAGAATGTCTAATTTTCAAAATTTTTACCTCAGGGAAGTGGCATAATTCACTTTTACTATTATTTTTAAACCAATAAGAGTTACCTTTTCTTCACACAAGATAAATTAACGGTGTCGTATCAAATAATATCATAGAAATTAAGGATGCATTGATTACTACTGGTAACTAGTAACCATAATTTTACAGTATGATTTTTTTTAAATTACGTCATTTTCAAGTTGATGAAAAGAAAATGCTGTAGACTATCAAGATGTTATGCAATTTTCTACGGTATACTGTATATTTTATATACTGTGTAGACTTTAGGGCACTAAGCGTATACATATTTAATTTAAGACGACTGCAGGATGCAGGAGATCAACACTAATTCCTGTGTCTCACTGTGCTCGTAGGCCTACTCAGGACTCTATCTTCAGGTTTGATTTCAGATTTTCCCCTCTCTTAGACGAGTTGCTATACAAGGCTACCGAATTCCATCCACCCGGTGTGCAGGTGTTTGCTTGTATTTCCAGTCGTCTTGACCTAAGACTTAGTCTAAGTCTTGTCTTTGAGAAAAAAAATGGGCAAGAACGAGAAAGTGAGGCTGACGATTAGAACAACTCTCCCTCCTTTTAAACAAAATACAACTCAGCTCAAGGCTACTACTCAAGTCGAAGCCATGGTCATTTTCACACGTCAAGAACGGACAATAATAATAATCATATATTCATTGCTTCCACCATTTGCCCAATTTCATTACGTAGAACGTATGCGCAACATTTACAGTAACTCTATGTAAAAGTTATAAAAATGACAATTAAGTTAGCTTTTGTTTTTAAATTATATTTTAGGTTTATTTTAACTCAATTTTCTCCAATGGGAGGGCGGCGGCAGTTGACTTGCTCTATATCATTGGTTCTCAACCGTTCTAATGCCGCGACCCTTTCATACAGTTCCTCATGACGTGGCGACCCCCAACCACAAAATTATTGTCGCTGACACTTTATAACTGTAGATTGCATGTGTTTTCAGATGGTCTTGGGTGACCCTTGTGAAAGGGTGGGGCGACCCCGAAAGGGTTCAACCATTGATTTTCTATGTTTCATTGTGTCAATATTGTGCGTTCAACTATTTCTGTTTCATTGTGTCAATATTGTGCGTTCAATTATTTCTATGTTTCATTGTGTCAATATTGTGCGTTCAACTATTTCCGTTTCATTGTGTCAATATTGTGCGTTCAACTATTTCTGTTTCATTGTGTCAATATTGTGCGTTCAACTATTTCTATGTTTCATTGTGTCAATATTGTGCGTTCAACTATTTCTGTTTCATTGTGTCAATATTGTGCGTTCAACTATCTCTGTTTCATTGTGTCAATATTGTGAGTTCAACTATTTCTGTTTCATTGTGTCAATATTGCGCGTTCAACTATTTCTCTGTTTCATTGTGTCAATATTGTGCGTTCAACTATTTCTGTTTCATTGTGTCAATATTGTGCGTTCAACTATTGAGATACACGTGTCCTCCAAAGTTAATGAGTAAATACGATTGTGCTACTACTCAATTATCCCCGGAGTATCTGCATGACGCTTGGAGGCACACCCTGACACTTTTCGGTTTGCCCCCCCTCCACCGGCATCCCCCCCCCCCCAATTTACAACAATTGAACCCCCATACGAGGTCCTCTTCAACGTTTTACTCTTATTATCCCCGGAGTATCTGCATGACGCTTGGAGGCACACCCTGACACTTTTCGGTTTGCCCCCCCCCCACCGGCATCCCCCCCCCCCCAATTTACAACAATTGAACCCCCATACGAGGTCCTCTTCAACGTTTTACTCTGAATGTACACCAAGGCTCCTAATATCCTCCAAACCCACCTTCTAATCTCATTTATTTGTTGTTTTGTTTTAAAACGAATTTATTTAACGTAAATGAATCCAAAGTTAACTGTTTGCTTTCTTATATTTGTAAACATTTAAAATATAAAGTTTTATAAAAGATTCCCCTACTCTTAGGATTTTAAAAACAAAAAGTCGAGAACTTAAGAATAATAAAGTGTTCATCTATCAAAACTTTAAGTTGTTGTTTTTAGGAGTTTGCGTTATTTCAAGGGAAAAAGAGTGTCCGCCAGGTGTCCATCTCATTCTCTAAGTCACGTGATGGCATAAAAATGAAACTAGAAATCAAATTTGTTTCATTTTGTAAATTTTAAAACAGATTCCGGTATTTATGATGCATTTATGATGCATTTATGATGTATTTATGATGTGTTTATGATGTTTTGATTTTTTCTTAGCCGTCAATAAAAAAAAAACCGTCAGACTCGACTTGTCTAAACTTGGATTTATTTATCTCCTGCTTAAAATAGATATTTAAATATAAAGCAGTTTATGCAATTTGAAATGTAAAAAAAAAACCAAGTATGTAAATATCATCATGCATAAATATTTCTTTTGAAAATAATGATGTCAACAATACTCTGCAAACTTTCTTCTTTTACTGTTTTCACTAGGGATTTAAAAAAAAATAATTAAAATAATGTGCAGAGGCGTAGCGTGGTGGGGGGCAGGGGGGGACAGATGTCCCCGGGCGCCAAAATGTGCTTTGATATTATTTTATTGATGAAAATATTGGGTTTGAGAGTTGAAAAAAAGAAAAAGGGGCGCTAAAAATGGATCTTGTCCCCGGGCACGAATCTTGTCCCAGGGCGCCAAACACCCTCGCTACGCCACTGATAATGTGTATATTTATGTTGTTTATAAAGAAATAATAGGATTTGTTTTTTTTAATCTTTAAATTTTATAATTAATTTAAAAAAAAAGTATGTACCATTTACGAGCCATACTAAATTGTTACGTATTTTTCTACACTTGAAATGGAAATCGGGGGCAAAGAACATCAGTGGTAGGTTGAAGTCTTAAGAATTATTTCGATGCAAATATTGCAATGCATTTAAATACATTTTTTTTTTTTAAAAGTATGTGGGTTGGAATACTGCTGACTGCTGGGTTATTTCTTTTTTATTGGCCAGTGGTCGGCACATCGTGGATCGCGAGCCGCATGCGGCTCTTTAGCGACCTTTAGTCGGCCACAAATCGATTTTGGCTTTGAAAAACATGGTTCTTGACAGATTCTTGAAAAGACATTTGGCTCTCAAAATTTGAAGAAAAAAAAAATTAATCACCCTGCTGCTGATTTTTGGCTCCTTTGACTAATGAGTTTGCCGACCACTAGTATAGGCGATAGAATATAATTTTATTCTGCGGTTTCATTCCTTGGAGATGTCAGGTTTGGTTAATTAAAAAAAATGTTTATTGTTGTACCGGGTTAAAATACATTGCGCATATGATTTATCTTTATTTTTTTACAAATCTAAAACTGAAGTTGAAACTGAAGTGGATCCGAAGTCATAACGATTGATAAATGGGTTGCTGGTATCAAATCAAGCCGCGAGTTGTACCCACTACTCAAAGAATCGTAAAAGGAAAAGGCGACGACCATTCGCACCCGGGTACCAGAAGTGAGAGGTTGAGATTTAAAAAACTATTTAAAATATTATTGTTGGGTTTGTAAGACAAAATGAGGTATCAAATGAAAGATGATTGAATGGACTACACGTTTGTAAACTTACTTTCATCAGTTTAACTAAAATAAACTACCACAAATGACATCCAAATAGTATTTAGTCAAAATGGCCCCGGACACGCAGCGCCACTATTCGCACCCGGGTCCCATTAGACCAATGTCATTCGGATGTCATTTTTTCTTACAAACCCAACAATAATAATTTTACTAGTTGTTTTTTTTTTAATCCCATCATCTCACTTCTGGTACCCGGGTGCAAATAGCCACTTCGAAAGGAAAAATCCCCCATATTAAAAGGATGTCATTTTTTCTTACAAACCCAACAATAATAATTTTACTAGTTGTTTTTTTTAATCCCATCATCTCACTTCTGCTACCCGGGTGCAAATAGCCAGTTCGAAAGGAAAAATCCCCCATATTAAAAAAACAACAAAAACTTTAAAAGCTAAAAGTTTGAGACACTTAAAAGAAAAAGAAGTTTGCCAACAAACTATTACATCTTGTATTTGTAAAACTATTTTAAGCTCTGCCTTCCACATCTTTTTCGGTTTGTAAAAAAATATAAAAAAAGAAATATTAAATTCTCAACTAACTGATATTTCAAAAGTTGGCTTTTGTAACTGGGCGTCGGAATGTGACGCCGCTTCACTGTCTGACGAGGTCACAATAATTTTTTTTTATTTTTTATGATTGAATGCTCATTAAATATTAAGCGCTGGACAAGCATTCCTACTAATTTCTTCTTGTCAGAAAATGATTTGTATTCACCTCGAAAGAAATAAATTAACACAAGAATTTTCCGAATGTGTCTGAATTTAGGATGGCGTGCACTTAACACAGGCAGTCGGGAAGAGAGAGGTCATGTCAATTTTTGAGCACAGGCCCGCCCCCCCCCCCCCTTTTTTACCTCATCTTTGCCACTTTTTGTATTTTTTTTCCTCCATGCATTTAAAGGTTGTTCGTTTTTTTTTCTTTCCAGATCCCAAGTTTTGGTCCCTTAAATATCCGAGGCCCCATGCAGCAGCAGGTTTTGCCTGGCCCATGCCACGGCTCTGGTTGGGAGATCCTATACGTGTCCATAAACTAGTGTAGTTAAGTATCTTTTACTCTAGAAAAGTTAAATGTGAAAAATGTTTAAGTCTGCCTCCATCTCCCCGCCAAAAAAAGCCTAGTGCCAGGGCAATAGTTTAAATACGCCGCCGACAGGAACTTCTTTAACTTATTTATTATAATTTTTTTTTTTTTTTAAATTTTTATAATTTTTGTTAAAGACGATTAAAGTGAAGGGCTATAAAATAAATTCTTATACAATTCATAGTAATTAAGGCATTATTGTCAAAAGAAATGAGTGGGTAACTCCAAAGTTTCATCAGAATGTCTTGACTTATTTCCCTTCATTTTATTAAATACCATAATTAGTCGAATGTCGCCCCCTGAACCCCCCCCCCCCCCCCAAACACACACACATACACAAAAGACTGTCACTAACTGTTTCTTGATGCTGTAAAATGTAGGCCTTCATTAATCAAGATACCCCTTGTCATGTTTGCATCATATCCGGTTGTCGTGATGGACGTGTTGAAGGGCCTCGGTGCAGGTTTCAGAGACGCCACTCTTTGGGAGCTATCTTAAAAAAAAAATAGAATAAAGAACACGCTGATATACGATTGGGCTAAAATTATCACGTGGCTTAAGAAAAGCCTAAGAGTCTGGATATTTTTCTCCATAACATTTAAAAGTGGTTGAGATGTCTTAGGCCTATTTGTTATTAAATAGCTACAAAACATCATGTTACGTCCCTTAAGGTTAGTTTTTTTTAAAAAGTAAAGCAACTTCCGGGAACAAAAATAGATTTAACAAGTACAGGAACACGAACACTGCTATGAAATTTGTGTGCAATTATTTATAATAAACAAAAAATATTTTCAAAATATGTATAACATCTATGAATGAATTACTTAAATGTAAGTTAATCAATGGGTCTATTGCAAACTGTAGTGCCAGTACAAGGGCTCCTTTATTTATTTATTTTCTTTAAGTTTCACAGGACTTCAATCTACAATATTTCAATGAACACGTTCGCATTTTCATTTCTATTATTGGTTTAAAACAAAAACAAACAAAAAACATGATTTTTATGTAGAAGACGTGTTTACGTCACTTAACCCCAAATTATGCTGCGTTCGTATTGGGCGTTGCTTATTCCCTTTGATCTTGGCCTTTGTTTACTACCACTACCAACTAAAAATAATTAATGTGTTCTCATAGAATTTTGTGGAAAGTTCGGGAGTGAACTAGAAAGATAAACAATGTCTAAGTCGTTTCTGGAATGCGTCTTACGCTGCATATATAAGGGGTTCAGAGAACATTAAGGGACGGAGATTCATCGAGCATAGATTCTATTTTTCACTTCACGAGACAAGTGTATTATTCTGTGTGTATTCATATGTGTTTATTCGCATTCATCATTGTACATTATTAATTAGCACATTGTATTAGCTGTGTACCGGCACAAGACATATCCTACTCTGTAAGTTTATGATTTTTAATCATATTTCTTTTATTTTGTAATTATATTGATACTTAAATAAATCTTATTAATTGTAATTAGCAACTGTTTTGAGTGTCGTATTTTTGCTATTGTATTTCTCATATAGTAACGTACTTTGTTATGCACTGTTTGAACGAGCCATAAAATTAAAATAAGAGATTAATTTCTCACTATTAGAAGGCAGTGCGTAACAATGATATAAACTAGTTACGGTTACGGGTATTAATTTACACTAGGATTTTAATTTTGCAAATAGCTAATAGCTAATCCAGAGAAGATTAAAACTTATTATTTTGATGGAAAATTTTTTGAATTACATTTTTTGTTAATTTATTATATTGTTTTTATTATTATTGTGTTTTTTCCCCTATTAGTGGAAACTTTGAGAAATGTATTTTTGCTTAGTCTAATTATATATATTATATATATATATATATATATTCCCTGATACTGATAGTAACCGATATTGTAAGCTTTTGCACATATTTTAAATGGCCCAGAAATTGGAAATTTTACATTTAATTTTTTTTTCTTTTATTTTTATCTATAATATAAATACCCTAAAACAAAATAAATCATAAAAAAAAACTATGACTAAAACTATAAACAGAACTAAAAGTTTGTAGATCTATTTGGAATCCTTTCAGTTTCAGTTGTAGGTAAAAAAAAAAAACTTGCAAAATGGTAAGAATTGTTACGAACCGATTCTTCCCAAAAGTTCGACGGCGTCGTTCTTTCTAGGGATTTCATTTAATTAAGTTTACAAACCATTGACTATTAACATTAAAATACAGTATCTTTATTAAAGAAATCTCAACTGCCATTACTCACAAGACCACACTCCACAATAATAATACGTCATTTTCCTTTTCACGCAATACGTCACAAAACATCAAACATTTAATAACAACATCTACCCAAATACTCTCAAACCAACACGCAATCACAAAATGCATTCAAGAATGTGAACTTAAAATTCGTAGAATATTTGCTTCAATTGTCTTGGTCAACACAATTATTTCCAGGTGCCCATCCCGTTTTCATCAATAGATATGGACACTACGAATTCTTTATACGGGGTCATTAAGGGGCCGTCCATAAATTACGTCACGCTCCGGAAAGTGAAAAAAAAAGGGGGGGGGGGTTGTATGGAGTCTAAAAAAAGTGTGACAGTTTGTTTCACGAGGGGGCCGGGCGCGCGGGGGAGGGGGGAGGGGGGATTGCAATGCATTATATATATTTTTAATCAGTTAAAAAATACCTAATATTGACAGTGATGTATCCTGACAGGAAATGTCACTTTTTATATATATAACAATTTAATATAGTACCTAAGTGTTGTTTTTAGATTAAATTTTAATGAGTTGTTAGTCTTTAAATAGATCAAATGTGTGACGAACTTCAGGGAGGGGAAGTGGTTGGGGGGGTGTCTGAGATTTGTGACAGATTGCGACCCCCGGGGTGGTGGAGAGTAGAATTCCCCCCCCCCCCAAAAAAAAATAAAATAGTGTGACGTAATTTATGGACGGCCCCAAAATTATAAATAAGCCAAACAAGTTTGTGAGCCACTCTATAATACGATACTCACATGTCACAGTTTGAGAAGCCATATGGTTCGCTTCATGACCAGCTGGGTGTCGGAGATTTGTGACAGATTGCGACGCCGGGGGGGGGGGCGAGTAGAATTCCCCCCCCCCCAAAAAAAAATAAAATAGTGTGACGTAATTTATGGACGGCCCCAAAATTATAAATAAGCCAAACAAGTTTGTGAGCCGCTCTATAATACGATACTCACATGTCACAGTTTGAGAAGCCATATGGTTCGCTTCATGACCAGCACATTTTTGAGGAGCCCTGTATTAAGAAACAATTTATCATGGGATCAGAGCTTGACATGAGATGACATAAGATGACATCGTAAAAAAATGTTATGGTTTATATCTTTTTTAGGATCGACTTGACCTTTTCGAAATTGCAATTTTTTTTTTTTCGAGTTTGTCCTATCAGATGTTTTTAAAAAAAAAAGAAAAAAAAAAAAATTATTTTTTTTATTTTACATAAAAAAAATGTTTTTTTTTTTTTTTTTTTTTTTTTTTTTTTTTAAATTTTTTCTTATAAGATTTTTTTAAAAAAAAAAAAAAAAAAAAAAGATTATTTTATGTAGCTTACATAAAATAATCGTTTTTTTTTTTTTGTTGTTGTTTTTTTCCTTTTGTAAACCAAGTCACCACTGCTTTAATGGAACAAGATTATAGTATCGCTAAAATCGGAAAACATTACCTTATTAAATAAAAATAAAAATTGAGTAATCGGATACCCATCGGTATCGTCCTTGTCTTGAAGGACCCCCGCCCACCCTACCCCCTTTAAAAATTTTTTTTTTCTTCTCCTTTTCCCTTTTTGATATTTGAAGAAATGAGTTCCTGTCAGCAGACGTAGCAAGCGGTGGCGTTTAGGGCAGTAGATAAGTTTAGTGGGTGACGTTTTGTCGGTCGACTCTTTCTCACTCTCTGAATACGAGGATGATGGCGATGATGAAAGTGTCGCTCTTAGTGTTGGTCTGTTTGTGCTCTGGCGGCCATGCAGCGCTCTGTGAGTAGCGACGGTAGTGACAGTAGTGACAGTAGTGACAATGTCAAAAAAAATAAGCTGAGAAGTGTTTTTGTATCAGCCGATTTCAACTTCTTTGAGCATTATATCTTTTACGGCCTTAAATTTATTTTAAAAAACAATTTGTTATTCTTTAAATTATATATATATATATATATAAATATTTATTTATATATACGCGTGACATTTCTATTTTTGAATGTGTCTTATATTTGAGATATTTTAAGGATATTATTTTACTTACTGTGCAATAGACACGTGTGATGACTATATATAGTGTAGGATGATATACACTATTTCACACACTTTTTACGGATTTATTTTGTTTTCCTGAAAATCAACAACTTTAATTTCTCTCCCCCCCCCC
>CAXITT010000021.1:2585463-2615710 GCA_964033795.1 Lymnaea stagnalis | reverse complement strand
GTTAGCAAGTAGGGGTGTTAGCAGGTAGGGAAGTCAGCAGATAGGGGACTTAGCAGGTAAGGGGGTTAGCAAGTAGGGGTGTTAGCAGGTAGGGGAGTTAGCAAGTAGGGGTGTTAGCAGGTAGGGAAGTCATCAGATAGGGGACTTAGCAGGTAAGGGGGTTAGCAAGTAGGGGTGTTAGCAGGTAGGGGAGTTAGCAAGTAGGGGCGTTAGCAGGGAGGAGACGTGATAAAAGTGGAAGCAGTAAGAAGAAGAATGGTAGAACTACAGCATATGGTGGAAGCCTAATGAGAAAAGTTGCTTTTTTTTTGGGGGGGGGTGGGCAAGGAAGAGAGCAGTCGCGAGGGCCTTAGAAAACAGGGGGCCACGGTGGACCTCGAATATTTAAGGACAGCTGAGGCAAAAAAAAAAACGATCTACGGTCAGGGGGCCGCCTAAAGTCACGTGATGGTCAAGTGAAGAGGTGAAGGAAGGGCAAAGGGAACAAGGAGAAAATAGCAATGGAAAAAAAAATATATGGAAATAAAGGGACTTCTATTATTTCGTTCAAGGTGTCTTTTTTACTTCTCGACGCTCTTCGGTAAGAATTGTAGATTAGAAATTTTGCCCTGTCAAAGAAGAATTGTGTGATCTTTGAGATAAAGTGATCTCTGGTGTTAGATAAAGATGATACTAGTCGTAATGTGAAATGGTAACCCGGAGAAGAAAAAAAAAAGTATGAAATATTAACTATTTCTGCTGAACACTTACACGCAATTTAATGAAACATTTTCTTTTGGCCGATTGTACAAGGAGTCCTCTCTGCTTTCAGCAACCCAACGAGAAGTCTGAAATGTTGTAGGAAACAAGCTTACGATCCCGTCCACCAGATGTGCTGTGGGGAGCAGGTCAAGCCAAGGCCCTTAGGTCAACCAAACATGGATGTAAGTATTGCTGAAAGAATTTGACAGCATTAATGTTTTCCCATTTTGAAAGTTTGAGAAAATTCTCTTTTTTTATATATATTTAAACAGCACTGTCAGATTTCTTCAAATTTTGAATTGTCTAATACTTAATAATTTAACGAATAAGATTATTTTAATTGATATCTAATTCGAGAATGAAACTTAAGCTAATAGGTTTAATAAAAATTACTTCAACATATGAAGCTTATAACAAAACAAAACAAAAAAACAAACAAAAAAAATTGATTCAGTTCTTCGTCCCCCCACCCCACCCCACCCCCACAACCCAACACGCAAAACTTAAAAAGAAAAGAAAAATTATGATAATCATTTCCCGTACTTTAGTAAGGTCCCAATCAGATTCTTTGAAAATTTAGTGAAAACATTTTAGAGCCGCTTGAACAGTCGTCTGATGCTGTTTCCTCTTGTCTCGTGTTGCATTAACTGCTATGTGATCAACATGTTATGGTCTTGCGGGTTAAAATATTTTTAACATCTGAAAAGAGAAAAAAAACAACACCATATGAATAAGACCCCAACCTAGATGAATGCAATATCCAAACGTGTTCGCTCAGAACTTTAAGCATTGCTGTCATGTATAGGAGTTCAATTGATAATTGCTGCGACTGGATTATGTTTGATTACGCGCGGTGTGTGTTTGAGAGTTTTATCAGTTTATGAACGCTCTTCCCGCGCTTGACTTGGTGACGTATTTTTATGCTCATTATGACGTATGGTCTTGTCTGTTTTGTGACATAAGTTTTATTGGTCTGGCAGTCTTGAAAGGAAATTTGTGAAAGTCACTGGATCCAATTGAGCCAGGCATTGATTGTATCTGGATTGATAGCGAGCTGCCTATGCCCATGTGTAAGGAGTTACAGCCTGTGTACGTAGTTAGATATTCAAGTTTCAATTATTATGATAAAGGACTTGCGTTGATTCAATATTAGTACGACGTATTGCAGCGAGTGAAAGAATTTGAAGAATTAACCCAATCTAGTCGAAACAGGGGTTTGACTACTGCCTTTTCTAACCATTCCAGTGCTGCGGCAAGCATATGTTCAACGCCATCACTCACGTCTGCTGCGACGAAGGCAACCCTTACCCCAAGAGCCCGGCGATGGCGTGCTGTGGCAAGAAGCAGTTCCAGCCGCAGTTCCAGCAGTGCTGCTTCGGGGATCCTTTACCCAAAGATGTCTACTGTATGGCCAAGTAGACCGGGGGGAGAAGATCTCATCAGCGATTTGATCAAAGACATTTGGTGAATGAAGACTTTGAGGTTTATTCATTCATCGCTAACGTATAGCGTGATCATTGTCACAACTAAACAAGAGTGAACATTCTTTACCAATACTTAAATGTTCTTGAAATATAAATAAATATATTTTTTTTAAATTTAAAAATTAAACGAAAAAATTCATGTGGGAGAAAAAAAATTGAAATGCGGAAAATTATAAATAGAAATTTAAAAAAAAAAATTCACTGATTTTTACAACAAAACAACCAAAAAAGACCAGTGCCGTGCCACACTCGGGCAGGCTGGAGGGGCTCTGTTGGCATAATTTATAAGAAGCATGTGCACATTTACTGTGTTTTAAAAATAACAATTAAAGCTAATATTAAGATAGGATTGTCATATTAGTTAATAATGTGTTGCTTTCTAATACGAACTGATGAACTCTTTCCTATGGGCAATGTTATTTATTTCCACCATTAATTAGGGTAATCCCTTGATTAAGCCTAACCGCGTGTTTAAAGAATCAATTTAAGCCTAACCACTCGTTTAAGGAATCAAATCATATACATTATAAAGTGTTTTATAAATATCTTTATATCTTTAATATTGATTCCTTTTTTAAAAAAAATTCTCATCTCTTTTTCACGGACCTTTTCTTTCTCCACATACATTAATTATAAAGGTGTTATTCTGCATGGGCATGGACACCATAGGAATGTATGTCTTTTTAATAGAAAATTGTAAATACAAAGCAAATTTGAAATCAGACTTTAAAAAATAATTAGAAAATACCGAACGTTTTAAATGCAAATCTCAATAATCTTTAAGCAAACAAAAATTAGACCAATGATAATAATTTGATTTTAAATAAATTAACGCAACACCCCAAATGTTTTTCACTCCCCCCCCCCCAAATTTGGTCTATCATATCTTGTATTAAATTAAAATGAATCTAAAAATAGTAAGTAATAATTAATAAGTAATTAAGCCATCATGTCATATAACTATTAGTATTATCTGCAAAACAGAAGATGCACGTTTGTGTGTGTTTGGTTTGTTTTTTTTTCTGTTTCATTTATGTGTTACGTACAGTGTCAGTCTTAAACTGGTCTGGGCAACCTTCGGCCCGCGGGCAGCAATCGGTTTAAATCTTGTCCGAAATTACCTTTCGTGATCACCGAGTTCATTATTATAAATATTGTAAATGATCATCTGTCCTGTAAAAGTAGCTGTAGCAGCCTTTGAAAATGAGTACTCACTCTTGAATTGTTCATCTGTTATAACCAAAGAATTTTTTTTTTTAATATTCCACCGATAATTTTTTTAATTGACCTCGGATTATATATATATGAAGAACTTAGTCAATAACGTATAACAAAAGTAGAGCCGTTATTCTTTTTTGTACAAAATTGTAACCATTATATTATAAACACAACTCTGATTCTGTGTCTCGTGTTTGTGTATTGAGGAAAGTATGGGCCAAAGTCCACACAAATATTTGTTCTTGTTTTTTTTCCTCTTGTCGCTTTGCATAAAAGCAATTTTAGTCTTCTGTTGCTGTCTCGCCGTGTCTCTGACGATATAAACTGTACTGCGGTTTAACATATTGATATGGTCATGTATGGCAGCGTTCCCCAAACGGTGGTCCGTGGACCGGCACCGGTCCGCGAGCCTTACGTTACCGGTCCAGAGAGCATGAATATTCATGTTTAGATAGCAAGAAAATGTAATTAATAAATCTGGCACCGGTCCCTGGTGCAGTTTCGAAACTAGTCCACCGGTCCGTGAAACATAAAAGTTTGGGAAACGCTGATGTATGGGATTTTAACATCTGAAAACAATATGTGAGTAGACGGCCAAAGCTTTCGGAAAGGATTTTATGAAGGAAAATTATTGTAAATGTTACCTTGGCGTTTAAATGAACAAAATCTACAATCACGACTGAATTTTTAAATTAAAAATATATTGTTATTGGTGTCCTTGGAGTTTTATTTTCTAGTAAAGTACGAATAACTATGTTTGTGTGACGTCATCGTTTGATTGGCCTTTTATTTATGGCTGCGACTATTCGTACCCGGGTACCAGAAGCGAGAGGTTGGGATTAAAAAACTGTTAAAAACAAAATGAGGTATCTAATGAAAGATAATTAAATGGACTACACATTTGTGAACGTACTTCTTCAGTTTAACTGAAATAAACTACCACAAGTGACATCCGAATAGCATTGGTCTGATGGGACCCGGGTGCGAATGGCGGTGCTGCGTGTCCGGGGCCATTTTGTCTTACAAACCCAACAATGATATTTTGAATAAGATTTTTAATCCCAACCTCTCACTTCTGGTACCCGGGTGCAAATAGCCACTTCGTTTATTTATAGGCCTACTAGTGTAATAGTGGAGCTGCTTTTTTGCAGTTGCGGACCTTGACAAAAATACCGCCCGGGACAAAGTCTTAAAAGTGCGCCCCACACAATTTCTAATCACTTATCAAATTGTTAAGTTTAAATTCCAAAGGTGCAGCCACGGAATGTTCGCCCCCCCCCCACACCCTACTTTGCAGCGCCCTACATATGCATGTGGCTTTATGAACTACATAGACGTGAAGACATATAAGTAGTGTAAGGTGCAAATAAGCGTTACATAATGTTCACAATTACGAAGCCCAATGAACATGCTAACAATTTTTAATCACATTTTGATATATCTTGATGATCTTCTTAAAAGTTGGTAAATACATCAAACGCAGAGTCGAACTTAAAGAATAGCAGATGTCCCAGATGGACAAAGTACCACACACGCCGCTTTATACCCCCCCACACACACACACACACACACTCCAAGGAAAACGGAGAGTTTTCACTAGTAGCAGTAGGATTCCCAAACACTTGTGTCCTACATGCGGGCAAGCTTTCTATGGGCACCAATAGGACTCTCAAACACGTTTGTCCTACATGCGGGCAAGCTTTCTGGGCACCAATAGGACTCTCAAACACTTGTGTCCTACATGCGGGCAAGCTTTCTAATGGCACCAATAGGACTCTCAAACACGTGTGTCCTACATGCGGGCAAGCTTTCTGGGCACCAATAGGACTCTCAAACACGTGTGTCCGACATGCAGGCAAGCTTTCCAGGCACAAATCGGACTCCACATCACGTGTACTCCATGCAGGCAAGCCTTTCAGGCACCAATAGGACACCACATCACGTGTGTCCTACATGCGGGAAAGCTTTCAAGGCACCATTAGGACTCACAAACCTTCTGCTTACTCACCGACCCATTGGTCATGGTTGCATGCGAAGGATGAAAACATACCTACGTACAAAAAATAGCATACTAATGGGGTAAACACAGAGCAGTCTTACACCATCTAGTCACCCTTTTTCATTTCATAGATTTCAAAAATGTTAAAACCATTGGCAAGACTTTTTATTGGGAAATTTTAATTACTTCAAATCGTAATTATTTTGTTGTTGTTATTATTTTTCCATCCTACTTCAATCAACCATAATGTATAGCCCCTATCCGAAAATCCCCGATGTAGTCCTAAATAATTTTCTACTAAATGACATTAATATAAATTATTAACATGCTTTGCCATCAAATAATGTTCCTTAAACAATTTTTTTTTAAACTCACGTCAGTTACTCATGTTTTAAAGACGTGGACATACTCTCACTTTAAAAAAAAAATATTTTGTTTGTTCTTAATTATTATTATTACTACGGTTTTAATTTTTTTTAAAATTATATGTTAAAAAAAATATTTTTTTGCGGCCTGATCTGAACAAACTGAAATTTGAACAAAAATAATTTTCCGATGATATTCTCGTTGTTGTCTTTCTGTTATGCACAAACTGGAAAGAGGACTTTTTTTTCAAATTTTTTCAAAGTTAGAATAATAGCAAGGACAAACATCGACAATTCCATAGTTTAAAAACACACAACAGCCTGAAGCCCCTTTCTCTTTGAAGTGGACGGATGAGACTGGCGGGAAAATTTAAATGCAATCAATTTTAAAATTAAATTTACAAATATCATTTCCAACACGTAGAGATGTTAAAAACAAGCAAATACACAATAAAAACATGTTTGAATTACACACTTTATATTGCGGTATAATTGTGTGTTCATTATTCTATCCTGTATACAAACACAATTGTAAGTTGACTATCCCAATGATGTAAGTTTGTTGGACACAACAAAAGAAACGTTTCGCGCTTAATTTTTACGCGCCAAATACTGTTTAGTACAGTGGTCTTGGTTTGTTACGTCATCGGTTCAGTCACACGCACCAAAGAGAAGATTCGAACGGTGATCCAGGGATTGTCTCGCGGCCATGTTAGCAGAGGTCGAGAGACTTGGCAGCAGCAGAAGTTCATGTATTCAGAAGACAATCGCACTAACCCTGGAAAATACTCTTCTTTTAGGGCGTGTTAAGTCCAAAGTTTTGAAAGAGCATTTTCATTACGTCAGGTCCAGTAAAAAATAAAAAAAATAAAAAGAATTTAAACAACAAAAGAAAAAATTCACCTCTCCTTCCAGTCGCACACACGTCATTAGGATGAGGTCAGATATACAGGATGGCCCAAAAAGATCAAGATGAAAACATCGCTTTATTGTCAAAAGCTTTAAAAAAAAGGGCGCCAGCGATTACAATAAGTTGTTGAGAAGCAGGGAGTGTGTGTGTGTGTGTTCGGGGGGGGGGGGGGGGTAGTCAGATTGAACATGTTTTCTGATAAGCGTAATAATTTTCATACAACTGTCAAACCTCACATTATATTAACCCTTTGTTACGAGATGTTCTCACTTTTTCTGGGTCACCCTGTAGTTTGAAATGTATTTTTTTTTAATATTGAAGTGTTTTATTATTATTATTATGTTTACTAGGCCGCATCATAAAATATCTCGGAAGGAGAATAATGTCGCTTTTTATTCTCGAAATGGACGCGCTCCCTGGGTTCTGACCCGTCGCTGGACGTGGCGCGTTTTTGTCTACCTTGCGTCAGCGACGACTTCCTCTGCCCTCCGTGGCTCACCAGTTGCAACGTGTCGAAAAATGCATCTTTCCTCTTCGGCGGCGTCTCGGTACTCTTGTGCGGCCGAAGTTTGCTGTGGCCGGCCTCGTCGGAAGACAGCCCGCTCTCACTAGGATGTCTGGTTGCTCCCGGCGTCCAAGTGTCCGTGCTGTTACGCCGTTTCCCGCTCTCCGCCCGCCCCAAACGAAACACACCCGCGAGGAGTCTGCCACTGCTTTTCCGGGAAACGCTCGAGGATTCCCCCGACTCCGAGGCAGCGAACCTCATGGCGTACTTACCTTTCTTTTCGTTCCGCTCTGGTGTTTTAACACCACCGGGAGCCGATGTCGAGCTTTTGGCAGAGAGTTTCAGTTTTCTGTTCGCGGCGTCCGTGACCGTGGCGATGCTACTCTCCGATTGACCGATCGTTCGATCTGTCAATGATTTTTTGTTTTTGAGAAACACAAACTCCTTAGCGTCCATAGCGTCGTAAAACAGCTCCTCTTCTATAACCGATTTGAACTCTGTTACTTCCTCATCTCGTTTCGCATCCCTGGCCCTTGCCGGTGCGTGCTTCGTCCGCGGACACTTGCTTTTTTCCGATGAAGCATTGGGCAGAGTGTACGGACGACCAAGGTCTTGACTGAAAAGCGTAACGTTGTTGAACTCTTGGCCATTTCCGGGGACCCCTGAATCAAGGGAAGGTTTGGCGGCCTCGGCGATAACGTTGCCGACGCCGAAATTAATACTCGCGGTTTCGGTGTCTTTGTCAACACCAAAGATCAAAGTCGGGACACAAGTGGGCTGCTTGTCAACCTTTGATACGGCTGTAGAACTCTGTTTGGGAGACAACTGACCCTTGTAGTTTGAGATGATGAAATATGGGCTTCTAGCCGGAGGATCTACAGTCTCGTGCCTCCTCCTCACCGGAGGTCCTATGACATCGTTTCTAGCATGTGTATCATCTCGGTTAACCACCGCAGCGTCGCAAGGTTTGGATTTGCCTGAAAGGGGATAGGAAGCCCCTGGTTTTTGCGCTCTCGAATAATCAGCTTCTGGCATGGGGGCCATAACATAAACCGGCTCTGAGATCAAAGGTGTGGGACGTGCAGCCCCTCTCATGCTCAAAACACGTTCATCGTAACGCTTGTTCATCGTAGGGTAGCCAGCCTCCGGCTCATGTGCAGCAGTCTCTTGTTGAAACATCGGGTAGCGAGCCCTGGTTTCATCGCTCTTTGTGTGACATGACGTCTCCTTTATAGACATTTGTGAATTGGGGTCCTCCTTTTGACCACCGCTTATGTAAGCATCCCCTGGTTTTGTCTGCATATGATACGCAGCCCAATTGTCCTCCGTGGTAAGATGTAGTGCATCTGATGTCTTACTCATCGTTACGGGATGAAGTTCGGTGTTGTTTTGAAGGCGGTACCCAGGCTCAAGATTCTGCGTAGGATAGGAAGAAAACTCATGCTCGGCGTCGAGTTTCCCGTGGATTGGGCGTGGAGTCCCCGTGTTAAACGCAGCAGGATAAAATGCCACTTGTTCGTCGAAACTTGCACCGACAACAGAATGAACGTCCCCTTGCTCGCCAACCCTGGGGAAAGGCGCCTCATGTGCACCCACGGGATATTCAAATCCTTGCTCATTGAAACTAGGATAAGGAGCCCCGTAGGCACTGGCAATAGGATGAACAGCTCCTTGCTCGCTGACTCTAGGATAAGACACTCCATTTTCCCCAACAGGATAAACTGCTCCTCGCTCATCGAAACTAGGAAAAGGAGCTCCGTGAACACCAACGACGGGATAACCAGAATCGCGCTTATCCCTAATGACGTAAGCGGTCCCATGTTCAGAGTAGGTTGCGTGTACTTCATGATTCATTGGATAACAAGAATGTGCGTTATCCATCCCGTGGCGAGCACCTTCCGAAGTACACACTGGGGGATACACGGCTACTGTGTTACTTGTCATGTGATAAGTCGGATTTTGATATCTAGCATCTAATTGATCTGTCACGGAATATTGGGTCTCTGATTTAGTCATTGCATTGTAGAGATTCCCTGGGTTCTTTGGCATATTATTGGCAGCCTCCATTGTATCCCTCGCTGAGTAACCAGCATCCGGTTGGTGTGGCATGCGATGTAACTCATCGTGTTTACCCGTAACTGGAGGAGAAATTTCCGATTTGTTCGGAAAATTATAGGCAGCCTCGGCTTTGCTCATCAAAGGAAAGGTGTTGTCTTGTCTGCCCGATACGCCGGTATGTGATACACTTGTCATAGAATACGACGTCTCTGGTCTGTCTGTCGCAGGATAATCAGACGTGATCCTATGCTTCTTATCTTTGGTGGCTTGTCGGTCATCAGGAATAGGATAACTATATTCCGGTTTACCCGTAGAGTAATACAAATTATCCAGTTTACCCACAGCTGGAAGAGAATAATCTCGTCCAGCCAAGGCGTATTCGGAATTGATCCTTTTACCCATAACCGAATATTCCGTCTCCGAATCGATCAGTACCCGGACGACATCATTCATTCTCCCCGGCCCAGACTCGCTCACGTCCTTGGCCACATCAGGGCCGGGCCGGCCTACCTCGGGCTCCTCAGCGTCCAAGACTTCGTGGTTTCTCGAGCCGGTCAAATCGTGTTTGTGGGAGTCTGTGTCGTGTACTAACTTTTTGTACTGCTCCCTGAAATCTTCAGAGCTGTACGGACCCCGTGGAGTCCGAGTTCCTCTCGTCTCTTCGGTCGTCTCTTCTTTGTCATTGTTTTCAGCGTTGGTGTCGTTCGCCATCCTCCCTTGAGTCAGCTCTACCGCATCTTCCAGCAACGACGGGACAGGGTAGTCCACCTGATTGGACACCCTTTTCCAATTTCGCATCGGGATGTCCCAGTTGCCATGCGCCGCTTCTGGGCTGCCCTGTGGAGTTCTCAGCGATTTCGGTGATTTCAA
Organism: Lymnaea stagnalis; assembly: GCA_964033795.1. Classification (NCBI taxonomy): domain Eukaryota; kingdom Metazoa; phylum Mollusca; class Gastropoda; family Lymnaeidae; genus Lymnaea; species Lymnaea stagnalis. Next base: position 2,605,560 of record CAXITT010000021.1, on the reverse strand, counting down.
AATGTAATGAAAATTGTTCAGTCCTCGTCTGTAGTCCATCTGAGGACTGAAATTTCCTTTGTTGCATTTCGACGCGCCCACCAGGCCCCTGGGTAAAGGCTTGGCTGTGTAGGAGAATCTGGGATATTTTGCTTCAATCTTTACCGGGACGTGCGGCTGCGTGCTGAAGGTGCGTGTTTCCTTCTGTGTTGTGGTTTCGGTTCGTTTTATATCAGTGGAAGTACTCTTGCTCCTCGAAGATACTGTTTCATCCGAGGACTCTTCATCGCTCCGGTCATCATTCTGTTCGCATTCTCCCTTAGCCTCGATGGACCAGCTCGAGTCATCTTCGCTGTAGAGCTGAGCACGATCTCGGCTAGTGTACAACGGGGTCTTTTCCGAGTTAAAAGTTGTTAAATACTTATTCGTTTCAATCTTCCTTTCCCAAAACCTTGCTTTCTTAGTCCCCGGTGAATTTTTTTCATTCATGGAGCCCCACTTGTCTTGGCTGTCTGTAAACATCGAGCCCGATGCGTCAAAATTATTCGACTCGTAAACATCTTTGAAGCCTGATGTTATCAAGTTATACTCGGGGTTTGCGTGTCTTGTGAACATAGAGCTGCGCGGGTTAGCGGCATGTGGCCCCGCTATAGACGGGTATTGTGTTCTGGGATAATCCGAAAGCATACGCGATTCTGAAGGCACGTGCAAAGCCCTCGTCGACAGAAACCTGGACCTGGCGGGTGCGAATGAGTCTCGTGAGCCAGGTGAACTGGGCAGCATGGGCAGGTTTCGTCCCATGTGAGAATTGGTGGGAGATTTGTTGGACGTGGCTGTAGTGACAGGTGACGTCACCATTCCCGATGCAACAGCTGACCGGCCAGGGTCCGACCGATAAAAGCGATGCTTGGGTGACTCTTCGATGTGAAAATCCATTCTCACGTTTTGTCTGTTCCTAAATGTCCTACTATCGAAGTTGCTGCAGGACGCTGGATTTCTTCCCCGCCAAAAATCTGAACGGAAGTCACCGCCAGCCACCGTGACATGACCCTCGCCAGTATCGTCTGCATAATCCGCCATTCTGCCCGGACTAACTTTTTCTGTGCGGACGTTATACTTCTGCGAGGCTTCACCTACCTGGCTCGTCTCATTGATACTGTTTGGGTTCCTCATGGTTTGGCCATCCGTTTGGTTCAAGTGACGGTCCGCGGCTGCCCAATTACTCGGTGCCCTCAACGTGTTCGTAGGGTTCCCCGTAAGAAGCTTCTCCTTCTGCTTAACAGAGAGAGTTTTCCAGCTGCTAAAAAACTCGGAGGACTCTGAATCTGACGCGGACGACGACGCGCGTTCGTTGCTGCTGTTGGTTGAGTTGCCCACCGCAGCGTTCTCCGTGTACGTCACCTTCTCCAGATGTTCAAAGTCCTCCATGTTTCTGTCCGTTTCAGGCTCCACCCTCACGCGAATGATCTTAATGGGCTGGATTTTGATGCTTCCTTTAAAGTCGCTACCTTCGCCGTGGTCCGAGGTCGAGCTCATGGGGGCTGATAAACAGTTCGACGCGCTTTGGTTCGTCGATTTTTCGTGGGCTCTTGCCCTTCGTGGGGGCGACGCCGTTGTTATTTTAGTCTTCGCGATTTCGTGGTTTTTCGTCTCACTGGAAGTCGGCTGGTCTGTGTTGTTATTTGATTCGGAAAAGCTCGCTGAGCGGTAGGTCAGCTTCCTTTTCGCAGAGTCCTTGAAAGTCGCCTGTTTTTCCGTGGATGACTGATGGGGCTTATATCTGTCTGGACTCGTCGCTCTACCCGTTCTAACGTAGCAAGCTTTCGATACCATCATGGGCTCCGGGTACTGTGTTTTCTTGCGATCCGACGCTGGTTTGCCAAGCTTCGTTTGTTCGTGGCCCCCGCGGCCATCTTTCACTTTTCCACCGCTCTTTTTAAAGACGTACTTCATCGGTTTGGTGCAGTACACTTGCGTGCTAATGTCAAAAGATTTCGGCTCAGGTCTTGATTTCCCTTTGTTTTCATGTCGGGCATCCTCGTCGTCCGGTCCGGCGGCCCTGTTAATTAACTCTCGTTCTTGGTGTGAAGGTTCAGTGCCGATCTGTGTTCCTATCTCCGTAGTTCCAGGTCTTTGATAACGATACAAACTATCTGCGTAAGCAGGGTTCCTTGATAATCCCACAAAATTCCCAAGTTCGTATCTAAAATGATCTCCTGCGTGTACGCTGCATTCGGTGTCAGTGAAACGTGCGGGTGAACCTGCATCGCACGGGATGTGAAAAGAAGTGCACGGCGCGCTGCGGGCGGAGAGCTGAAGTAAGTCCTTGAGGTAATAATGCACCTGGAGGCAGACATCGGTGTCAACTGCTTTGTCGCAAACACTTGACATTTCACCTCGATTAGTGTTGTGAACGACTATGTCACCGAAGTTGTCGCCATATTGAGCATCTGTCTTAGAACTAGGTATGTCTCGGTCACGTCTTTGGTTTAACTCCGTTTTCTGGTTCTGACAAATAATCAAAGCGTTATCACTTGTACGCATTGATTGCTGCTTTTCATCGTAAGTATTCTCTTCTTTGCTCAAACCTCTTACTTGGTCAAAATAGCGTGGAGATTTATTGCGATGACTGGGTCCGGTCTCGTTGACTATCTGATACTTGGCTTTTACCTTAGACTGCGGGCAATCGTTTGGCGGCCTGCTGCCTGTGACCGGCTTACTATGTGAGTTACGACAGAACTTTACGGTTGTCTCACATTTTTCCACATCGTAAGAGTGGCTGCATTCGGATTGATATAAATCCTGGTGGTCCGAAGCGGAACGCTCACAGCTCGACGGCTCGCGCTGCTCCGCTGATTTTCTTTGATTCAAAGCTGTCGCGGGGTTCAGTAAAGTAATTTGGTTCCAAGCCGGTGCAGTGCGCTGGCTCGCATCCCTCCAGATGCCACCCTTACCGCTGAAAGAAGGCACGTGGAGTGTGTTACATGGAGACAACGGCGGACGAGATCCGCAGACGCTTGAGATTTCGGTCGCGTCGGCGACGAGGACCTGCTGCATGCTGGGCACACTCTGGGGTGGGTATTTAATAGTTGGGAAGAGGCGATAGTTTTGTGGAGGGAAATTTTGACCTGGTCTACTGTAGGATATGTCCATTTTAGCACAACTCTGTAAAGACGATTCACGGTTATGGAAACAGGAATAGAGTTTCTCTGACGCCGTCGCTGGGTAGTCATTTCTCCTAGCTGCGTCAGAGTTTTCCAAAAATTTTATCGACTGTGACTTATTGTGCGACAAGACGGTCATGGCGTCTTGCCGTGGCCCCCTCTCCACCCCGTGATACATCAATGAGTGGGGACTCGGCATCCCACCCCAGGTGCCTCTGTCGTATGTCTGCGGCCTGGTTATCGCGGGCGCAGAAGTCGGAGGTTTATAAGTCGGTCCGATAGCTTCATTGATTACAAGCGACACGTCAGGGCAGCTGTGTTCCCTCCTTATGCAGCTGTTAGGCCTATGCCTTCTCTTTGCGGTATGTCCAGCTATTTGTCTGGAGAAAATCTCTGACGCCTTTGCATTGATGAGACGAAGTAAGTGTGGACTGCTTGGCTCAATGTAGGTCCCGTCAGGATCACTCTTACTCTGGTCATAACTTTCATAGTTTGGAAATCTTGAGTTATGATCGGAATGCTGAAATTCAACCACTCTTTCCGGTGAGTGCATTTGACCCTTAACATTAGAGAATTTCAATTTGGTACCAACCCCAAGTAATTTCGCCACATCTTGGACCTTTGTCGTGTTGCCTGCCTTCTCTCTGTGCAGCGGTTCTGTGGTTTGGTCGTAGACAGCCTCCCGGTGATCCCGTAAGGAAATGCTCCATGCTTTCGATTGAGTATGGACGTCCGTGAGGGTGCCTGATTGACCGAGTTTGGAATTGGAGGTAGATAAACAATTTAGTTTAAATGCTAAGAATAAGAAGTTGAAATTTTTTTTTTACATAGATTTTAATTATTTATATAGATTGACATGTTTTTTTTAAAACAAAAAGTATACATTGCACCATTATGTATACTTATAGCTACCTTTAAACTTTGAAGTTCAGTTGACATGGCGCTTTTAACACATTTTTCTTTTTTTAAAGCTCTTCCCCCCACCCCCTTTTTTTTTTAATAAGAAGAGTTACGCTTACCCAGCTTGTTAAAGAGTTGTCCGCCTAGCTACAGAATGTTTAAACATTAATTTTAAGGAAAAGTCTTCAGCACACAAAAAATAAAAATCACAACAACCTTCTGTCCATTTCCCGAAATCAGCAGACGTCATTGTGTCCCTTGTCACCAGTCTCATGTCCTCACTGTTGTGTCGGTCTAAATCTACCATTAGGCTTTTAGAGCTCAAGATGGCTGCTGGGACGGGCGAGCTCTCCTGCCTTCGCGTCGACGCCTTCAAAATGATTGGATATAAGAACACGTGATTTAACTTAGGAGTTATGGTAAAAACGTTGGCTTAGTTTTAAAAATAATTCTCCCTTAAAAATACTAATTAAAAATAACACATTTTCATGTGTTTTTTTATTGTGTATGCTCTGTTCACTGATCAACAAACATTTACTTACACCTTAATGTTCAGAGATTTCATAAACATTACAATCACACAAGCGTACCCTCTTAAGTTTTTGCCAAAGCTTGCCAAGTTGTGCCCTGAATCGCCCACTCTTGCCCCTGGCGGTGAACACATCCTTCTGCTTCCGCACGTGGTTGGTGTACTGCACGGACCCCACATCGTCAGCGTCATTGGCGTGGTTGTCGTTTCTGAACCCGCGTCTCGTATCGCTCTTCGTCCTTGACTCCGGACGCACGCGGCCATGCACATCCCGCGTAGACCCGAAGGACTGCACTGCTTTGTCGAGCGGTTGCTTCCCTGGGCCTGTCTGTTCTGAGGCCAGCCCTTCTGGTCGAGTTTTGAAAAACAAAATTTGGGAATAATTAGCGGCGCGATGCAGTTCTAGCGGTCTGTTTTCTTCAATAATCTTCGACATCTCCTCCATGTTTTGCGTGCAATCTTTATCTGGTGAAATCTGCTCAGCCGCGACCCGACAGTCTCTTTCCATTTTTGAAAGCCTCTCAAAATGATCGTCTCTTTCTACACTGTAATATTCGTCGCTTGTTAACTTCGATCTACTATTCTTTGTTGGGGAATCCCTGTTAAAATGTTCTCCTTTCCCGCGGGAAGTTCCCGATCGAATGTCCCCATCCCCTAAGTCGGATGCATTCTTGTGTACATTTCTAAAAGAATCGCCCCTTTTCTGCTTATGAGATCGACCGACTTTTCTCGCCTGCGTATTGGCCATTCCCGGTGGTCTGTAGATAAGCTGTTTGTCCTTCTCGGTAGTACTGATGTCTTTAATTTTGTTCTTAAGAAACCACCACCAGCATGCGATAGCGCAGATCGGTACGGACAACGAAACGGCCACGATGACGATGTACAGGACGGTGTTGCCAGATATCGGTTTGGTGGCCACGTCCCTCCTCGTCTTGTGACGCTTCGCCGCCATACCCTGGGCGACCCGGTCGTCTTCGGGCTCGACGTCCTCGCACGTGGACCCGCTAAACCCCTCTAAACATTGGTGGCAGTAGCCGGTGAACGGATCACAGTCGCTGTCCAAACAGTTCAACGGACAGGTCATTTTACAGTCCTGGCCGTGGGTACCGCGGCTGCATTTCTGGGAGCACTTCGTCCCCTCGAAACCGACCCGGCACCGGTCGCATTCACCGGTTTGGGCTCCACAAGACTGGTTGACGCAGGACCCGGGGCACGGAGAAAGACAGTTGGCTCCGTAGAAGCCATCTTTGCACTGCTGTGTGCAGTTAGGGGGCATAAACCCAACAGGGCACGGAGAAGAAACGGCGACATTTACGAGGAATATAATAATAAACACATTCAAGGCAATGGACTGTTTCCGGCCCCAGTTATGTAAGAGAAATTGTTTAAGGCAATCAAGGGAATACAAACGTGATTTCGGCTGATTCATTTATCCAAGCACTGTTTAGAATCATTTGGATTGAGTGTCGTTTGATCAAGTATACTAATAAATGTAAGCAGGGTCGGTTTGTTTCGATTTTAATCTAACCGGGAAGCTGCACGCTAATCATCTAATGTAAACAAATCATAATTTGCTTCGAAAACCACATTCTGTTACCACGGTCACAACTTTTGGAATGTGGTCAGATACAGCCAACGGTGGAAGGACAGTTTTACGATCGGCACAGTGACATGGGCTAACCATAATTCCGAACTACCTTCTCAATTGTCGTATAGACTGAACTGAGAGGGGTTGGGAATCTTTGCCTCCATTTTCCTGTGCTCGATAACTCTCGTGACGTTTAAGAATTTATTTTGAGAGTAAGCAGCTTAATCTGATGACGCAAATACGTATGATTTCTTTAAATAATCATATAGTGGAAGTAGATTTTTTTTTTAAACACGTCTTGTTATTAAGGGGGGGGGGGAATTTAATTTGCGGATTTGGGGGGGGGGATGGTGTTGTGCCACCAGGCAAGCTGCCACTCTGACTCTTCTAGCACTGCCCCGACCCCACCCCGTTTCTATAAAGCATTTAAAAGGTTTGTGACATATCAAGTCAAGCCTTAACAAATAAACTTTCAAAATGTGTTGTTTTGTTGTTCGTCCTTTGCATGCAAAAAAATAATAAAAAATGACCAAGGCTATTATCAACAGTGAATACTTGAGGTGGCCTGCCAGTCATGCGAAGATGACCAAGGCTATAATACAGGGTGAGTAAGCAGGTGGCCTGCCAGTCATGCGAAGATGACCAAGGCTATAATACAGGGTGAGTAAGCAGGTGGCCTGCCAGTCCTATGCCTATTCGAGTATTCGTACCTGGAAACTAGAGGTTCGAACAAAGCGGTTCCTTCATTTTTGTGTGTACTATTGGCTATAATGTTGTCAATTTATTAATTGTAAGGTAAAAACGTCAAGAGTTGTAGAACAAAAACCAAAAAAAAAAAACCCAACAGAGCAGAAACAAAAAGATGGATGCAACTAATGCAACAACATCAACAGAGAAAACTTACTAAAGGCCTTGTTATACAAGACTTGACTACAACAGAGATAAGATGGTGTTAAAATGAAAGCTGTGCGAAAGCTTACAATGTATAATAATGATTATCTCTTTAGTCAGTAATGACTTTTTCAAAATAAGTTATGTTTTCCACAAAGCAATTATTAAGAATTATTTTTTATATAATCTAATTTTCTGTTTTAACGGGAGACCAACAGTGAACCATCACATGACACTCACGTAACATCTATTTTTAAGGGAAAAAAACAGAAAAATAAATCTAAAACATCTTTTGTATTCAGTTTCAAGCCCTTTATAAGGTTCAACAACAATCTAAATACTAAACCGTTATTACATGTACTTTACATTTGACATAGACTTTTTTAATTCTTTCTTCTGTTAATACCTGAGATCTGAACTAGTCAGCTCTGGCGGCAAATGTTGATCAGGGCAAAATTTCATGATTTTAAATCAACTTTAAAGGGCTTAATCCAGCGAAACATTTGTGTAGCTTATTGCAATGCTGCAGAGCAGGCATGCACAGTGCAGCACAACTCAAAATGTAAGGCGGGCCGTAATACTTTATGCAAAAACTTGTGCGGGCCAAAAGAGAATGGACAGGGGGGGGGGGAAGCTATAAAGAAAGTAATAATAATAAAAAATATTTTGTTTCATTGCTGACCACAAAGTGGGTGCTGGCAGGCCAGATGCCTGCTCACGGGCCGTATGTTGTGCAGGCCTGCTGTAGAGTGTGACTCAGAAATAATACAAGTCATCAAAAGCAAAATGTGCTCATCCCTCATCACAAGATATACTAACACCAAGTGAAAATTGTTATAAGTTATAGACAATTTCAAGCATAGAATTATTGAAAAAACATTAATAATGAAAACACAAAAAAAAAAAAAAACAAAAAAAAGTTTTTCAAACAAATCAAAAAATGTCTCAAAAAATAATTTTTTTCTTTACAATTTCAAGCATAGAATTATTAAAAAAAAATTAATAATAAAAACACAAAAAAAAAAAACAACAAAAAAAAGTTTTTCAAACAAATCAAAGAATGTCTCAAGAAATGATTTTTTTCTTTTTGCGACATGCTTTAAAAAACCCATAATTTCCCCCATAGTCATGCAGAGTAAAACAAAGATACACTTGATGTTTCAGTTAGGCTTCAGAAACCTAGTGTGTCACACGCATATATAGCAGTAGTTCACAAGTAGGTCAACATCACATAGGTAGGACAACATATTCTCATCATATTGACAGCTAAGGGACCAGTTTCATCTCGCCCTGATATCCTCCACAACAGCATTGTTTCAAAAGGGTGCTCTAAATCAGTGATGCAATGTGCCGTCAAATTTGTTGCATTTTACATTTATTTTAATTATTTAAAAAAAAATATATATATATTTTTAAGAATGTGTAAATAAGTAACAGAATTTACAAACATTTCATGTAACTAAGGCGTGAGGGTAAGGAAAATAGCAAATTTATCTGTGAGCGTATAGTTTTCCCGTCCCCAAAAAATTTCTATCGGTGACAGAGATCACATACCAATTTATTGAGAAACTTTGATTTATTTTTTAGATGGATTTGAGTACCGCCCAACACTAACAAAATCCATGTAAAATGAGATGCAAAACATAAACAGCATCACTATGTAATTTTTACCCTCTATTAAATATCTGGAGACCTGAGCACTTGTTCTGTTTTCAAAATCATTGTTATAAATCCAGAAATTAATGTAAGTCTACAAGTATAAAATGGATCAAACAGAATGTTCCAACATTACCAGCTGTCCTAGAGTAGGTGTAAATGTAGGATTAGGACACAGTCAATAAAATCTCCGCTTCACTAAAGAAAAATTCTTTAAATAGTTTCTGTCTGTCAAACAGTGGCTGCATTTTTTTAATCTGCCCAATCACTTTCCTGTTTGTACAAAAAAATTTACGTTAAGATTTACTCATTGTAACATTTTTTGATACATTAACATCAGGTAGCTTAGAGCCATTTAGTCCAATATATGAATTGGAGATTTTTTTTCAGAAACAAAGTTGAAGTTGAACTTGATAACTAGGGACACATTTTCAAGCCATACAGTTTGAGACAAAAACAAGAGATTTTTCACACATTTTATTGTAGTCACAGTGGCATTCCATTCGGAGTATATCTAAATCCCACCACCACCCCCAACAGTCTACGTTTCACCCCATATTATGGTATTTCAAATACAACTGCAGAAAACAAATCTTCAAATTTTCCAGTTGGCAGTCTGCTTATATTTACATGACTGGTTGACTCAATGTCAGATGTGTGCTCTCACCATCATTACACACCAGCCTAAGATGCAGAACGGCATGCACACAGCAAAGACATATTCATTTCACATCTTTGATGACCTACACTAAAACACAACAATTTCGCATAATTTTATTGTGAGGCTCAGAAATATGACTCAAAATAATATCAAGCCACTGATTCTGAACAAGGAATTTTTTTTTCAAACTGGAATGAGCGACTGCCTTGCAAGCTCAATGAAGTAAAATTCTTTAAAAAAAAAAAAAAAACATTTTGAAGTAATCATTCTAAAAAAAAATGTTTATTTAAACTAAACACAGGTATTATGAGCAATTCCACAGTGTTGGTCATCGTAAGGAATTTTTTTTTCAAACTGGAATGAGCGACTGCCTAGCAAGCTCAATGAAGTAAAATTCTTTAAAAAAAAAAAAAAAACATTTTGAAGTAATCATTCTAAAAAAAAATGTTTATTTAAACTAAACACAGGTATTATGAGCAATTCCACAGTGTTGGTCATCGAATCATGAGTTAGTCCAGTTGTTGTTTCAATATAACCAAAAGATAAAAACACACAAAAAAAAAACAACAGAACCTCAACCAGAGTTCTTCCATCACATCACAAACATTGGATCTTTTATATAACTGAAAACTGAAAGAAACTTTTATTTAAAAAATGTGAAAAAAAAGAGTTTGATAATAAATAAACAAGTTTATTCATGCAGACACACAAAGGGGAATGTCCTATATTGCACAAAAACATCCCCCGTAAAAACAAAACAAAAAATCTGCATAAGTTATATTATTTTAAAAAATATTAATAATAAAATACAGGAATTTTTGGATGGTATGTGTAAATTACAAATTGTAGTCGTCAGGAAATTCCACTTTAAAAAAAAGACAGCTGTTTTACATTTGATAACACTAGTTAATTTAGGTGATCACATGACCATGTCTACAAAATTTTACTTGTTCTCTCTCTCACTCTCTCTCTCCTCTCAACACTGATGCAAATAAAATATGTAGGACAATAACCGGTGCAGCCAGACAAAGGCAGTCAGACCAGTCACAGTGATGGTGATTTTTGTGGTCAAAATGAGTGAAGTGTGAAAAGTAACGATGTAGACATGAGGCTAAACAATGTTTTTACAATCACTTGGAGAGCTCGTTGGAAAGCCAGTCCAAGCCTTCATACAGTCCTGTTCCTTGCGTGGCAGTTGCACCTTGAATGTACCACTGCAATAAAAGCAAACCCATAACACATAATGAAACCTCTTAATGAATGAAATGTTATATAATCATAACAAAAAAATTATGTTATTTCGACAATAACCTAGTAATTATAATTATAATACCCCGGTAACAGAAGTTGACTTAATTAGTCGCCATAGCCTGCAGTATTATTTCTAACCCTTTAACAGTACTGATATTTAAAATCTGTTTCATTTATATTTTTAAACTATAACTTCATAACTGTTATTTTCAACAAAGAAAATTATGCATTACTGCTTTGTATTTTAATAATATTCCATTCAAGTTTTCTTTCCTACTGACAATAACTGACGAGACGTTTTTTGAATTTATGTCTTTCTGTCTGCACCTTTAATTTTTCATTTATTATATGAGATATCTTTTTTTTTCTCAAATTTTAATCATACAACACCCCCCTCCGATAATCAACGTCATTTTTGCTAAACCCATACTGGCATTAAGCAGTTGTTTACACCCCCAGCATGAAAAAAAATTTTTTTTTTAATTTAACAGCTATGAGGGAATCGGCTTGTCTTACTTTTCTGTTCCTCAAATTCTGAAGTCCAAGAGCTGTTGTTATATCTGCACATGACATGGCATTGGGGAGGTCCTGTTTGTTTGCAAACACCAAAAGTAGAGCATCTCTGAGCTCATCTTCTTGGAGCTGCAAAAGATCCCATCAGTTAAATGGTTTTTGAAACATGTCTAATGCATTATTCTAAAATTTTTAATTAAGCCTGACAGTTTTGACATTCACATTTGTTAATCCCTTTTGAAAGGGACTGTCAAGAATTGAATCGCATGTCTATGTTGCATAGGGTATGAAATGACATATGAAACACACTGTACACCAGCACACAAAACACTTGAAGCAAAATTCTTTCCAGTCATTGGTTATAAACTTTTATTTCAATACACTTTAACACGTTCTCCCATTTGTAATGTGGGTTCCGCTTACAAGCTTAGCCAAAGAACCACATATACTAATGGGATCTCTGGCAACAATGCTAACATAAACTGTCGTAACATTGATACGTTCAGCATCCGACACACTCACTCTCCCCCTGCTCTACTGATCACCTGCACACAACTACCCCCCTTAAAGATCCCCTCTCTTTATAGCATTCCTACGCTTATAGTCCGATCCATGTTCAGGCACACTAACTCTATTCTCATTCACAACAAATGGACCCTCCCACAAAACAAACTTTCAGGGATTCTAACACTTTGACAGGGAATAACTTTAATTTAGTATGAAAGCTTCATAAAATTATGTTATGAAATCAAAATTAAAGACTAATATTCATAAATATTAACTCATTCCTTACAGCAGTGCTACTTCCGTACTTTAACTTATATACCTGAGTAGCTCCGTTTTGCAAATGATTTACATTTGTAAAATACTTTTTTAACCTGCTAAATATTATTTAATGTTAATGAATTAAGAACAAATGCTCCAAAAAAACGAATAAGGTTTAATAAAAAATATAACATTAGCGGTGAAAAAATAATGAATAATGAACAATGCCCAAAAATTCGATTTTTGGCACCTCGGACGAACACATGCTAGATATAGATGCACCATACTAAAGCACACGTAGTTTTAAAGTAAAACAAGATAAAAACTTCCGGTTTTTAAATTGGAATCATGCCATCGCTGGAAGTCGCAAGGGATGCGAGATTTCATTGCTATTTTTAATTAGAATAGAGACAGGGCGCATTTTGCAGCATTCGTCAAAACCCCAAAGGACGCATTTAGCCACAACCCCTGGGAATGAGTTAAGATGGAATCCATGTTTTAGTATTTCCATCAATGTTTTAAGTACACCGTCTATAAAAAGGGTTGCAGATGATTTACTCTACATACCAACTGGTAATAAAATATATTAAAAAATAGTTCAAATGTAGCAAGAACCTCAAGTGGCTCTTTGGAACATAAAATTTTAAGTCTGCTTAAGGTAAAACTGAGAGCTATCTTGGAGCAACAGTATATAGTTTACATTTATTTAAAAATTACAGATAATTTGACTTAAAATTAAGGTATTTGTAACGGACTATGTTTTCACATGAAAACAGAGAGGTAGCATGAGTGAACAGTGAATGGTGTTGACCATGTTTTGTCCACGGGGACAATGAATTGTAGTTTGAGAGGACAATGTGAGCTCCACGTTTTTGGAGAGTAAAATTATGTTTTTGTCAGAGCGGTTGTTTTCCACGCTTTGCTGGTAATAAAGTATGAGTTGACTGAGATAAGGAGAGCTGAGCGCAAGGAGAGTCAGAGTTAGTCGGAGTTGAGTTAGATTGTGTAAACTGTGATTTAATAAAGTACTGTCAGTTTAACCAGGATTCAGTATTCTTATTTGCGTGACTGGATAATACGAGGAAGAACGATGAAGTCTTAGCCGGCATTCTGAATTACTAACTTAAAAAAAGTAACCATGCTACTGACATAACCCACAGCCTAAGAAATAAGTTACAATGATAATGATGTCAGAGCATGTGTGTTACAGTATTTCAAGGTCCAACACACAAATTATGACTGACAGTGATTTTCCATATAAACATTACCATTTTTGTCAGTTCATCCTTTGATTCCGCTAACCTTTCTCTGTCATTGCTGTCAACTACAAATATGAGGCCCTGAAAAAAAAAACACACAAAAATTATGTAAGTTGCTCCATTAAAATAAGTTATTGATTCACAATACTTGGGGATTTAATATGATCAGAGAACATTGAAGAGGTTAAGTTCTGGATGTTGCGTCAGAAGTTATTATCTTACCTGTGTATTCTGGAAATAATGCCTCCACAAAGGTCTAATTTTATCTTGACCACCAACATCCCACACAGTAAAGCTTATGTTTTTGTATTCTACCGACTCAACATTAAAACCTGTAGAAGACAAATTAAATTGTGTATATTGTATTGAATGATGATAAAGTTCTGTAACCTTTAAGTATCACAAATAGTCTTAACTCTCAAAGTATGTTATATTGACTTTTCTGTAGTGAGAGACTGGTGGATTATATTATATTTTTTTCTCACCTTTTTTATATACCAATGTTATTTTAACATGCAACTGTAATTTCATGGATAAATTTGATAAAAATATCAATTTTAAGTGTAAATTTTGTTTTCTAATTTTGTAAAAATTTAGTCCGTGCACCGTGTTTTTGTTTTGTCCATGACACGATTTTTGTTAGCCATATTGTCAATCCAGTCAGGCTTCACAAAATGCCGGTAGCACAAAATGATACCCCAAAAAAACCGGAAAAAAAAAAAAAAACCCCAAAAAAAAAAAAAAAAAAAAAAAAGGCTCAACATTTATCTTCAAAGGACTTTTTAAAATTATATTTCAAGTCAAGAAAAGTTTATCAAGATTATTAATATCAGGTTTATAAAACAGAGAAAAAAACTTCTGTTTCCTTAGTTAAATATCTGATTCTCTGGTTAACAGAAATTGTCATAGTTCATAAACAATATTGGTACCCAGTGTGGCATATTTTATTTTATTTTATTAAATAGGTTAAAATTGTTTATCTTCACTTGATGATAATAATAATAATAATAATAGTATTTCTCTCATGAAACACCTGCCTTGTTTTCTTATAGCTTTTTTTTTTTTTTTTAAAGAAAAGAACAAACTTTTTGAAATTTTAAACTTATGAATGCATTTGTAAAGTGGAATAATTAATAAAAATGTTGGTAAAATTGATTGAAAGTTTTATATGTATTGTTAAAATGGATACCATTCATGCATATAACAAAGATTTTAACTTAGGCCTCAATACTTATTTTTTTTTTTTTGCTTTCACCTGTTTTTGAAATCTTGACATTTGTGTAAAATTTTAGCACACCTAAAATGCTAATCTTTTGGCCATAAATCAATAATAATTAATAAAAATTTTGGTAAAATTGATTGAAAGTTTTATATGTATTTTTAAAATGTATTTCATTCATGCATATAACAAAGATTTTAACTTAGGCCTCAATACTTATTTTTTTTTTTTTTTTGCTTTCACCTGTTTTTGAAATCTTGACATTTGTGTAAAATTTTAGCACACCTAAAATGCTAATCTTTTGGCCATAAATCAAAGCCATAATTAACAGTGAACTAATAATTGGTATCAAATAATAGATCATCCAATAATATGTAACATGTAATTACTATGTTCTTCATTTAACAAGCAGCAAGATTGTAAAAGTACCCAATGAGATAAAAAAAATGCTTTAAAAAATGTTAACATTACATCAAGTTTCATTCACCAAATTTAAGTATATTAAGTAAAATGGATATTAGAACGAAATTGTAAAAATATATTACCTATTGTTGGAATGGTGGTAACAATTTCGCCCAGCTTCAGTTTATATAAAATTGTTGTTTTTCCTGCTGCATCCAGACCAACTGTGTTGAGAATTTAAAGACTAAGATCAATTTACATTATTTAACTACATTTCTAAAAAGCATAACATAAAAAACATCATTTAACATCCTGAGAAAGTACTGGATTTTGAAAGCAATCTAAAAATGTATAGTTAAGTGAAATTACCAATAAAATTATAAATTATTTTAATTTTAATCTTAGTTAATTTTAAGGGCAGTTTCATCAACCTCCTCTTGTGTTCTGATGACCCACGCTTGAAAAAAAAATAATAAGCAGAGAATGATAAGACCATGAAACAATGTTATGATTGAAATGTTCTGAAAAATAACAAAATAGCCTATGCTTCCAGCAATGATACTTCAGCAGCAGTTACTAGGGGTGTGCCGGAATCCGGTTCCGCCGGATTTTGCACTATCCGGTGAAATCCGGTTCCGCCGGATTTACATGTATCCGGAACAACCGGATTCCGGAATATACCGGATTTCGGAATTTGCCTGATTTTGTGACTCACCGGATCATAATCTGAAATAAAAGTAATTCTCTTTCCCGAATTCCACACGATCACGATATATTAATCGATTGTTTCGAGCGTTGAGCTTGTTTAATGTTTAATATTCCGTACATACCAGAGGCTAGAGTCAGCACCGCTAATAGTGGCCAATAGTGTAGGGACTTTGATAAGAAAATTTAAACTTTTTGTAAAAATAAACCAATGGCATAGTTGAAAAGATGTAATTTTTTAAAGAATTATAACACCAAAATCATATTTTTAGCTGTTGTAGTTTTAAAGTTATGAATTTTTAAAGTACGACTTGGTTTGTCATTTTTTAACATGGACTGCATCTCCACATTCTGTGATCTCATTCCGCCAATCCCGTCATGCGCAATGACTATATAGTTTATATAAGGCAACGCATTCCCTGCCTTATCACTAAAATACTGTTTAGACTTAGTTTAAACTTTCAACTTTGGCACATGAATAATTAATTAAAGCTTTCCCTGACCAATGGTTTAATAGTTTTTGCACACGGCAAACTCTTATGAATGAAACTCTGAGGTAGTACTACGATACAGTTATGCAAGTGGCTGTGAATGGTTGCCAATGACAACGTGTTGCACACGGTAAATTCTGATCATTTATAATATGGATTCTACCGGGTTGTTAAAGCTCAAATTAAAACATTCCAGTTTAAATGTCTTTAAATGCATTCTGAAACACAAGTTATCAATTATTTTGATGTAAATAGTGATAATATATTAATATTTCCTAAGTATCGTCAACTTCCGCCATTAAAAAGGGGGGCGTGGCCAACCCCATGGCGAAATTAGGTTGAGCGAGCTGCATGACCTGCTGCGAACGCGTAGAAACATGGCGTCTCTCGTAAGACACTTATCCAAATGGAACGGAACTCAAATATATATCGAAAGTACTAATTTAATAATAAATAGACACACACATCGGAAAATTAAAAACTCAGATTTTTTGGCGCCGATTGCGAATTCCCATACACAAAAAGTAGTAGTCCACCTTGACTTACCGAAGTATCTACCAATAGTACCAAAATCCGGAATCCGGGAGAAACCGGAATATTCCGGAATCCGGATTAATCCGGATCCGGTTGGAAAAAACGGATCCGGCACACCCCTAGCAGTTACCTTAATGATTGAACTTACTTTGATAAAACTTTAAAAGTTTTTGGTCTTAAGCGATCTATAATAAAAGTATTTGATATATTTAATTGTTTGATCCATTTGAAAATAAAAGTTTGAAGTTCATCTATTTTTAGAAAGGACACAAAGTAACGTCTTTCTCATTCTCGCGCCATGCCTAGTAACGGCCTTAAATCTAAACAAATGCAATTTACCAAAACTTGGTGTAAACTCAAGACACTGACAACAAAGCTTGGTAACATAGATGAGAACCAACCACAGTTCCGCTTGTAGTTATTTCCACAGAAACAAGACAAACAAACTTGCTGGCTTAACACCTTCAGAGCTCTGCTCAGTGCTGGAGTTAGAAGGTGCTGAGGCAGCCCTTCTTTACTTTTTGGAGATATTTAAAAGCAGTGCCCAGCAGATGTGGATAGAACCCAGCAGATGCAGCCATACCCTTGTCATTGTGAGGGCCATAAAGAACAACTACTAGCTCTGACCCAAAAACGTATTAGTTTTATGGCAGTGTCTTTTTCGGCGACCGGACAAATAGTGCTGGATATATTCTTCCGGGGGCATGTCACGTGACCGCCGGACAACTATTATGTGTTATTATTCCGGCAGACATGTCAATTGAAAAGAGGTCGCCAGCAAAATAGTTACATTGCATATAATGTTCCAATATTGTGTATGTATATTAGTCAGCCGATCCCTAGATAATAATAAATACTAAATATCGTAATATTTTCAAATGCTCTGAGATACATAAAGTGTATCATAAGCTTTTGACTTTGAATTAATACTATTATCATACTAGTAGGCCTACATAACTCTCTATTAGTCTATTTGAATCCGACTCTTCAAAAAAAAAAAAAAAAGTCTGTTATCTTGGTTTAATTCAGAGGCATAGCTAGATTGTTTGGTGCCCGGAGACAAGATTCATTTTAAGGCACCACCCTCTTTCCTTTCTTTTTTCAACTCTGAAACCCATTATTTTCATAAATAAAATAATATAAAAGCACATTTTGGCGTCCCTAACTAGCCTGGCACCCAGTGACATCTCCCCCTCCCCCCCCCCTGCTATGCCTCTGGTTTAAATGTCTTATAAAGCTCTACCTAGTAGCCCAAATTTAAAATATGAACCAAACAAAGTAAGACCAATACCTGCTAGTTGACTTTCAATAGACCTACGTCAAAAAAGTGTTATTTTAGGCTATTAATATTGTGTGAGAAGTAGGCTACACCAGCAGCACACTATATTGGCCCTATATTCTATATTAAGATGTATGGTCTTATTTCTTTGTGAACTATTGACCTCCCCGCTTTAATTATTTATCACCCTCACTTTCATTTTTATCCTTTCTCTCTCTCTCAGTATTCATTCCTTCTTGTATGCATCGCTTCTGCCCAGCCCTATTTGTTGAAATAAAGTAAACTCGTCGCCCACATGCATCTCCGAAGCCATTTTGCTGATCGACTATTAGCGGTCACGTGACAAGGCTGACATAAAATATCTCGTGCAACTTTGTTAGGGCGGTCATGTGACGTGGTCGCCGGGCGCGTAACTGGAGAACTTATTTTGCGCATAACTAGAGAACTTATTTTGCGCGTAACTGGAGAACTTATTTTGCAGTCGTCGGACATGTAGACATAGTTTTAGTAATTACTAGACATGGACTTATGTAACTTAGCGGTGTATCACTAAATCACTACTAAATTACCAAATCTTTAAAATAGTGTCACTAGTCACAAAGGAATAATTTACTATGACAAATCTGAGATCTGGAATGATGCTTTTTTTTTTTTTTTTTTTTTTTACTAGGCGTAACTAGGCTTGGGCAGGCAAGTTAATGCTTGATTCCCTTCCCAAAGAGGTTGCAATGCAGCTCTACCTAATAATTAAGAATAAATTCTAACTGCAGAAATATCACGGTAACTCATTATTATTGACTAGACTTGAGAAAAGTAGACTACAACTAATTTATTTAGGTCTACTAAAAAAGTTTAATCCGATGACAGTCGACACCGATGACAATGACAGGAAGTGAAAACTTACCCATTAGGATTCTCATGTTCCTTTTGCCGAAAAGGCGGTTAAACAGTGATGAAAGGGACAAACCCATCTTTAAGTTGCCTCAAGAACTTTCGGTGTTTAGTATTTTCACTTACTTAAAGATAGATAAAGTAGAAAATGGTGAGATTTAGTGGTAAAACCTATAATGCCACGTCAATTCTTCCAGCCCCCAACACACTGACGTCACAATAATTCACGTTCTACTCTCTAACAAAATGTTTAACTAAAATCGAAGATAAAAGAGTCAGATCGGGAAATTAAACGAAAGAAAGCTATACCATCAAATAATTTGTTAAATGCTCACTTATTGGCAGGCGTAATACCATGTAACTGGGAATGGGAACTTTCTGATAATTGAAACACGTGTACGATAGAAAAAATCTTATTATTATAAAAAAAATGTATGCATTATTAGTCGTACAATTATATATAAAGTAGGGCGTTGCTCGGTGTTCGAGGCGCTAATCAGTGGGTGAGTGGCATATCTTGAGTTTGTGTCCCCTGCCCTGGGCGGTCCCTCCTCGCAACATACACTAAGGGGCCCTCCATAGTGTACGTCGCGCTGTTTTTGACCATTTTTACCCCCTCCCCCTTTCCTGTCACAAATCTCGCCCCCCCCCTCAAAGTACGTCACACTTTCGAACAAATTTTGTTAAAAATTAACACCTAATTAAAATTTAATCTAAAACACACTTCACTATTAATAATTAAAATGTATTAAACTATAAAATTTCCAATTAAAAGAACTATCCCATTATTAAAATTACTTTAATAGTAGAATATTAATTGTCAACAGTTGTCACAGTTATTCATTGAAGCAGTAATTCAATCTAGATTGAATTTGAAAACAAAAATTGCAAAAATTAGACTAGACAATTATATAATACACATCATTTATCTGCTGCTTTTTCATTTACAAAAGGTGAGATCACGTTTTAGAAAATTTCCGATTATGCAATCTTTTTACACAGGATAAGAAGTAAATTAGTGAAACTTGACCTCACCCAGTGATTAAATAATAAAAAGGAAACAAAACAATTTAACTAAAAAATACTAGATTAGCAAATTATGTGACAAACTCTTGTGCTATATTGAATATGTTTATTATGGGCCTGTGAATTATGTTTAATTCAAAAATATTCACTGGACATCATCCATCCATGGGGAAGTGAAGTGTCATCCATAGTTACGACTGGCATCAATCTTTCACCATCATCGTTTCCTGGAAGGATAATTGCAGACAGATCAACTTCATCCTCATATAGCCACTCAACATCCTCTGAATGTGCATTTTCTCTCCTGGCAATAACTGCCATGAGTTCCCTTTGCCTTCTAGCAGCGATTCTCAAAGGACTGATCCGTTTTATCTGAGTTGATTCTGGAACAGTT
>CAXITT010000021.1:2570535-2585353 GCA_964033795.1 Lymnaea stagnalis | reverse complement strand
ATATATATAAATAAATATATAAAGAGATATATATATATATATATATATATATATATATATATATATATATATATATATATGTATATATAATTTATATATATATATATATACATACATACATAGGGGGCATAAGAATTTTAGAAAGGCTTAGGTGGGACATAGCATAAAAAATGTAGGAAATACTGCTCTAAATACAATTAACGTGAGGAGTTTTCTCCCCTTGTTTTTAAAAATCTCTGAATCAATATTTGGTATATGATTTGTTTCGTGAGTTTTTGTTTTTCATAAAAATATATATATATATGCTAAATCTATATATAGTAAAACTATGTCATTTAATGACAAGTATAAATAAACTGTCACAATAAAAATAAAAATGTGATGATAATAAAACGCAATACAAAAATTGAGTCTCGCTATTAAATATAACCGGATTTCAAGCTGATAATATTGAAGTTCGATAACCAATTCTTAAGATTTTGTTCACTATTTTTTTTTATTGATTTGGCAAAATTTAATAAAAAAAATTGTACAAAATAATTAGTGCCCGTTTGTCATTGTTTTTAGTTTAAATTATTTTAGATTATTTTTTTTAAAAAAAACTTTAATTCATTTAAAAAAAAAAAAAAACTTAAAAAACATTTTTTACCAGATGTGGCTCTACTGATAAGGACCTACAAAAAATAATTACAAATCTACAATTGAGTCATTTGTTGCAACTGCTGTCTCGCGTTTTATTACGGGTTGTGGCATATCATTTCACCAACAGCAGATCATTATTATAATTTGCTTTATAGTTAGGTGACTGACCGCAAAAAAAAAAAAAAAAAAAAAAAAATTATTAAAATGAACCAACCCGTAATGACTTTCGAGTTTTACACGTTGCACAGTACGCCTCTTGTCGTCTGTATCGCTCGCATGCGGTTACCGGAAATTTGATCGAAAGAAATGTCGTCGATGGTAAATTGATAGACGGAAATTTGATCGAATGGAAATTTGGTCAAATCTTTTTTTCAGTTCACACGTTAAAATTTTCGTCAAATTTCCTTTTGAACGCACTATAATACTACATAGTAAAAAAATAATGCGTTCAAAAATAAATTTGAAGTAAAATTTTAACATAAAAACTGAAAAAAAAGGTTCCGACCAAATTTCCGTTACATCCTATTACCGTCGATCGAGTTACCGTCGACGAAATTTCTTTCGATCAAATTTCCGGATACCTAACATGCGAAATGGTTGACCACAACAGCTACAAAGAAGACTCTTGGTTTTTTTTTTTTTAGTAAACCATGTAGCCTATAGCTAGCCACCTTATACAAGCGTCTGTGTCTGCCACTTCGGCTAGCAATGAAGCCGTGCTAAAAAGCTTCACTTCTGGCGAGTATTGGAATGATGGTGTGAGCAGGCACAATCTCCGTTGGTGCACGATGTTCATCTAGAATCTAGATCGTCTCAAAAGCCAGCTGCATTGTCTCAACTGATCTCCTACAAATGTACAGTGTGTCCCCCCCCCCCCCAACCCTCTAGCTTATATGTAGCCCTCATGATACGATGACCCACCACACAAGCGTATCCTACGGTTATCGACTTGCTACATTGTTAGATTATTAGAGACAACATCCTCACTCATATAGCCGCTTACCCAGGGCGCCCATTTCATGTCTCTTACCCGCTTAAAATATCCAACAGGCTTAGCTTGTTCTATCGCATACATTTAATTAACAAGTTAGCTTAAATACTTAATTAAAGCTAAATTAATTATGATTTTTTGAAAGTTTTTTTTTTTTTTTCTGTTACTTGTTGGTATGAGTGGGAAAGGTGGTTACGTTGTAGGCAATGTTCCCCTCTAAGGTTTGTTGGTTCGTGTGCAAAATCATAAATTTGTGTGCAAATTTTTACAGCGTCAATTTTTTTGTGCGCAAATTTTACAGCCTACAGACACAAACACACCCTTAAGTGGAAATTAGCTGCGCGGTACGCGCAGCTTAAGGGGAACATTGGTTGTAGGAGTGATTAAATGTGTATATATTAAATAAAATGTGGGTATATTAAATGAAATATGTATATCAAATACAATGTATATATAATATATATATATATATATATATATATATATAAGTACATAAATGAGTTATAAACAACAAATACTGATAACTTTTGTAGATAATTCTAATATAGTACCGGTAAATTGAAGTATTGCTTTCAACAATTATATTATTATGTTATTATTATTATCAAAAAGTGTAGGCAGATTTAACTTATAGTAGGCCTATAGTTTTATTATTTTATCCAGTTGAAGTTGGTACTAAAATGTCCATTTATACTATAGGCCTATAAACTAATATACAGGCCCTAATTATAATATATTTTTCTTAAAAACTAACATGTTCATTTATACAAACTAATATCTAATTATAATAATGTTCACTTACATTTGATACTGAAATATCCTATATATATTCACTCACATATCACTGTGCTGCAATGCTCAAGATTTTTTTTTTTAGTTGTGGATTTGCTTTTAAAAAAGACTGGTAGCCCTGAATATAATTATTATTATTATTTTGGGAGAAATGAAAAAAAAATAATTAAAAAGAAAAATAATTTAAATAAGAAAAAGCATATTTTATTCACGCATAGGCCTATGTATATATATATATATATATATATATATATATATATATATATATATATATATATATATTAACAATAACGAAAATAAAGTATATTTCGTGGCTTTATTTAGTAAAAGTCATATTTAGCTATGTTTCCTTTAAATATTATATTTTTATATCATTTTATAATAAAGTTATAGGCATATAATATCAACAAAAGCAAAATTAGGGTCCCGAATTGTGGAGGAGAATTACATACTATAGTCATAGTGAAAAAATTGTTTTGAGGTCCTTACTAGAAATTTCATAACTTTTGAACCACTTGAGCTATAAAGTTGATCTTGGTGTTTTTGTAATTTGTTCTCTGTGCTATATACATCTGTAGTATTATATATATATATTTTAAAATGTTTTGAAATGTTCATGAAAGTGCCCATATTATCTTATCAATAAGACAATAACCTAACTAGCACTTCAAACCAGAACAACATGATTTTTACATAACCGACTCTCAAGTGGTAGATTACCGTTAGGGCACCAGGTTTACCCATGACTCATGGCATGTCTTATCATCTTTTGACCAGTGCCCCGAGTCTTTCTTTCAGATCAATTTCAATAACTAGCTTGCAGTACTTTTTGTAGAAATTAAGTTGGCAGTACTGTCGTTTCGATTAGGAAGGGAGCACATATTGAGATTCTTACATGTATGCATATTTTGTTTTGTCAAATTTTCAGCCCACCCTCAGTGCTCGATGTTACATTTTATAAAGGATTTATATACAAAAAATTATTTTAAGTGATTGTTTAGTTTAACTTTGCTTCTGTTTGTGGCTGGCTGGCCAAAACAATGGGGGTGGGGGGGGGGGGGGGGGGGGGGGATGGGAGGGGACCGTTGTGAAAAGGAAGCAGGACACACCAGAAGCAAAATATATATAAGAGATTAAACAAATGAAAGTTCCTATCATTGATTTGAAAACACCTTTTAAGGCTTCTTGTCCTTCAAAAGCGTCATCAGTGACAAATGACCAAATAATTAAAATTATTAAATAAAAATAACAGCAAAAAAACTTCCATACAGATGTATTGAAGATTTTACATATTTATTAATTTTTTTTTCATATCTTGACAAATAAAATAAGAAACAAAATCAGTCACGTGACCAGTAGACATTTGCAATAAAGCAAACAATTTTTAACCCTAAACATGTTTGAAAAATGCTTTTGAAGAGATAGTAATAACCAGGGACTGTTGATAGATTTTTTAAAAGTATTTTTCGTAATCACACTACAAAATCAATCTTTATTGTTGAGCTTAAACATAGTTGGCCAGAGCAGAATTAAGTCCAACTACGTCTAATTCTTAGGCCTTTACTCTGATTTAAAAAAACCAAAAAGAATTATTTATTTTAAAAAATATAGTTTTGAAAGCCTTAGAAAACAATCAATATCAAATGATAAACAGATATTTATGTGGCAAATAATAATTAGAATTTCTACACCGAAGTTAGATTTCTCTTATTCAGGAATAATTTAAAAATAACAATGCTTAACATATAAGAATATCAGTGTGCTATCAAGACAAAATCATGCATTCATCTATTTAGGCTTTTCAAGTTCTCACCAGGAGAAACAATATGAGGCATTTAAGCAAAAATTCATAAGAGCATTAATTCCATTCTGGCATTATGTCATCAAATTGAAATTGACAAAGCTCAAAATAAACTGAATAATAAATAATAGGAGATGTAAGCTATACAATCAAAATATTTTTTTCTTACAAAATTCTTTATTGTTGAGAAATGGCAAAGGTGATGCACAGATGAGCAATATCAAAAACAGTTTATGAATGTGATTTTAAAAAAAAAAATTATAATTATAAAGCACGTTTAAACATTCGATATAAATTACAATTTTCATTGATAACTTAATTTAAAATTATGATGAAATGATGTCTTAATCTAGCTCTTCAGTGGCTTGGACAAAAATGATTTTAAATGCAATTTTAAAGCAGTCCCCCCTACTTTGGATACTGACAAAAAAAGTTGTTCACATAATGAATGTAGCTTCTTAATAATTTCATTTTTAATTTGAGAAAATAAATTTCTAAAATTGAATACCAAAATTAGATAAAAGGTGGAGAAAATTTTAGGCTAGATATTTAAGAGTCTTATAGCTGGCTGGAAAGATTAACTGACCAAATCAAGCTCAGTGATCTTACTGGCACAATTAGGAAATAGAGGTGAGGTGTATGGATTCCAAATAATATATATTTCTCTCTCCCCCCTCCCTCTTTCTCTCTGTCTCTCCCTGTCTGTCTCTTTCTCTGCCTCTCTCTCTCTCTCTCTCTCTCTCTCTATCTATCTATCTCTCTCAGCTGCTCAATGGGCATGTGGAGCATTGGCTTCCCTTTCTGAATGCACTCCGGCTAGTTTTGCTAATGGTTCACCATCTTAGTCATCTAACAAGTTAAAGATATTATTTATTTTATAATTTTTCATTAACTAAATTTGCAGAGGGCAAAAAAAAAGAAGGAGGGGGGGGGGGGGCGATTATTTTAAAAATAATCTTTAAATACTTGTATAAATTAAATGACATTAGATACCGGTAATCGATGTGTTTAAGTTTAAGCTTTTTTAATGGGAAGTACAGTATTCTGAATAGGAGAATATGGACAATGGGCTTAAAGCAAATAAGAGAATTTTAATTTATAATAGATTAATAAATATTTCATTTATGAGCCTTATTCTAACAAGAAAACAATATTTCAAACAGCTAGAAAGTATCAATTGAAAAAACAACAACATAGAATGCTTGGTCCTTTAAAAAAAAGAGGAATGTTTAATAATTATTGCCATTAGCAACCTTTTGGGTGATAGAGTGACAATTGGCAGTGATGGGAAGTGAATATTATCAATATGCTTTCTCTCTCTCATTAAAACAACTAAACAGTCCCATTTAAATTTTCACCATGTTTGTTGTATTTTTAACAAAAATGTTACAATGAGACAAAAAGAATAACCTAAAACAAACACAACAAAATGGTTTCATTAGGACTTAGACCTACACATCATATATGTTAAATGAATGACAGATAATAATAAATGCAGTTCACAAAATTGAAATGGCAGGCCACTGTTGATCTTTAAAGCTAAATAAAGAGCAAATAATTAAAAATTAATCATGTGCTTCTTTATTTATTCTTGACGTACTCAGCCTAGAACAGCTACAGAAGTAATTACTCTCATTGACAGTTATCTAAAATTGGGAAACAATTTTTACAATCATTTAAATGCCTTTGCAAAATATTAAAGTAAAGAAATAGTTCGATGAATCTTATTGTTGGGCTAAAATTTTGCTAAAAATCGTTTATTTGCCCTCAATGTCATTTTTCATACAAATAAATACAAGGAATTTTTAAAAAAAAAGTTTTGTTGGCCTATTTTAAATTTGATTAAAAATGTATATCTCATTAATTAATAATATTATTGTCCTGTATTTTGATTCAAGCTTCAAAATTCCTTGTTTTACTATTTCATTCTTTTTTTCAGTAATTTGTGCATTGGAGTCATGTATTTCAAGTCACAGTTGGTCAATAATATTTAATTTGATTATGGTTCTAGGTTTCTGATTTTTATTTCACTCTGCAATGTCAGTGTGACTCCTCATATCTCCTAATTCTTTTCCTGAAGTTCCAAAGGAACAAATTCTTAGCATGGCAGTCAGTATTTCAATTTAGATGCTTCCTTTTTTCAAATTTAGTTAAATTTAAGAAAATTAGCAGTAGCACAGGTCATATGATTTGTAACAGCTGCCATTAACACATGTTTACATAGGCTTTCTACTTTATACATTTAAAGTTTCAGCGTGTGACAAATCTTAACCTGGTACCTTAACCTAAAAGTGCCTTAGGCTTGTTACCTTAACCTAAAAGTGCCTTAAGCTTGTTACTTTAACTTGAAAGTGCCTTAGGCTTGTTACCTTAACCTAAAAGTGCCTTAAGCTTGTTACCTTAACCTAAAAAGTGCCTTAGGCCTGTTTCCTTAACGACACCTGTTCATCTTCACTTTAAAAAATATATTTAAAAAAATTTGGATAACATTTTATAAAACTGACTTTTTCTCTGGGGATTCATTATTTTTTAATATTTTGTGTATATACATATATACATATATATATATATATATATACATATATATATATATATATATGTATATATATATGTATATATATATATGTATATATATATGTATATATATATGTATATGTATATATTTATATATATACATGTATATATATACACATATATAAACATGTATATATATACACACATATATATACACATATATATACACACATATATATACACATATATACACACACACACACACATACACACACACACACACACACATATATATATATTTCTAAGAATTCTCTGAGATTGTTCATTTGTCCTTAGTGGATAAAACTTGCTATTCATCATCAAAGGTATTTCCTGTACTAAAAACATGTCATTCTATTTACATATTTATCAAGTTTTCAAAATCAATTCCGCTAATAAATAACACATCAAGGAGCAATAATACAAAGTCATGAAATAAAATTTTCCTTGTTAAAAAAAGAAAAGTGCACAAGAAGAAAAGGGCTACCATAGATTGTATAGCAATTTAATTTTATATGAAAAGGAACAATGGATAAATTGATGTGACA
Organism: Lymnaea stagnalis; assembly: GCA_964033795.1. NCBI lineage: Eukaryota > Metazoa > Mollusca > Gastropoda > Lymnaeidae > Lymnaea > Lymnaea stagnalis. The sequence goes on along the minus strand of CAXITT010000021.1, from coordinate 2,578,026 downwards.
TTTTACATACATGTTTTATCCACACATTTTTTTACACATTTACACAAATATTTTGTACATATGCACATTTTTTGTTGTACTAAATACAATGTCTAAGATTTATATACCAAAATTAGTTTGTTATGACAAATAATTTAACATGAATTGCATCTAAACTAGGATAAAATAAATTTTGTTAAATGATTGAAGAATTCCAGTGAATGAATTTGCATCGACGATTATTGTACTTGTGTATATAAAATCAAGGTCTAACAATTTCTTGTGAGATTGAAGTATTCTCTATGGTCTGTTGATACAATTTAGCTTAAAAATTGGTCTCAATGTTGTATGTGCAAATGAAATACAACAAAACATAGAATAAAGTAAGCAATTGCAATTTGTATATCAATCAAATGTCAAAGCTTACATATCCTTGATTAAAATTATAGTTCTCGGTGGTGGAAAAATAATTCTGCTACAATATTATACCAGAACTATTTTTTTTTTCATCATTTACTAAACGCAGGAGAGGCAGAGGCCCAAGGATTAGTTTTGAAAATATTTTATTTTTTTTCCAGTGCTCCTTTATCAAAACTTTTTTGTGCATGTAGTATTGGATATATTTTTTATGTGTCTCATTTTGTTGCTACTGTGGTTTTGATGGGGTAATAAATGAGGTACTGTGTTCAAGCTGTGTGAAGGAAGTCATTGAACAAGGTATGTTGAAGCTTGAAGCAAAAGAATGGGACATTAAAAAGTGAACGATTCATGAGCTGCTGACACATAATTAAGTTTTTGATGCATTTCTATTTCTTTGCGGATTCTTGTTTTGTCTTGTCTGATGAAGCAGGCTTTCAGCCTAAACGTTCTATTTTTATCACCCTGTTCTTTCAATTCAAGCTTCAGCATACCTTGCTGAATGGTTTCCCTTTGTGGGGATAATGTGTTAATTTTGGAGAAAAAAAACAAAACATTTAAGTAAAGTAAGATTTTAAAAAAATTAAAATTACTAAGTCTTTGAAAATTAGGTAGGATTATTATTATAATTTATTATTTTTTTGTAGCTAGGTTTGTTGAATTTTACAACATGTTTTCAATGAGAATAATGTAGAAATTTTGTTTAGTTATAACAGTAATGGTATTCAAAACTTTGTCAAAGGGGCCGAGCTATTACTGTTGGGATCATGCATTGGAGTGTCACACTCTTTAGACAACCTGAAGTAATACAGCCATCCTAAGTCTTACATGTCAATATTCACCAGTGTAACACACATAGTCAATAAGTTTAGGCATTCAAATATATACTTAATATGAAAAACATCGGTAACATTATACAACAGTGACTAACTGGTGATAATTTTAACAATGGTTTGATTTGTCATTATCTACTCTTGCTTCAATAGAAATGTATTGAACCACCTGTGATGAAATAAAATATCTTTAAATCTAAATGAAAATTAGCCATTATGCCCCATCTAGCATAATATGAATTTCCATTAAATTTTTTAAATTTATATTCTCACCCTTCATTAACACTCTCCTTCTATTGAAAAAAAAAAATAAAATAACTGCAGGCAGTGGTATAACTAGGACCTTTAGCAATATGGCAGCCAAAGAAATGCTAACTTGCCTTTTTGGGCCCAAGCATGGTGTTTCTATTCCAGCTGTACAGAGAGCCTCTTAAACGTCTGCCAAGACATTCAGCCGCTCATTTACCCCTCCTAATAATGGACTGCACCCCAGGGCTTATCCTATCATTAAGCCAACTAGGCAGATGCTTAGTGCAATGACCTCAGAGGGCAACAATTTGCAATGCTGTTAGCTTTGCATGGGGTTAAAACATTTTACCTACCCCCCCCCCTACTTTTTTAAAATAAAAATTGTTGCACCCATAGCGATTGTTACTAAAAATCATAAATTAATTTAAATTTAAATTTTATTTGTCAAATAATTTCACCCAAAGGACATTCATTTTCTAGAGTTGTTTTGTTTCGAGTTGTTACTTCCCCTTGCACAATTCAAATAATGCCCGGCGAACAACGAATAGGCGTAATCCGATACCCTATTTTTAAGATAGTTGATAAGTGTATAATCCGAGACAGTGCAATGAACAGAAACGGTATCAACATACGCAACTATGGTTCTCATTTCTGTACATTATTAACTGTTTGTCCATGGAGTCGTCTGTTGTTTGTTTTTTTTCAATCGGAGATGGGCTTCAAATCTGTGTGTGACCCGGATACCAAGCCAGCGCTAGAATTACACTCTTGTATTTCTGGGCTCTCGTGTGAGGTGATTACACTCGAATCACTGAGGGTTCCTCGGGGGCTAAGCAGCTTTGGCGCGACGAGCCCACCTCAGAGTGACGCTAGGGAATCCCTGTCGTCCGTTTCTGTCTCAGTTGTCGTCCCTGGCATGTTGATTCTGGGCTGGACGTTCAGACGTAAGTGCTCAGAACTCGGCGCTGAGGAGAAGATAGAATTGATCAAATATGATACACAAAATATACAGGATTAGTATGGAAGACGCGCTTTGTGAGATGTTCTAAATTAAACTCCGGAAAGACCCATACAGAGTGGCCTACCAAGGGGTGGGTGAAGGGGGGGGGGTAACCGCCCCGGGCGGCATTTTTGGGTTTTATAAATAAAATTATCTCCATGATGTGTGTAGGCAAGTTTAAGAGTGTCCCCCCCCCCCTTCTAACACACAGGTGGCATCCTGTCAAGGTAAGCCACCTTATGTACGTATGACTTTATAAATTAGTCAAAATGTACTTGGGATTGTTAGGTTACCGACAGAACAGTAACATCAAAATCTAAAAAGAAATCTTAAAGAAGGGACTAACAAACCAATCGTTAGTGGCCAGTTTCAACATCAAAATGTAACAAGAAATCTTAAAGAAGGGACTAACAAACCAACCGTTAGTGGTCAGTTTCAACATCAAAATGTAACAAGAAATCTTAAAGAAGGGACTAACAAACCAACCGCTAGTGGCCAGTTTCAACATCAAAACGTAACAACAAATCTTAAAGAAGGGACTAACAAGCCAACCGTTAGTGGTCAGTTTCACAGCGCTGGTTAATAACCTCTAGATCTATAACCAAAAAAAAAAAAAAAAAAAGGAGGGGGGGGAGGAAAATTTTTTAAAAAAAAAACTGCGACTATTCGGACCCGGGTATCAGAGGTGAGAGTTTAATGTTAATTTTTAAAAAAATATTTAAATATCCGCTATTCGCACCCGGGTCCCTTTAGACCCAATGCCATTCGGATGTCTTTTGGGGTAGTTTATTTTTAAACTTAAGAAGTAAGTTTACAAAGCTGTAGTCCGTTCAATTATCTTTCATTTTATACCAAATCTTGTCTTACAACCGAACAAAAATATTTTTTTTTTTTTTTAAAATCCCAAACCCCTCATTTCTGGGACCACTTCGTAATAAAAAAAAAAAAAAATTAACATCATTTCCCAAATAAACTTAAGAATTAAGTTTACAAAGCTTTAGTCCGTTCAATTATCTTTCATTTTATACCAAATCTTGTCTTACAACCGAACAAAAATATTTTTTTTTTTTTTAAAATCCCAAACCCCTCATTTCTGGGACCACTTCGTAATAAAAAAAAAAAAAAATTCACATCATTTCCCAAATCTCAAGGATGCATTTCAATTACATTTCAACACGCATTGAAGTTCCGTAGAAAGAAATGTTCACTTAAACACAATGTAATTTTTGTAGGGTTTATAACGAATAAGAAGGCTTAAATGCGACATAAGTGGTTGAAGGAAACGAAGGAGTTAACAGTAAAGCCTGAATAATTTATGAATTTATGTAACACAGAATCAGTAGAGTTCCAGCCTGTTTTAGCATTGTACACTTTATTTTTTTTAAATCGATGTATCTCGATGTTAAATCTTAATCATACATTTAAAAGTAGACACACATTTTTTTTCGATCAATTAAAATATATTCACTTTGAATTATCGTTTACAAACGGAAACAGTGAGCCTTAGCTGTTGAAGGTGACCTTTCGTTGGCGACTCCATTGGACCCCGGGAATTAGGTCGACACAATCTCCAATCTGTGAACCCAACTGACTGGTCAAGGTCTATTAAAAGACGGATATTGACTGGTCTAATGCACCCCACCACCCCCACCCCACCCCAATGATCAGGGTAACCAAAGTGGCCTGGAAATTTCTTAAAACGGGGGGTGTGAGTTGAAACGTTCTAAATTCAGCCAACAGGAAATTTTAAGACGCGAGTCTTGGCGCCCCGATCACGCCCGGTTTGGATCAGATTTTCTGGTTTGTTGGACAACGCCACGTGACCAGCAGACCCGGGTCTGAGTAAACGGTCAAGCTTACAGCTTTCCGGGGGACGGGGCCCTTTTACCCGCTCAGATGGATTCGGCCGCTGTTAAAAGTATTTTAGTGGTATTAGCTAATGGAGGGTTATTGAAAACTATTCTGGCATTTTTCTCTCCAACAGAAGTAAAACGTTTGTTGTTTTTTTTCTCTTTCAATCACTTGAGAACGGTGGCAAATAGGATTTTGGTTTAAGGGTTGGGGGGGGGTGGGGGACTAGTGGGGAGGGGGGGGAATTGTTGAGGACGTTTGTGTCACTTCATGCTGTGCTATAAAGGAAAACAACTCGATTTCAGTTTGGGGGGGGGGGTGGGGGAATAGTGGGGAGGGGGGGGAATTGTTGAGGACGTTTGTGTCACTTCATGCTGTGCTATAAAGGAAAACAACTCGATTTCAGTTGGACTTTGAGCGCAGTTGAATCATTTTAAAACCAGGGTGGAAACAAATATATCTAAATAAATAATTCAGTTTTCAGAAAAAAAAAAATAAAATTAAATATATATAATTTGTGCTAGAGTGGTAAAATTACCTCGAATTAAATGTCCAGTGGGATTTATATAAGATATGGGCACTAAGCGCTAACCTTTTTCGCCCCCCCCTCTGTCCTCCCCCTAGCTAGTCACTGATCCACGCTATAAGCACCAGTCAAACCTTCAGGGAGATATCTTAGATCTTAGTCTAAATAAAATAGCAGAATACACCAACATCCGACATGCTGACCAACATCCGACATGCTGAGCAAAGAACAGCTGCGGAGGGTGGGGGGGGGGTAAGTTCCTTACGAAGCCCCCGGGGAGGGGGGTGAGATACGCACATGCCCACAACGGCGACTGGATCTCAATGACTCAAATGATAGCAGCCTCAATATAGAAATGACATCACGCGATGACTGTTAATCTCGCTCGGAAAACACCCCCACCCCCGCCCCCAATGCGTTTCTTACTTTTAAAGATTTTTAAAAAAAATTATTATTCTTTTTAAGCGCAAAACACATTTTTTTAAAAAAATTCTCCCCAACACGACGAACTACCGACACTTGAGTTTTTAAAGCATTTCCATTTCTTTGTTGTTTCTTGTTTTGTCTGATGAAGAAGAAGGCCTTTAGTCTTTTATACGTTTGCGAGTCTCCGGCACCCCCAGTCCCTAGACGTTACCGAGTCTAAGACGCCAATAGTCCCTATACGTTAGCGAGTCTACGACGCACACAGTCTCTATACTTTTGCGAGTCTACGACGCCCCCAGTCCCTATATGTCTGAAAGTCTACGACGCCCCCAGTCTCTATACGTTTGCGAGTCTACGATGCCCCAAGTCTCTATACGTTTGCGAGTCTACGACGCCCCCACTCCCTATACGTTTGTGAGTCTACGACGCCCCCACTCCCTATAGTTTGCGAGTCTACGACGCCCCCACTCCCTATACGTTTGCGAATCTTCATTAATATTTTTTTTTGGGTTGGGGGGGGGGGGTGCGGGCTTGTTTGGTCTCCCATTCCATTTTTGTTTCTGTCCTCTTTCCCCTTCGTTATGCCAGGGCGGTAGAGGGCTCGCCGTGTCACAGTTATGCTAATTGACATGAAGCAATCATAACAAATGAATCTACAGCCCCCCCCGTGAGACGCTCTCTTGGCTTCCTTTAACTCTGCTCCTGGAAGCTTCTCGGTACGCTGTCCTTCAGGGCCGGGTTAATAAAGGAGAAATCGATAGCAGACAGCTGGACCACATTCTGGACGGAAAGTCTCCAGTTACCCTTAAAAATGTTTTTATATGTATACGTATATTTTAAAAGCCTATATATATTTGATTTATATTATATATATATATATATATATATATGTACCTTCTGAGCAATATTTTGTTGTTTTTATTACAACCTAGCTAATTGTTAAAGTCAACATATTTAAATTCGCTAAGCCCGGAATTAGAGGTCTCTATTTTGAACTGTGATGTTTCTTTGCGTGAAGTCACATGCTAAGACTTGATGCTTAGGCCAGAGGCGTTAAACATAAGCCAGGAGACGCAAGCACAGACCTGCTTCTTTTTATTTATGTCGTCGGCAGTTTGATTTGGTACAGAAGCAGTAGAACCCTTGTCAAAGCCAATGCTCCTGGGGAACACTCTATTGGTGACGACAGCAAGTCTTGTTAATGTCACTGTCAGGTCTGAACTTAAGTCAAGAGTACCTCTGTATAGCCCTCCCAACAATCTAACAGTATTGTGCCTGTGTGTGTGTGTGGGGGGGGGGGGGGGGGGGGGGGGAGAAGGATATTCTTCCTGCACAAAGTATCAAGAGCGCCGTAGATGATAGAAACAGCCCCACCAATTTTTTTTCTTTCCCATTATCTCCCACAGCTTAAGTCCTCACCCAAACTCCCACAATGAAAGAACATCCTGGTTGATACCCTCTACGCAAACGTGTAGCCTTGTCTTGGTAGATTCGTACCAGAGAAATGGATTTTTTAAAACTTAGAATTTTTTTTTCTCAAGCTGATATCAATTTTTGTGCAGTACACAAAAGCATTGTGCCATACCACTGTGCCGCGCACATCTCTGTACTTACACTTTATAGGGTTTTGTTCTTTTATAGAAATATTAATATTATTGTATTAACATCAATAATTTCTCCTGAAGCCAATAAAACATTATGTGTCACCATCCCCATGCCCCCATGCCCCCTATTCCCCTACACCAGGGGTGGGCAAACTTTTGTGCGGAGGGCCACATTGACAAATGTAAAGCTATTCGGGGGGGGGGGGCACGCATGTATGCTACGTCCAGTTTTTACATGTCGATGAACATTTCTCTCTATTAAAATCGGTTAAGTCGCGGCGAGCATGACATGACAAAAGCCAAGGACTGTTTCAAAAAGAGAAAATTAGAAAGAAAGTTGATCATAAAGGTTAAAACAATCCTAACGGTACATCGAATTCTGTACAATTCAACAAAATAACTTACCAACAAAGTACATTTTTTTAAAAACTTCTCAATGCTTTCGAGGGCTGGAGGATATCAGTTGCCGGGCCGCAGTTTGCTTACCAGTGCCCTACACACACTCACACAGAGAGACACACATTCTTCAAAGAAAGCGTTCACTTCAACGGAGTCACTCAAATTTATTTTAAAAAATTAAATCTACTTCGCCGCCCCCCCCCCCCC